>BLSH010109725.1:603107-658655 GCA_018402905.1 Glandirana rugosa
AAAATATCTGTCGAGTGCACCAATAATAATTTAAGTACGATAATACAATATCTTACTCTGTTTCTGTCACAAAACTTTGTAAATAAGTACATTTTCTCCATCACTGATGGGCACTGATGAGACTACACTGACGGGCACTGATGAGGTTGTACTGATTGGCGAAAAGAGAATGGGGCTTTAATTGAGAACTGACTATGCATATCTACGCTTGGGGACTCTGTGATAAAATCATGTAGAACAGTAATAAATTCTATAACATAATAGCATGAATTTAATAATAACCACGTGAGCTGTCTATAAAATCATGCACATTTAACCACTCCAGGTCCGCGCTATTGCCGAAGTACGGCTCCAGCGCGGACCTGAAATGCCCGGAGGACGTCCATGGACGTCCTCCACTGCGCACGCTCCAGGCGCGCCCCCTGGAGGCAGCGGTGGCGTGCACGTGCGCGCCGCACGCTGCGCGAGCGTGCCCGTGGGTCGATCACATTTAGGAGCCTCAGAACGGGGAACCGCCGTTGTAAACATGGCGGTTCCCCGTTCAGTGACAGGGGACATAACAGATCTACTGATCCCTGTCACTGGGATCAGTTAGATCTGTTATGTCCCGGCCAGCCCTGCCCCCCCACAGTTAGAACACAGCCAGGGAACATTTGTTAACCCCTTCACTGCCCCCTGCAGGTTAACCCCTTCACTGCCAATGACATGTATACAGTAATCAGTGGACATTTAAATCTCTGATCGCTGAATAAATGTCATTGGTCCCAAAAATGTGTAAAAAATGTCCGACATGTCCGCCCCAATATCGCAGTCCCGATAAAAATTGCAGATCGCCGCCATTACTAGTAAAAAAAAAATAATAATAAAAACGCCATAAATCAATTCCCAGTTTGTAGACGCGATAACTTTTGAGCAAACCAATCAATATACGCCGATTGCGATTTGTAGAAGAATATATGGCGGCCAAAACTGATGAATAATTTTTTTAATGGATTTGTACTTTAGCAAAAAGTAAAAAATATTGTTCTTTTTTGCAAAATTGTCGCTCATTTTTTGTTTATAGCGGCGATCAGAAATGACGCAGAGGGGGTCACATACCACCAAAAGAAAGCTCTATTTGTGGGAAAAAAAGGACGCAAATTTTATTTGGGTACAACGTCGCACAACCGCGCAATTGTCGTTCAAAATGCGACAGCGCTGAAAGCCAAAAATTGGTCTGGGCAGGAGGGGGGTTTAAGTGCCGGGTAAGGAAGGGGTTAATATATAGCAATACTCAAAAAACAGACATCAAAAAATGTAACATTGTCTTGTTACATAAAATGCATGACAGAGCAATCACAGGTATATAGTAATAAAATATATGGAAAGTATAGTATATACAATATATACAAACAAAAGTCCCCACATACATACGTAGACAATAGGAAGGATCCATACTTAATTCATACATTCCATATACATCTCAGTAAAAATATATATACATATAAATATGATTATAAGGCATGACAACCAGGTCTTGACATCCGGTGCCAACGATAAGTGGCAAGGGGTCCTGAGTTGATAACCCGACGCGTTTCATGGCATTACAGCCACTCATCAGGGGTTTAAGTAGTAGGAATGATATATGGGAGATATTACATTAGTCCATGGGCAACCACTTAGAGAATATCAATGTACATTGCAAGACATCATAATCTATATGACTTACACAACCAGATACGGGCGGAAAACCAAAAGGGCCCGGATAGTATCCCCAACCGGGGCTGAGGCGGGACTTTCCCCCAGGGGCCTGCGGGAGGCACACACGTGACCGGTCGGGCCACCACGTGTTGGATGTGTGTGTGATCTGTGAAAAAGAAAGTAGTAGGTGAGTAGTGTGAATCTATACAAAAATGTGCTGTGTAAAGTAAAATGTGTGTATTAAATGAATCCTAAAAGTGAAGGGAACCGAATAACAACAGTTTTGACTGTAGTGAATGTTGAGGAGTGAGTGGGGTGCGGGAAGGGAGATATGGAACCGTGAAAGACTATGTGCCAGTGCATAAATAAAGTATAAAACACGATAGGCAATGTGATGTGTGAGATTACCTCCAGTGAACCATGTGGATTCATATTGGTGATTGATGTTTGTGTCTCGGCGGCTCTGGCCATTGCAGGGCCACATGTGTGCACCGAGGTCCATGGTGGAGCAAAGGTCCCGCCAACGCTATGTCAGGCGTACCTAGTGCAGCAATAGGAGCGCGCACGCCTCCCACGGCATGTATGTCCTCCGTGGATGGCTGTTCGCCCCATCTGCAGTGTGAGATGTTATTAACAGACCTCGCCCCCAGGCGTGCTAGGACGCCATGGGCGGTTCTGCCAGGCATAGCGCCGACGCGCAGGAGACCTGCGCGTCGGCGCTATGCCTGGCAGAACCGCCCATGGCAGATGGGGCGAACAGCCATCCACGGAGGACATACATGCCATTGGAGGAGTGCGCGCTCCTATTGCTGCACTAGGTGCGCCTGACATAGCGTTGGCAGGACCTTTGCTCCACCATGGACCTTGGTGCACACGTGTGGCCCTGCAATGGCCAGAGCCGCCGAGACACAAACATCAATCACCAATAGGAATCCACACGGTTCACTGGAGGTAATCTCACACATCACATTGCCTACCGTGTTTTATACTTTGTTTATGCACTGGCACATAGTCTTTCACGGTTCCATATCTCCCTTCCCGCACCCCACTCACTCCTCAACATTCACTACAGTCAAAACTTTTGTTATTCGGTTCCCTTCACTTTTAGGATTCATTTAATACACACATAGCACATTTTTGTATAGATTCACACTACTCACCTACTACTTTCTTTTTCACAGATCACACACACATCCAACACGTGGTGGCCCTACCGGTCACGTGTGTGCCTCCCGCTGGCCACTGGGGGAAAGTCCAGCCTCAGCCCCGGTTGGGGATAGTATCCAGGCCCTTTTGGTTTTCCGCCCGTGTCTGGTTGTGTAAGTCATATAGATTATGATGTCTTGCAATGTACATTGATATTCTCTAAGTGGTTGCCCATGGACTAATGTAATATCTCCCATATATCATTCCTACTACTTAAACCCCTGATGAGTGGCTGTAATGCCATGAAACGCGTCGGGTTATCAACTCAGGACCCCTTGCCACTTATCGTTGGCACTGGATGTCAAGACCTGGTTGTCATGCCTTATAATCATATTTATATGTATATATTTTTGTTACTGAGATGTATATGGAATGTATGAATTAAGTATGGATCCTTCCTATTGTCTTCGTATGTATGTGGGGACTTTTGTTTGTACATATTGTATATACTATACGTTCCATATATTGTATTACTATATACCTGTGATTGCTCTGTCATGCATTTTATGTAACAAGACAATGTTACATTTTTTTTGATGTCTCTTTTTTGAGTATTGCTATATATTAAATGTGCATGATTTTATAGACAGCTCACGTGGTTATTATTAAATTCATGCTATTATGTTATAGAATTTATTACTGTTCTACATGATTTTCTCACAGAGTCCCCAAGTGTAGATATGCATAGTCAGTTCTCAATTAAAGCCCCATTCTCTTTTCTCTTTTATTCTCTACTTAAGTTACTAGGGGTGGAGACCTGCCTAGCTGGGCATGCCAGGCCACATATTTTTTATTCTTGTACTGATTGGCACTGATGAGGTGGCACTGATGATAAGGCACATACATGCAGCACTGATGAGCACTGATAGGCGGCACTGATAAGCAGCACTGACGGGCACTGATAATTGGCACTGGTATTCAGCAATGATGGGCACTGATATGCAGCACTGATGGACACTCATAAGTGGCATAGATGGGCACTCATAGGCAGAACAGATGGGCACTGATAGGTGGCGCTGGGCACTGATAGGTGGTACCGATGGGCACGTATAAGTGCCATTGGTGGGCACTGATAGGTGGCACTGGTAGGTGGCACTGGTGGGCACTGATAGGCGCACTGGTGGGCAGCAGAAGACAGATGCACTAATAAGGGTACATTCCCTGGTGGTCTAGGGTGGCATCTGAAGTTGGCACTGAGTGCCATCCATGTTGGACACTGTGCCCCTTACCTGGTGGTGTAGGGTAGGCGCCCTGGTTCGTATAGGATCGGCTCCCTGGTGGTCAGGATCAGCTCCCTGGTGGTCCTGGGTGGGCACATCCCTGGTGATCCCTGGGCAGGCTCCCTGTTGGTCTAGGGTGGCGATCCTAGGGGGGGCCGCGCTGATAAGCAATCAGCACAGACCCCCCTGTCAGGAGAGCAGCCGATCGGCTCTCCACTACTTGCGTCTGCAGACACGGCTGATCACACGGTAAAGAGCTTCTGATGGAAGTTCTATACCGAGATCGGTAATGCGGTGGATCAGACTGACCCAACACACCACCGATCGCCGAGATGCGCGCCCACACAGGCACGCGCCAGCATGTTATCCTGCCGGATGTCATATGATGCCCAGTCTGGATAACTGAACCACTTTCCGGCCGTCATTCTGCATATGGCAGTAGGGAAGTGGTTAAAGGCAGATTTTTTTTTTTAACAAACATGTTATTCAGTTTTGCATAGAATAACTGTGACTTTCCTCTTCTTGGTCCCCTGCCAGCGCTCCTGGTCTCTTCTTCCTGCCGAGTGCACCCTTAGTAAGTGGCTTCTTATGGGGGCACCCAAGCAGGCTCACTCCTGACCCGCTGCTCTGTGTGTCCATTCACATACGGAGTGCAGCTCAGCCCAACCCCCGCTTTCCCCTCATTGGCTCACTGGATGTAACTGATAGTAGTGGGAGCCGATGGCTCCTGTTGCTGTCTTAGCCAATAAGGAGTAAGAGACCTGGGAGAGCTGCTGTTCTTGTGCACATCGCTGTATCGAGATGGGGCTAAGGTAAGTATTAGGGGGGCTGGGGTTGTTTCTGCACACAAAAAAAAAATTACCTTCATGCATAGAATGCATAAAGCTAAAAAACCTTCAGCCATTACAACCACTTTAAGAGGAGCTTTGACCAACAAATTGAATGACTCCCCAAACTGCCAATATTATCTATGCAATATTACAGCTGTTCTAAACTCAAAATGTCTATTTGTTTGACCTTCATTTGGCTTCTTAAACATATTTTTCATGTTTCCTTAAAGACTTAAGCTCTTTGGATGTGTGTGGTACTTAGGGTTGCCACCTCATCCCTTTAAACCCAAACACATGTGAATTACACAAGTTCGGAGGCTAATTAAATGCAGATAAGACACCAAGTAAGTTTAATTACCACTGTAATCAGCCACAGAACCTGTGTAATTAATATGTGTTTTTTGGTTTTAAAGGGATGAGGTGGCAACCCTAATGGTATTTCCAGAGCTCAAGGGGTTAAAACAAGCTGCAGTTGTTTTTCCTGTAAAATTTATGTGGGTGGCTATAAAGCTACCTGATCACTTCTCAGCAACACAAGAAAAAGCTTCAGGATGGCAAGTTGGAGGAGATCAGGGGCCATCCATTCCATTTCCCAATCTACTTTAGCTGAGTATGAACCTGGAAGTGCTCAGCTCAGCACAGAAGTGCTCAGTATATTTGAGTTCACAGCTGTCAAAACCCCAGCTGAAAATTTGGATGAACAGGGGATCAAGCAAAGGATAAAGAGATAGTACATGCCTAATAAATAGCTCTAAAAAGTCACCTCTCCAATGCTGTCACATATTGTGATTATGATTATTATTATTATACAGCATTGATATAAGGCCAGCAGTTTGCACAGCGTTTTACAACATGAAGGAAGACAGTACAGTTACAACACAATTCAATACAGGAGGAATCAGAGGGACCTGTTTGTTAGGGCTTACAATCTAGGAGGGAGGATCAATTGACACAAAATGTAATGCATGTGGGGGATGAGCTGATGGAGAAAATAAAAGTACTGTGGTTAGGTGGAGGAGGAACAGGCTTCTCTGAAGAGAAAGACTTTCAGGGATTGCCTAAAAGTAGACAGGGCAGGAAATAGTCAGACAGATTAGAGTAGGTAGTTCCAGAGGATGGGAGAGGTCCAGGAGAAGTGCTGCAGGTGAGCATGGGAGGAGGTGATGAGGGAACTAGAGAACAGGAGGCCTTGGGACGAACAAAAAGAATGATTTGGTTGGTATTTTGAGACTAGCTTGGTGATGTAGCTGGGTGCCGAGTTGTGTATGGCTTTGTAAGTTGTTGTTAGTATTTTGTATCTAATTTGTTGGGTGAGCCAAAGCCAATGGAGAGATTGTAAGGTGGATGAGTCTGTCAGCAGTCTGCCACCAGCATTCATGATGGACTGAAGGGGAGATAGCCTATGTAAAGGTAATCCAATGAGGAGAGAGTTGCAGTAATCAAGGTGAGAGATAACCAGGGAGTGAATTAGGAGCTTTGTGGTGTCATTGTTTAGGAAGGGACGTATTTTGGAGATGTTGAGGAGGTTTAGGCGGCAAGCTTTGGACAGTGATTAGATGTGGGACCGAAAAAAGAGGTCAGAGTCCATAATTACACCTAGCACCCTGGCATGCAGGGATGGGTTGATATTTGTGCCTTGACATAGAGGTAAGGGTAAGGGGCACGTGGGGGAGGAAATATTATGAGCTAAGTTTTGGATATATTGAGTTTGAGAAAGTGGTGTGACAACCAGAATGATATGTCTGTTAGTAAATTAGCCCCCTTGTGACAGCAAAAAAAAAAAGGAAAATAGAAAAACAAAAAGTGTAAAAAATGCGAAACATAATAATATAAATATAAATAATTAAAGAGGATCAAAAACACCTTGGTTACCCCATGCACACACATACAAATGTAAGCATGCTCATAGGGTTCTTAACACAGCATCAACATTCACTAGGATCCTTCGCCCAGGTTTGTACTCACAGTGTCCCCGTGTACTTGGTTACCTCCCCCCAGATTCAGGCAGACATCTCAGTTTCTCTTAGCTTCCAATTATTTGTAACAGAATAGGCCCCCAACTCTGTACTGCTTGGACCTCACTGAGTACAAGCAGTATATTTAGCTAGGCTGCCTAGAAAGGCAGCAGCCCTTCTGGCTGGGAACCTCTCCTCTTGGATAAGAACATGGCTGCCTCAGACCCCAGATTATTTATGCACTATCCAGCCACATACTGGGCACCCTCCCCCAGGATTATGAAATATGGATTGCTTGGTACTTTGAATGAGGCCTGTGACGCACCTACAGTTGCCAGACTTAGGACGTCAAAGGCATCAACATTATGGCACCAAGGTTCTGTATGTTACCATCTGGCGTCTTACACGAGGGAATGCTTTCTGGCGCCAATTGCCGAATGGTATCAGCTCAGTCGATGGCGCATTCCCTCCATTCATTTGCTTGCATGACATTGGCGTCTACAGCCATCACAGCGGAGTATTTAAACTCCTCTCATTGGTAACGGGCACTCTTGCTCGGGTGGTGTTTTCTGGCAAGTAGATCCCAAATGTTGGGGAGGGAGCTTCTTGGTAGAGGGACAATATTCAACTCTAAGGATAAAAACCTGAGTTTGCTCAACCTTCACTCAGATAAAAAGTTTTTCCAATATGTTTTTATTGAATTCTCAAGGAAAAGTACATATTACAGTAATATAACTATATTCAATAGTTCAGAAGAATATCAGTTTTCATGTTAATCAATTAACTGTGAGCTTGAAACCTATTATAGAACATTTAGTTTGAGTACTAAGTACTGTTTTCATGGTGTATTTGCCGTATCACCGGACGCGCCCCCCCCCCCCTGGTCGCCCCATCTGGGATCAATCTGCGACCGAGGTGACAGGAGCACCCGGCCGCCGACAACCTGGACCTCATTTGTTATGCTCTTACATAGGTTTGTCTTAGTATTGCATATGGTTTCTTCAATGAAAACTATACTGTATATCATTTATTTATCAAAGATCTACACAGCTTATCTTTCAGCCGGCTCTTGAAAGATCTGGTGTGTAGAGTTAACGCCTTGATGTGGACATATGAGCAATCATACAACCTCTAAACAATATAATCACAAAGCTGTCCCATAGCGACATCAGATTGATAGTGCCTTTGACCTGTGTATTAATAATGAAACTATATCTATGGAGAATAAATAATAGAAAGGTTAGAAGAGATAAAATAAATATAATAGAGAAAAATAGATTAGATCAGATAGAGTTGGATGATGGTTCCAGGCCTTTAAGGCCTTATGTATCAAGTGTCAGCACCTAAGAAGTTGGTCGTATGCTTGTGTATATTTGAAATTTACCCAGGTATTTCATGTTTTATTGGGTTTGTCTGTTGATTCATTGGCTATTGCCCTGGTCTCCTCCATTGCATATAGGTCATTCACTACCATTAGCCATTCCTTCAAGGTGGGTGTATATACCGATTTCCAATATTTGGGAATCAATGATCTTGCCACTGTGAGTAAATGTCTAGTCAATGATCTCTTATATGTTGTCATAGATCGATTGGAAATGTGTAGGAGACAGCAAGCGGTTGTTAATGATATGGTAGTTTCTGTGATCTTTTTTATCGTGTCCCTGACTGACGTCCAGCAAGTTTGAATTTGGGGGCATTCCCACCATATGTGATATAGAGTGCCTTGATCCTTGTTACATCTCCAGCACCTATCAGAGAGTTCAGGGAACCATCTTTTCACTTTAACTGGAGTTATGTACCAATTTGTGAGGATTTTGAATGACGTTTCCTGAAATCTAGTGCTAATAGAGCATTTGTGTGAGAACACGCAGGCATTGGAGCCACTGGTCATCGGTAATCCACTCAGATAAAATTAATGACCAACTCACTGTATATACAAATGAAATTGTATCAAACTTATTATAGTAATAACCACATGAAAAGACAAAAAATGCAAATGTGTAATAAAACCAGTGTCCAACATACACAATCTATCACACAATTAAAACTCCCCCCTGTTCATCTCTATGACATGGTAGGGTCAAGCTGGCAGCCTGTATATATTCGTATTAATAGTATCCTTCACAGGTCCACTAATATTTGGGCACTTTGCAGGAAATACAATGTCAATTTGTAGTTGGATGGACTTGGATATTCAAAAGATATGTAATGAAAGCTAGACCGTTGGTGATCCAAGATGGGGTCTGTGGGAAGGTGCACACATTAACAGATCCTTCATGTGGGGACTAAGCAGTGGTCAAGAGGGGGTTTATATTTAATACAATGATCCAGGCAATCCATATGCCTCACTAAAGGAGGCTAATTGATTGTACAGTCCTGATAAACCCCCCTCACATTGTGAAAGTCCTCCAGGATTAGGTTACTTTTCCCTGGTGAATCACAGACCCGGTCCTAAGCGGACCATTTGTAATCCAAGGTGTATGGTAAACAAATAGTCCAAGGAATTGTATATTTATCAATTCTCCTGTAGATGTTGGCCATCCAGCATGTAGCAATATACAGTTTTTACCGTCAAGGTGCTGCCATTTCTGAAATAAAAGCTGTGTGTCCTCCAGTCCAATGTAAAGGAGATGAGCAGGGGGTTCTGCCTGGCTGGTTTTGCCGGTCTTAGCCAGCTGCCTCAGAGGCTTGTGGACTCACAGCACATGGTATACCACTTTGTTGTCTTGTTAGATTTTTCTTACTTCATTTTCTTTGTTTTGATTCACTTACCATTACATCACCCTGTTTTTTCCTCTACATCCTTTATTACCATGTGAGACAAGTGCTTGCAATCCCTTTTATCAGTAACCTATTATTAAAAACACACATACCTTATACTTGTTCACAGATGTCTTGGTGATTAACTACGTATCACCACTGACTGCCTGGTGAGGACCACCACCCAGTTACATCCTTCCCTGCATGACTCCCCGCTGCTGTGTCATGAGCTGTACTGCCTCAGCTCCCATGCTAGATGATGCCCCTGACTCACCTTTGGCATTCGCCACCACACTCTAGATCCATGGTTATCCTGTAAGTATAGGTGGATGTTCCACTACCACTTATTGTGTATTTATATACTTTTTAGATATCTCCTTCATATCTGCTCCTGATGAATGGCAGTGAGCCATGAAACACTTCAAGCTTCAGATGCTACAGTCATGGGTTCAGTATTCAGAACTCCATTTGTTTACAACCTACAAATGTGTTTGACTATATGACATCTCTACTATTATGTAATATATACTATGTCAACATGGCTTTAAGATATTGGTCTGTTGCGGGCTAACATGTATCACTGTGCTTTTTCAATGCATGTATATATATATATATATATATATATATGAATTTACTATTTTACCTAAGGCATGTATATATATGAATTTACTATTTTACCTATATTTTAATTGCTATGTGTATTGATCCCCCCATGTGGATCTATGCAACAATAAAATATTTTTACAGACACACTGTGCCATTTGCTTTCCAGCTGCATGCTTCATTTAAAGTCCCAACCCCTCCTGCCTTATCCCCCAGTGATTGGCTGGAGTCACATGCATATTCATGCTCATGATTTGAATTCTCCCAACCCACAATATTCTGGAATCCTCCAGAAAGCAGGGGAGAACAATCGAACCCACAGCGTGATGAGTCCAAAACAGCCCAAAACAAGCTGCTCTACTGATTTCAGGAGATCCACAAGAACTACAGTGGGTGTAGAAAAGAATCACCCCCCCCCCCTTTAAAAAAATCACATTTTGTTGCTTTGCAGCCTGAAATGAAGACATACACTGTTTTATCCAGAGGTATTTACTAGTGCAAACCACTGTATAACATCCACGTGATAACACCATGTCAGAGCATTTTTTTTTAAAAAGTTGGAAAGGAAGGGTTGGAAAAAGAATCACCCCCCTTATATCAGTGTAGCACTGTGTCATGCACCTGGTGGTGGAGTCTGACTTGTGCAGGGAACAACCACTCTTGCACACCTGATTCGTGGACCCCTGGTAGAGCAAATGGGTGGTCCAGGAGTGCAGACTGGCAGGAGGGCTGGATAGTCACTGATACTGGTGTGTGAGATCCCAGAGCGGCTCGTGCAGTTCAGAAGAGAGGTGGTACAGGCTGGGTCGGCAACTGGCTGGTGGTGCAGTACAAAGAAGCAGGCAGAAGAATGGTCAAGTCCAAGCAGAGATCGTAATCAGGCTGGCAGCAGAAGTACAAGGGGTCATGGTCGTGGATAGCCAGGGGTCTGTGCAGGCAGATATCAGCAGGTCAGGTGAAGCCGGGTCTTTCAGGAAACAGGATCAATTAACAGGAACAGAGCAACAGGAACAGAGCTGGGGCTCACAGGTACACAGACACTGTAGAACGGACAGCACCGGCTACAGGGTGCTGTCAGCTTAAATGGGCCGTTTGGCGCCAATGCTGGCGCAGATGCGCACACGCGCACACACACGTGCACAGGTGCGCGCGCACACGCGTATAGGCGCACACACGGGCACACGTACACCCTACGTGCTTTCCAGGGGCCACAGTTGCTTCCTTACATTGCCCCCCAAGGAACAGCCTCCAGATGCCCAGCCTGGCAACTTTGGCAGGGTTGCTATCCTTGAACACTTGGATACGTTCATCCGCATGGATGTTGGCTTCGGGCTCCCAAGAGCTTTCCTCGGGGCTGTACCCTTTTCACTTCACAAGATATTGGATTCCGCCGCCCCTCTTCCTGCAGTCCAGTACAGACTCAACCTCAAATTCCTCTTCCCCATCAATCAAAACGGGGGCTGGAGGAGCAATTGCTCTGTTTGGGAATGGATCCGGGATCACTGGCTTTAGCAAGGTGACATGGAATACCAGATGTATCCACAAGGATGAGGGAAGATCGAGTTCATATGTCCCCTGATTGATCCTTCTTTTTAAGGGGATGGAACTGATAAACCTTGGACCCAGCTTTTTGGATGGGCAAGCCAATCTTAAATTCCTTGTAGATAACCAGACTTGGTTGCCTGGCTAGAGATCCAATTTGCCGTGCTTCTTCTTGTCATATATGGCTTTACTCTGTTCTTGCATCTTAGCAAGCATTTCATGCAGTCATCTCCGATTGGTGTCGAAGAATTTAGTGGTTTTGTGCACTGTTGGTACCGCATTTTCAACTGACAAGCTGGGAAGGACTGTGGTATGAAAGCCATAATTTGACCAGAAGGGTGATTGTTTAGTCGTGGAGTGAATGGAGTTATTGTAGGAAAATTTTGCCAATGGTAAAAGTGCGACCCAATCATCTTGTGAGAATGATGAAAAACAACAGAGGTATTGTTCCAGGGTTTGGTTTGTCCTTTCGGTTTGGCCATGGTCTGAGGATGATAGGCCAAGGAAAACGAAAGGTCAATTTCCAGGGCAGAACAGAGGGCTCTCCAGAACCGCAACGTGAACTGGACTCCACGATCTGACACTATGCTATCAGGAATACTGTGTAGACGGACAATCTCTTTAATAAAGATTTCTGCAGTTTCTACTGCAGTAGGGGTGCCCTTCATAGGGAGGAAGTGTGCCATTTTGGTTAGTCGGTCAACAACTACAAATATTGGGGTGTATCCACTGGCTGGGGGCAATTCAACGATAAAGTCCATGAATATTTTGAACCAAGACCATTCAGGTATTGGGAGTGGATTCAACAACCCCCACGCTTTGGTTTTGCTTGTCTTATTCCTGGCACAGACAGAACAAGAGCTAACATAAGCTTGACAGTCCTCTTCGACTAGTGGCCACTAGAAAGAACAAAGCACAAGTTCAGTGGTTTTCCGTGTGCCAAAGTGTCCGGCTAACTTGTGGTCATGAAAAAGTTTCAGAACAGCAGGGCGCTGTTCCTTTGGCACTAATATTTGATTACCATTCCACCATAGTCCATCTTACCCTGTCAGCCCTTGATTGGATAATCCCTAAGAGCAAGAGAATTTCTTCGGATCTGTGAGAGCAGATCATCTTGGGACAACAGGAAGCTCCTTGACTGGAGAATAGTGTCTGGAGAGGCAGGTGTTCCAGGCTCTGAAAACATCCGGGATAGGGCATCCGACTTGACATTCTTCGACCCAGGCCTGTACGTGATATGGAATTGGAACCTAGAGAAGAAGAGTGCCCAGCGGGCTTGACGGGAGAAGAATGTGATGGGATGAAGTAAGGCTTTTGCGCCTTGTCTCTGGGAAAGCAGGGCCCTGACAGCAGTCTCGGAAGCATCTACTTCCAGAACATAGGGCAAGGTTGCATCCGGGTGCTTGAGTATGGGTGCAGAGGTAAAGAGTTCCTTTAGAGCTTGAAAGGCTTTTTGCGCTTCTAGTGTCCAGTGGAAACGCTGGCCTTGTTTTGTGAGCTGGGTAATTGGGGAGATGATACGGAAAACCCCTTAATGAATTATCTGTAGAAATTAGAGAATCCCACGAAGCGTTGGACCCCTTTTTTGTCCACTGGAGCTGGCCAGTCCTGGATAGCCAAGACTTTTTGCAGACCCATTGTAATGCCTGTGACAGAGAGGATCAGACCAAGGAATGGGATGCTGGAGCGCTCAAAATCACATTTCTCCGCCTTGGCATATAGTCCATGTTGCCGCAGGTCACTCAGAATACTGCAGACATGCGATGTTCTTCCAAAGATGAGGAGAAAATCAGGATGCCGTCAAGATAAATAATGATGAAGAGGTCTAGGTAATCTCAGAAGACATCAATGACAAGATGTTGAAATGTGGCTGGGGCATTGCCAATTCCGAAAGGCATGACGAGGTATTCATAGTGTCCAAAGCGGTTTCGGAAAGCTGTCTTCCACTCATCACCCTCTCGGATATGGATAAGATTCTAGGCCTTTCAGAGGTCCAAATTGGTAAACACAGTGGCCGACCCTAGCCTTTGGGAGAGCTCTGGGACTAGAGGTAGCAGATAACGTTTTTGACCGTGATTTTATTTAGGTCTCTGTAGTCCATGCAGGAGCGAAGCGTATGATCTTTCTTATGGACGAAGAATATGCCGGCCCCGGCAGGGGACGTAGAGGGTCCGATAAATCCCTTTGCCAAGTTTTCATCCAAATTGGCCTTGAGGGCCGATAGCTCAAGTTCAGACAAGGGATAGATACGGCCAAAGGAGACCTCAGTTCCGGGTAGGAGTTCAATAGGGCAGTCATAAGACTGATGCAGTGGTAATTTGTCAGCCCCTTTCTTGCTAAACACATCCAGATAACTATGATAGGCCAGAGGGACGGCTTGGCGGGTTTCCAGATCAGGTTCTGAATCCAAACTTAGAAGTGTAGAACCAACATCCTGGGACGGGAGCAGACAGTGCTGGGTGCAATATGCAGACGGGAACTGGATGTGCCTGGATGACCAGTTAATGTGGGGACTATGCGCCCTGAGCCAGGGCAAGCCCAAGATGATGGGAAAAAGTGGGGATGCAATGGCATTAAGGACATGACAGACAGGTATGGGAAGGGTTTTCTGCGTAACCGTGCCAGATTTGATGGCCGTTCCATCTGCTAGGCGGATAACCATCTTGTGCACCTTGGGAAGCAGGGGCATCTGGTGTAGTGCAGCGAAGGCTTGGTCTACAAAACAACTACACGCCCCGGAATCAATAATAGCCAGTACCTGGATATTACCTTCGGAAAGCTGCAACGAAATTAAAAGGGTCAGATGAGATACATTACTGGTTACAGGAGTCTCTTCCTTGCTGGTCTTGCTGTGCCACTTACCGGATTTGGCGGGGCAAGTTCTCACCATGTGTCTGGGCTCTCCTCAGTACAGGCACAGATTATTGCTACGGCGTCGCTGTCTTTCTTCTGGTGTGAGCGACGGGCGAAGAAGGCCAATCTGCATTGGCTCTGGTTGGTCAGAAGATGCAGAGGTGAACATTGCAGAGGTAGAGGGAACCGGTGCAGGGTAGCTGGGGACGCGAGGCATCATCCATGTAAGGCGTGGGGTCCCAGACATTCTGGAAGCTCTTTCTGCTTGGCATTCCCTGAGCCGCCGGTCTCTCTGGATTGCCAGATTAATGAGGGTGTCCAGCGTTGGAGGTACCTCGACGCAGGCCACGGCATCAAAAAACAAATTCAGGGTGGCGACTTCTGGCACTCTCTGTTCCCAGTGCTGATGAGCCCAGGACTGTGGCTCCTCTTGTAATAAAGAAATCACAAGTCCCATCTTTGTGGCTTCCAAGAGAAGGCGCGGGGCTGTAAGCCAAAGTAGAGTTCGCAGGACTTATGAAAAGCCCTGAATTCGCTTTAATCCCCCACAAACTTATCAGGAAGGGGAACCTTAGGCTCTGGGCCACGATGATGCGGGTGGACGCTGATCCCACTCCAGCTGCAATGGGGGCGGAGAGCTGACACACTTGTTCCTCCAGCCGGGTAGAAGGCTCCTGCAGGTTTTTTCACCACTTGCGTGAGCTCGGCCAAGTGGACAAACAGTTCATCCATGGAGAGGGTGATCCCTGCGCAGACTCGGACATGGCTGTCCGTTATTGTCATGCACCTGGTGGTGGAGTCTGACTTGTGCAGGGACCAACCACTCTTGCGCACCTCATTCTGAGACCTCTGGTAGAGCAAACAGGTGGTCTGGGAGTGCAGGATGGCATGAGTGCTGGATAGTCACTGATGCTGGTGTGTGAGATCCCAGAGCGGCTTGTGCAGATCAGAAGAGAGGTGGTACAGGCTGGGTCGGCAACTGGCTGGCTGTGCAGTACAAAAGAGCAGGCAGAAGAATGGTCAAGTCCAAGCAGAGTTCGTAAACAGGCTGGCAGCAGAAGTACAAGGGGTCAGGCGAGCAGATGGTCATGGATAGCCTGGGGCTCACAGGTACACAGACACTGTAGAACGGACAGCACCGGCTACAGGGTGCTGTCAGATTAAATGGGCCGTTTGGCGCCAATGCTGGCGCATTCTAATGCATAGGAGCTTGCGCACGCTACACGCACCCGTGCACAGGCATCTAGGGGCCACAGTTGCTTCCTTACACACTGCCCCCGAAGGGATTGCTGTGTGTAGACTCCTCTAGGCTTTCCCCTTCTTATCCTGCAACCAGTCACTAAGGGCTTTCACACAACCGCCCACACTCTCATCTGCTCGTTTCCAATAATTAATCCAGGGGTTTGGTTTTGTTTTTGGTGTTTGTTGTTGGAACTTGGATAGGAGAAAGGAATAGTGGGATACTCCAACTGGAACTAATTACAGATGAAGACAACTCTCACTCAGTCTCGCCGGGTTAATTGTGGTAACAGACTTTCTGTTATACCTTATGACACTTGTATGGATAGAATAAGTCCTTTGCTTGTTCTGGCAGCAGACTCGGTGAAACTGTTTATCTTCAGGACACTCACTAGCATCCCTTTTGACTGATATCACAGAACAGGCCCCATGACACAGATCTGTACTCACTGTAGGCCGAAACAGATTCTTCCTGGCATTTCTCCTTTCCAGTCAGCTCTGCAGGACATCTGGGTTGCCGCTATACTCGAGTTCAGGCCCTAAGGTCAACCCCCCCCCGAGGCCACATGGCAGCTCCTACAGAGGAGGGGCAGCCGCCCCTTCCCTCCAGGTCCCCGCTCTCCAGCCAAAGACCCCGAGTACATGTGTCCTCAGCATATATACCGTCACCCAGCATGCACTGAGGCGCTTTCCTCGGCCAATCACCATGGCTGTGACTATACCTCTGCTCTCATTTATCAGGTTTCTTCCCACTGTCCAATATGCCCCCCTATTGGACCAGTGTGAAACATTCAGACAACATGAGCAGCATTTAAGCACCATGAGCAGACCCTACCAATGGATCCCTGCTTCCTGGTAAGCAGAGAGTATCTAAATTTACCTGACAATCTTCCTAAAAAGCAGAGAGACCCAAAAACTATACTCTAGTCTAAAAACTATCTTCTAGCACCTACTTAGGAGGGTGCTACATTAGTGTTTTGTTGAACCATTTTGCTTTAATTACAACCTTTAGTCTGTTGGGATATGTCTCTACTAACTTTGCACATCTAGACTGCATTATTGCTTCTTTGCAGAACGGTTCAAGTTCAGTTAAATTTCATAGTAACCATTTGTGGACTGCCGTCTTAAAGTTATTCCACAGTTTTTTAATTGGTTCCTGACTGCCTCGCGTACATGTACTGCTGCAGTGTGGCTCTGTAGCGCGAATCACCGTCTAGAAATGACGGCTTGTGCGTGCGCAGTAGCGGGCGGGAACATGCCGCCGGCAGCCTGCTCTTGTGCCCACCACACTTTGCAGAGTTGAGGCTGAAGCTCGAGCAGACTCGATCTCCGCTGGCGAGCCGCGATTGCTTGACAGAGAAGAATAACGGGGAACTGCCGATGTAAACACAGCGGTCCCCCGCTCTGTCAGGCAGCATGTCAGAGATCTACTGATCCCTGTACTTGGGATCAGTTAGATCTCTGGTGCCCCTGACAGCCCAGCCCCCTCACAGTTAGAACACACCCAGGGAACACAGTTAACCCCTAGATCGCCCCCCCCCCCAGGTTAGCCCCTTCACTGCCAATGATATTTACACAGTAATCAGTGGATTATTACATTTCTTATCCCTGTATAAATGTCATTGGTCCCAAAAAAGTGTAAAAAATGTCCGACGGGTCCACTGCAATATCTAAGTCACAATAAAAATCGCGGATTGCCGTCATTACTAGTAAAAAAAAAATTGTAAAAATGCCCGAAATTAATTCTCATGGTTTGAAAATGCGGCAACGTTTGCGCAAACCAATCAATAAATGCAGATTGCGATTTTTTTTTACCAAAATATGAGGAAGAATATAAATCGGTCAAATAAATTAGTTTTTTAAGATTTTTTTGGGGATATGTATTTTAACCACTTGCCGACCGCCGATCGGCATCTGACGGCGGCAAAGTGGCTCGTTCCCGCAAATCGCCGTCATACGACGGCGGCTGCGGGAACGAGTTTAGTGAGCGCGCGCGCGCCGCCGGAGGCGCTCCCGCGCGCTCACTGTGTCCAGGGGGGGCCAGGGAGCGGGTGCGGCGGCTTCGATTGCCGCCGGCTTCCCGCGATGGCCCCCCCGGAGCGAGTGAGCGGAGGTCCGTGTATGTAAACACGGACCTCCGCTCTGTGTGAGGGGGAAGGGCTTTGATCACAGCCTTCCTTTACGTGAAGGCTGTGACCACTTCCCTTCCCCAGATAGGCAGTCCCCCATACAGTAAGAACACGCCCAGGGAACACAGTTAACCCTTAGAGCGTCCCCTGCAGGTTAACCCCTTCACTGCCAATGGCATTTACACAGTAATCAGTGTATTTTTATAGCACTGATCGCTGTATAAATGCCAATGGTCCCAAAAAAGTGTCAAAATGGTCCGACATGTCCGCTGAAATATCGCAGTACCGCAAAAAATCGCAGATCGCCGCCATTATTAGTAAAAAATAAAAAAAAATTAAAAACCCCAAAAATGAATTCTCATCATCCGTAAACGCGACCACTTTTGCGCAAACCAATCAATAAACGCCGATTGCGATTTTTTTTATCGCAAATATGAGGAAGAATATAAATCGGCCAAAAACGTTGAAAAAAAATGTTTTTTTATTTTTTTTTTTGGATTTGTATTTTAGGAAAAAGTAAGAAATTTGTTTTTTTTTGCAAAATTGTCGCTCTTCTTTTGTTTATAGCGGCGATCAGAAATGACGCAGCGGTGATCAAATACCACCAAAAGAAAGCTCTATTTGTGGGAAAAAAAGGACGCAAATTTTGTTTGGGTATAACGTCGCACAACCATGCAATTGTCAGTTAAAACGACGCAGCGCCGAATCGCAAAAAGGGCTCCGGTCCTAAAGCTGGAAATCCTTCCGGGGCTGAGGTGGTTAACAAAAAGTAAGAAATATTATTATTATTTTTTTTTTTTGCAAAATTTACGCTTTTTTTGCTTATAGCGGCGATCATAATTGATGCAGAGGTGATCAAATACCACCTAAAGAAATCTCTGGGATAAATAGGACGCAAATTTTGTTTGGGTACAACGTCGCACAACCGCGTAATTGTCAGTTAAAACGACACAGTGCCGAATCGCAAAAAGTGCTCTGGTCCTAACATGGGAAATCCTTCCAGGGCTGAAGTGGTTAGTGGTGTTTAAGTCTGGTCTCTGACTAGGCTATGCAAGGACATTCACCTTTTTTCTCTCTTCAACTACTGTGTGGTCATTGCTGCTGTGTGTTTTGGGTCATTGTCAACTTTCTGGCACAGGGCAGCAGATTTTACTCAAGAATTTGATGGTATTTTGCCCCATCCATTTTTCCTTCTATCCTGACAAGTGCTCCAGTTCATTATGCAGAGGAACACCCCCATAACAGGATATTACCGCCTCCATGCTTTACAGTAGGAATGTTGTTATTTGGATGGTGAACTGTATTGGATTTCCGCAAGAAATATCGTTTGGTGTTGAGGTCAAATAGTTAAATTTTAGTGAATTATTTGGCCTCAAATGGTACTGTAAAAAAATTGAGGCAAGCACTATGTGAAAAAGAAAAACAAACAAAAAGCAATACATTCTTAGCTTTTAGGCTTATATTTGAGTGTTCCTGGTTTGCCAGATCACCACAAATTTGCTTACTGCCGAAAAGACGGGATGAAATTCAGAAGCCAAGGACCAATAGGATGTCCCAAAAGGATGTCAACAACTAAACATTTCTGTGTGACTAGAGCACTATTTAGCTCACAGTTGGAATCGATATCTAATAGTCATTGTAAAAGACTGGCAAGGCCACCTTTGCCTACGAAAAGGCCCAGCATCAAACTACCAGTATATTGGAACATGGTGAGTGATGCATATGTAAAAAAGAAAGAAAAAAATATAAAAAAAACAACAGGCCCTCTCTGGATGCATGATGAATAGCCTCCTATGGCTTTATAAATCAGCTATAAAGTGGTGGAATAATTCCAGACTTACAGAAATTGAAACAATTATTTTTCTGTCCACATAAAACTGTAACAGTATTCCTTTATTCTACATAAATCCGGAATTTTTTTGCATTAATAAAGAGGAAAATAGTTCATTGTTCTCCAAGGAGAAACTTTAACCACTTTAAGCTATTGAATAATGTTGTGAATGAGGGTGCTTAGTTCAGAGCCGTTATAATAGAACTCCAGGCAAACACAGTTTCCTTATATATTGCTTCAAAAGCCATCAGATCCTTTTTTTATATTTCATCTACTACATAATAAAAAATGAAAGCTGTCTTTACACACAGTTGTTGCACACCAGTTGAAATTTAAAATAAGTCTCACAGTGGGTAGGTCTACCTTGTTGATGGGCCAGAGGAAAAGGTACTTATGTTAGCTTAAGGAGAATGGCACATTATATTTCAATGTAGAGTGTGACGGGAGTACCTTTGGGTGGGGGGGCTTGTGGAACCCAGCTTACCTTAGAGAGTCCTGGAAACTCCTTCTCCAGCTCCCCCGCCCCCTCCTATGTGTAAGTCACCCTGTGTCTATTTGGGGAACAGGGTGACCGAGAACCCCTGTCTGATCTGCACTAATCAGACTCACCGTACAACCACACTGAACTCGGCATTTCGTGTTACCTCTGTTATCCAGGGTTCTATATGTGTGGTTTGTGATGAAAGAATGAAGGGGCTCTTTCACTTAGGACAGTAATATTTCTGAACAATATCCCTCAAGAAACATATGAAGATAAATGAATTCCACCTTTTCAACTGCTGAAAAATTGTATGAGCTTGTTCTCACAAACTGTTGTAGACTTTTTACTAGATTGTTTGAGGTGTGGCTGTATCCCATTGTTCTATTGTTTCTGTCTGCCTTGGGAGCACCCTATTATGGGATGGCTAACTGAGGATAAAATCAGGAATAGGCTTGAAAAACTGAACGCTAATAAGTCACCCGGACCAGATGGCTTACACCCGAGGGTCCTTAAGGAACTTAGCCAAGTTATTGCCATTCCCTTGTACCTAATCTTTAAGAGCAGTTTTCTGGTATACCAGCTGATTGGAAGAAAGCCAATGTAGTTCAAATGTATAAAAAAGGACCAAGATATATCCCTGGGAACTACAGACCAGTTAGCTTAACATCAATAATTAGCAAGCTCTTGAAGGGAATAATAAGGGATTATATACAAGATTATTGTAACGAGAACGGTATCATTAGTGGTAATCAGCATGGGTTCATGAAGGATCATTCTTGCCAAACCAATCTATTAACCTTCTATGAGGAGGTGAGCTGCCATCTAGATAAGGGAAGGCCTGTGGACGTGGTGTATCTGGATTTTGCGAAGGCATTTGATACAGTTCCCCATAAATGTTTACTGTACAAACTAAGGTCCCTCAACATGGATCAAAGGGTGAGCACCGGGATTGGAAATTGGCTACAAGGGCGAGTCCAGAGGGTGGTGATAAATGGGGAGTACTCAGAATGGTCTGGTGTAGAAAGTGGAGTTCCCCAAGGTTCTGTCCTGGGACAATTCCTATTCAATTTATTTATAAACGACTTGGAGGACGGGGTGAAGAGCTCAATCCCAATATTTGCAGATGATACCAAGCTAAGCAGGGCAATAAACTCTCCACAGGATGTGGAAACCTTGCAAGAAGATCTGAATAAATTAATGGGGTGGGCAGACAAGTGGCAGGTGAGATTTAACGTAGAAAAATGTAAGATAATGCATTTGGGTACCAAGAACAAAAAAGCAAACTACTCACCAGGGGGATAGCCTCTGGGGGAATCTAGAATGGAAAAAGACCTAGGGATCCTAGCGGAGAATAGGCTCAGCAGTGGCATGCAATGCCAAGCTGCTGCAAACAAAGCTAACAAAGTTTTGATTTTAACTGTGCAAAATACACCATGAATTAGTAAATAATACAAAACGTGATATAGAAAAGTGTCATGTGCAATCAGTGCAAATCCTGTAAACAATAATAAAATCCTGTACACTGTAATTACTTTTCAACTGTGCAAAAGTGCCTTAAATAATCACATATATAAAGCAAACTGTGATCAAGAAAATGTCCATATGCACCCCATTGGGGTCTACACCTTAAAGTGCAGTAAATAGTCCAATATTAAAAGTGCCTTCCAGTGCTCTGGGAGATTTAGTGCTGATTTACAACTTTTCAAGAAGGTGTCTTCAAAAGTGCTCGTGCTCCCCTGTGAGTAAATGAGGTTCCGCACTTACCAGACCCAATTAACTCCCAAAGTCGTACGACTTAGGAGTCAATATGCGCTTACGGTCTCTCACCCGACCGTGGGTATACGTCCGCTCGGCTGTAGTTTCCGTTCACTTTTAGGGTTCCACCACTCTCTTTCCCAGGTGTGTTATGGAAAGAAAAGAAAAACTCTCACCGCGCACCTCTTTTAAAAGGGTTTATGCTTGCTGGGAATAAAAACCCTGTCTGTTTAAGTTTACCGGCTTTGGCACTCAGTCCTTTGAAGCTACAATCCCCCCAACTTTACAACTGGTGGTGGATGCGGGCAGAGTGCTTTTGCAGCCGCAAAAGCTGTTTAATACTGAAAACTGACATTTAAAGAGACAGTGTACTTATGGCATGTCTTGGGTGAAATCAGCTCAGAAATTACAAACAGCAGGGAAAGACATAGAGGAGGTCATCAAGGCGCTTGCGCAATGCACCGTGACCCAGCAGCAAGCCTCTATGGAGACAAGCCGTCGCCATGAGGAGGCGATGGCCCAGCAGCAGCAGGCCTTGGCACAGGCCGTGGCGGCGCAGCAGGAAAATACCCCTTTACTGGATGCCCAGTTTTCAGCCCAGCAGGAAGCCACACAGGCACAAGTGCTTGCCTTCCAAGAGGCAATGCAACATCTCGCTCGGGGGTGGGAACAAGCAACCGTTGCACCTGGCAACCAAGTATCCGTGAGGGCCAGCCATTTCTTGCAAAAACTGACACCCAGTGATGATGTGGAGGCCTTTCTCACTATCTTTGAGAGGGTTGCAGAGAGAGAGGGGTGGGCCCATGACCAATGGGCTGGAATTATCTCCCCTTTTCTTACCGGGTACCCGCAAAAGGCCTACTTTGACCTACCAGCTGAGAACATCAGTGACTATGAGCATCTGAAGGCAGAGATCCAAGCCCACCTGGAGGTGACCACATCTGTCCGGGCCCAGAGGGTGCACCGCTGGAGGTACCACCGCGGTCACAAATGCATGAACTGGTGCAGCTTGTTAAAAAATGGCTGCAACCAGAAAAATTGACGGGCCCACAAATGGTGGAACGGGTGGTGATGGATCGGTACCTGCGGTCCCTGCCAGATGACCTGCAGCGCTGGGTAAGCCACGGAGACCCTGCAACCGCAGACCTTCTGGTGGAGTTGGTCGAAAGATATTCCGTGGTGGAGGACCTGCTCGGGCCTGCCAAGCATCGGGAACCCACACCAAGGGCAACAAGACCAGCTGCAGCACCTAGGAGGGAGACCCTACTGGATGGTGGAGCCCGCAAACCTGTCTCATCTTCCACAGAACCACGGAGGTCAGTCCCTTTACCAAGGATGGGCGACATACAGCGTTGGCAATGCCGATCCTGGGGGCATACTCGGGCACAGTGACCACTTCAGGAGGAGCCCATGGAGTGCGGAGCGGGCCGGAGAGCCTCTTTCTATGCCCAAAGGGCATGTGCCACCCATCTCGCAGGTCAGTTTGAATGTGAAATATGGGTGAACCACCTTCCTGCCAAGGCTCTCCTGGACTCCGGCAGCATGGTGACACTGGCACATGCCAGGGTGATCAGAAGACTCGGCCCTGTAGGTAAGACTCTGCGGGGGGTATGTATCCATGGGGACACCAGGGGGTACCCCCCTTGTCCCAGTGTCCATTGTGTATGGCCATACCTCAGTAATACAAGAGGTTGGAGTAGTGAACAGTCTGATACATGATATTATAGTGGGGCGGGACTGTCCACTATTTCTTGAACTATGGACCTAGGTACAGAGGGGACTTCCAGGACACCTGAGAGGACTGGGGACACTGTGCCATGAAGAGACAGAGTCAGAGGGGTCTGAGCCTGAACCACCCACAACACAACCCCCTATGTTGGAGATACCTGTCATTGATAAGGACATTGCAGAGTATGTTGATTTGGGTGATAATGTTCCTATTTCAGGTCCCAAAACTGAGTTAACTTCTGAGGGGGGGAAGCCTCCCTATTACAGGTTATGCTGGGGGAGGAGGAAGAGGAACTCTCCCTGCTGCAGGACCCAGTTGAGGAGGATGAAGGGGAAACATCCTCAAGGCCAGTGCACCCAGACCTGGATGTATCCAGGGGTGCGTTTGGCACCGCCCAGTTACGGGATCCTACCTTGGTCAATACACGAGAGCAGGTTTCTGTTATTGATGGAGTCCCACAGATACCAGGTGCAGATCAGAGGTTTCCTCATTTTGCGTTAAAGGGGAACTTGGCTTATCGAGTGGCTGAAAGCCGAGGGGAAACTGTGGAGCAATTGCTGGTTCCCCAGCCATTTTGGCGGATGCTCCTTGACCTAGCCCACAATGACACACTGGGAGGACACCTGGGGGCTGAGAAAACAGAGGCCAGGATAACCGACCGGTTTTACTGGCCAGGGGTGAAGGCAGAGGTCAAAAGATACTGTGCATCTTGCCCCACTTGCCAGTTAACTGCCCCAGTGTCCCACTAAAGAAACCCCCCGGTGCCCTTACCAATAATTGAGGTGCCATTTGAGCAAGGCTGTGTGGCATCAAATCTACAAAAATGCTGCCTTTGCCAAATGTCATTCTTCCTACAGTATTAAGCCATGTAGAAGAGCACGGGTGCGCATTGTACTTTCAAAGATGGATTACAGTGCATCTCAGAGCTGAGCCTAACTCTTCTTGGCCCTACCTAGCAGCCAAATGGTACAAGGCTACTGAAATGTATGATGAACACTCATCAGTGTGCAAGACTCAGGTCTTCTCCATATGTACTTTAAGCTTTCCTAGATGACTTAGTCACGCCTTAGTATAAAAGAGAAGCACCTTTGTCATATTTCAGATCTCCAATGGGTACTTGGGTTGGACAGAAAATAGATGCAATCAGAGAGATAGAGACAACTGTTCACCAATGACTACCAAGGATTGATTTTGTAAACAATCACCAAAACACAACAATAGTCAAACTATTGAAAATGATTGGTATTTAAAATGTAAATGAAAATTATTTGGTCTTTCCATTATCAATTTTTCACTGATATGATAGAAATTTATTAGGATTGCTTCACCGGGAGGTGAGCAAGCTAGGGTCCGGGGGCAGATGTAACAGGTTGGGATATAGCAGAACCATAGTCAGTAAGCTAGCCAAAGGTCAGTAACAAGTGGTTGTAGGTTGGGATCAATTGAAAGCATAGTTGAACAACAAGCCAAAGCTTGGTAACAGATGGTTGCAGGTTGGGATCAAGTGGAAGCTGCAAGAATCAAGCATTTTTTTTCCTTCTAGGGTTATTCGTAGTGTACCCCAAGGTTCAGTGTTGGGGCCCTTGCCTTTTAATATATTCATAAATAATATAGGGTCTGGGATTAAAAGTACAATTTCAGTCTTTGAAGATGACACCAAGCTATGCAGTGGAATAAAGTCCTTACAGGATATCTCCAACTTACAAGCCGACCTCAATGCGCTGTTTAATTGGGCAACTATGTGGCAGATGAGGCTCAATGTAAAGTTATGCACTTGGGTGCTAAGAATATGCATGCATCATACATACTAGGGGCAGTACAGCTGGGGGAGTCAATAGTGGAGAAAGATCTGGGAGTTTTGGTAGATCATAAGTTCAACAAAAAAGCTTACAATGCCAATTTTTTGCGGGTTTTGCGGTTTCCAAAGTGAGCAAAGCCCTTTCTTGTATTAAGAGAGGTATAGACTCCAGAAAGAGAGATTTTTGCCCCTGTACAAATCATTGGTAAGATCTCATCTGGAATATGTAGTATAGTTTTGGGCACCAGTTCACAAAAAGTATATCGGGGAACTGGAGAAAGTGCAGAGAAGGGCAACCAAACTGATAAGAAGCATAGCCGAGGAACAAGCCAAAGGTCAGTAACGAGTGGTAGTGAAGATACAGACAGCAACAGGAGCAAAAGGAGTAAGATACTGGCTGGAGGGAGCACAATAATATCTTCAGAAACAAGAAACAAAGCAAGCCCCTCCAAGGAAACAGGCAGGGAGCTGTCCAGCATCTCAGGTGGCACAGCAAGAGGTACACAGCTAGACACCAAAGAGGTTCCATGTCCATATCCTGATCCTGACAGTTATGCTGCCATTGATTGGTGCCATGAAAAGAAAATTACAGCAACTATTTTCTCGATGCAACATGGCAGGATACTACCACATGCATCTGGCTTTGCTTTAAGGCAGTGCAGGACTTACAAGAATGTCTGAATAGAGTTATTGAAAACACCAGCAGATAAACTGGAAAAACTGTTTTTATTTTTTTTTTCATCTGTGTACTTTGCAGTTTAGCTTTGTATTGCCCTTTTTATTAAAGACTCCTGGGCAGCTGGCAAACTTGAAGTAAATTTTTTCAGCAAGCTATTCACAGGTTCTTTAGAATATCCACTCCATTAGATGTATTTCACAGCATGAAAGCACACCATTAGAGTGATTTGAAATGTCAGCTAGTGTGCAGGTAAAGATTGGAAATTAATTAAAGAAGGATTAGAGCTAATCAAACCTAGCTCAGTTCCAACTAAGTTTAACTTTTCTTCTTCTTGAACACAAAGTTTAAATGGTATTCTTACTTATTCCTGGAGTTCTCCTTTAACAGACGGTACGATTATCCCACTGCTGTGCAATAAATAATTTCATCCCAGCTGGATAAGGTTTCATTTGCCTCATGTTACATCTATTAAAGAGAATTTTTTTTTTCCGGGCTCCCTGGTCGGAGCAATTTGGATGGTAATCTGTTAGTGTTTTCTGACAACCCATAAGGTTGAAAAATAATACAAATAAAAATCAAGCAAAAAAAAAATTTATAAAAAAAGCAGCTAAACAAGAGCTAGCAGGAGGCAGAAGCAAAACAACAATTTATTAATTGGTCAAGTCTGATGCAAGAGCCAGAACGATCAGAGACTCATTAAACAGCGTCTGGCAAAAGCCAAGTTTCCTTGTCTTGTGTTCCTGTGACAGAGGCTTTGGGCAGTCTGTAATTGTCAATCCCATTAATGAGTTTACATAAATTGTATAGCTGAAAGCCAAAGTCTCAGCCCACTTTATCCCTGTGAGAAAACATATGTGAGGATTGCCTTCTAAGAATTCTGGGTAAAAAAAGCCAATCATCCATAATTACGTTTCGGTGTCATGGATAATCATTGCACATAGACAATTACTGCATAAACTGCTCTGGAAGCTCTTCTTTTTCACATCTTGTAGTGTTTATGCAATAAACACTCATGCCATTTTGTATTTTTTTCTGAATCTGCCTTGAAAACAGATTATCTATAGTAACATTATCCGTAATGTACTCTGCTTCCTATTATATGTTTTGATACTTGTCCCTTTTTTTATCTTTTGTACATTGTGTTTTGATGCAGGGATGCCAATGGACATTGTATGTGCAAATTTAGAGTTTTGAAATATCTATTTTCATTTACAAAAAAGAAAATGATTAAAGCAATTTACAGCTTGTTATTTTACAAAGTAGTGTTATACGTTGCAAGCTGCTTACCTTACCTTTTAAAAAAAATAGATAAAAAAGATTTTAAAAAAATGGAAAATAGAAAAAAACTAGAAAAAACAACATTTTGATATTTCCCGGAGAAACCATTTAAAGCATACAGTCTCCTTTGAATATTATTAGGTAAATGCTAACTCCAATTCAGTGTAGTTGATGGAGGAACCTTGGCCTTGTGTTTAAAGAGTACCTAAACCCAAAACCAAAAATGTAACATATTGCAGCTTGATGTAGAACCCTTCTTGTTAGGTTGCTAGACCATTAGGCAAAATTTGTTTTTGGCTCCTCTGTAATCACCGTAGCAATAGTTCCCCTGACTTCTCTGTCAAGAGCAATAGCACAACCATCCACCCATCTCTGCATGCCAAGGTGCTTGATGCTATACTGGACTCTGAACTCTCCTTTCGGCCCCACATCCAATCACTTTCCAAAGGCTTGTCACCTCAACCTCCATAACATTCTCCAAAATACGTCCCATCCTATCCTACTGTATGAAACCACAAAGCTCCTGATTCACTCCCTGGTTATCTCATCTCTGTAACTCCCTCCTCATTGGCTTACCTTTAAATAGGCTGTCACACCTTCAGTCCATATGAATGCAGAGACTCATCCACCTTACAAACCACTCATCATCTGCTACCCCTCTCTGGCAATCCCTCCATTGGCTTCCACTCACCCAACAAATCCACTTCAAAATACTTACAATAACTTGCAAAGCCATACACAACTCTGCCCCCAGCTACATCACTAACCTAGTCCCAAAATACCAACAAAATCATCCTTTTTGTTCCTCCCAAGACATCCTGCTCTCTAGCTCCCTCGTCAACTCCTCCCATACTCACCTCCAGGACTTCTCCCGAGCCTCTCCCATCCTTTGGAATTCCCTACCCCAATCTGTCTGACTATATCTACTCTTAGGCAATCCCTGAAAACATTTCTCTTCAGGGAAGCCTATCCTGCCTCCACCTAACAACTGTACTTTCATTTTCTTCATCAGCTCATCCCCCACAGTTATTACCTTTTGTATCACTTGACCCTACCTCTAGATTGTAAACTCTAACAAACAAGTCCCTCTGTTTCCTCCTGTATTGAATTGTATTGTAACTGTACTGTCTGCCCAAACATTGTAAAGCACTATGCAAACTGTTGGCGCTATATAAATCCTGTATAATAATAACAATAGTAGTCAAGTGCTTTTGGTTGGATCTCACAGGCTGTGGGTTTGATTGCTCTCCCCTGCTTTCTAGAGGCTTCTAGAACAAAGGAACAGGACACACGGGCTAAATATTTATTGCACTTTATCCAATCCCTGGGGAGATGTGCCCAGTAGATGGCTGGAGAGCACAACATAGTCTGAAGGATGGAACAGCTGGCTCTTTTTCCTGCTGGGAAGACTGCTGGAGTTTGCTGAATGATCATTGAGAACTCAGCTGTGGCATAGCTGGGGGGCTACTTCTAAATATCTTTATCTGAGGCTAATCAAGGGAATGTTACCTAAAGACCTGGTCTGGAGAACTCACTGAAGAGTGCCCAGTGGAAGTTGGAAAGGTTCTGACTGTCCTGAGGCACTGTAAGCATTAACCTCTCCCTCACTGAAGAGTGTCAGGTGGATAATGAAAGGAGTCATCCACTGATCCTGTGACATTGTGAGTACTGACCCTAGCTTAGGATCTTAGTTACTGTGTGCTGTTTCCCTTGGGTGGAAGGGCCAGTGGTAGTTCTGTCTGGGATAGTTTCTAAAAAGTCATCCCCTAGACCAGGGGTCTCCAAACTTTCTAAACAAAAGGCCAGTTTACTGCCTTTTGGAGACCACTACCTTAGACTGATTACTGAGCCGGAGTGAGTGAAATGTTGCTGTGTACCTGGCTGTCTTGCACTAACCTTGTGAAAGAACTGGTTAAATTACTGAAGCTCCTTGTACTGGGAGGAATAGTACCCCAATGTTGGTGTTAGTTGGAGGAATAGTGCCCCATCTATGGTAGTGGGAGGAATTGTACCCCATAGTTGGTGTCAGTAGGAAAAATAGTGCCCCATCATTTGTGTGAGTGGAAAGAATAGTACCCCATCATTGGTGTCAATGGGAGGTATAATGCCCCACCATTGGTGTCAGTGGGAGGAATAGTGCCCTATTTTTGATGTCAGTGGGATAAATAGTGTCTTGTATCAGTGAGAGGAACACTGACTCAAGGGCTAGATAAAGGCAAAGCAAAGGGCCTTATCCGACCCCAGGCACATAGTTTGTAGATCGCTGCCCTAGACTGATTACTGAGCCAGAGTGAAAGAGTGAGTGAACTGTTGCTGTGCACCTGGCTGCCTTGCACTAATCGTGGGAAAGAACTGGTTACATTTCTGTAGCTCCTACGGGGTAGCGCTACATTAGCAATCCTTTAATTTTATTACTGTATTTTTTCCAGACTTTTTTCCCTGTATTATCACCTGTTCCAGTCAATAACACATAACATATTTCCTGTCCCTTTGTGGCAAGTCTTTTTTTGTTACTGTATCTATGGAGGCTGGACTTCAAACATGTCTTCCTTTGTTCATCTCCATTACATGGTGGATTGATCGGACTAGTAGTTTAACCACTTCAGCTCCGAAAGATTCACCCCCCTCCTGACCAGGCCATTTTTTGCGATACTGCACTGTGTTGCTTTAACTGACAATTACGCGGTCCTGCAATGCTGTACCCAAATAAAATTTCCTTTTTTCCCCACAAAATAGAGCTTTCTTTCGGTGGTATTTAGGTTGAATATGTTTTTATTATAGTTTACATGTATAACATGACATAGTAGGTGAACAGTATAATCTCAAGTAATAACATGCAGGATTGTCAATGAAAGTACAACATGAAGAACAGTGACTAGATACTTGGTTTCTGTAGCAGATATTTTCACTTTCGTAAAGTCATAATAACTGTAAGTGCTTAGTTCAACCGCTTGTGAAAGGGCAAGACTCCCCGGATAGCATATCTTTGCCAGCAAGGGAGTGCCACCCATTTTCCACATTAGGCCGAATATATATAATTACTGTATTCAAAAACAGAAGAGTAACATTACATAAGGATGTAGCCACACCCTGTCAAGGGTGTAAATACCATTATGAGCACATAAAAGAGATGTGGAATACAAAAAAGGTGGAACATGGAATCACCATACTAAAATTGTGTAATATCCTATTGCAATTCTTAACCAGTAATGGTGTCACTCACTTTACGTAATGGAGCTGAATTGCTCTTGCTGCATGTCTATATCAAAGTGAGGATGCTACATATCATACTCCTGTTGACCCAAAGGTAAATTTACATGCTAGAAAAGCAGCAGGAGAGGAGCGGGGAAGAAAAGAAAGAGAGAGAAAGAAATCAAAGAATACATAGGCGGAAAGTAGAAGAGAGGGCCTGTGGGCCTTAACAGGAAAAGAGAAAGGAAGAGAAAGTATAGTTAAGAACATAGTAGTCAATTACTCTTGCGGTCCGATCTCCCTAGCACCCCGAGGGGTGCCCGACTGGGGGATCGGATCTATAGACTTCCTAGCTAAGGAATGACTCTTGAAAGGTGGCTAGATTCGAGTAATGTAACCATAGGTTCCATCTTATATGGTGTTTTTCCCTGGTCTCTGTTACTGTAGCTTGCATTTCCTCCATTAGCATTATGTAATTGATCGTGTTAACCCAGTGGTGGATCGGGGGGGTAAGTTCGGTTTTCCAGTGCCTGGATATTACTTGTCGGGCTGCTGACAGAAAGAATTTGAGTAAGTTTTGTTTTTGTGATTTAATAGATCCTGGTACAATGGGTAGAAGCGCTATTTTTGGGGAGGGGGAAAGTTGTTTATCATAGATCCTATTGTAAATGTCAAAGATACGCTTCCAGAATGGGCGTATACATGGGCAATCCCACCATATATGGTACAGGGTTCCCTTTTCTCCGTGACAACGCCTGCACTCGTCTGAGGAATTAGGGAAAATCCTATGCAAGGACACAGGATTCCTATACCACCTAGTTAATAATTTGAAGTTCTTCTCCTGGGCATATGCTAAAACCGAGGATTTGTAAGTAAATAAGAATGATTTCTGCCATTTCTCTGAGGAAATTTGGGTCCCTAGGTCCCCGCTCCACTGGCTGGTGTAGGCCGGAGGTCCTTTATGTGTATTAGACAAGAGATCTCTGTATATCATTGAGAGAGAGTGGCGAGGTGTTTCAGATAGGGTGCATAGTTCCTCGAAATAGGTGAGTGGTCTATGTATATTGCCTGTGTTGTATAACTTCAAACAGTATCGATTTAGACCAATAGTTGTAAGCCAGTCGATCAATGTTGTCTGGGATGTAGGGGGAGGCCTGAAAAGCCCAGTAGTGGGATGTACATAATCTCTGGCTACTGGCCATTGTGGTCTATTATAGTAAACCTAGAGAGACTCCTGCGCCTCCAATGGGTAATGATGAGTTGTCAAACAGGGAGGTTAATGGGCTCAGGTCCGAAGAGAGCGATCTAGAGGTGCAGTATCTATACCGTATAGTTAGAGAAGCCTTAGTTAGGGGAGACAAGGAGGGGAGTGAATTGTATATCCGCCCCATAAAAGGGCCCTAAGGTCGGTTGAGGATAAGTCTTGTTTCACTATTGAGGCCGCTTTTGGGGAGGGACGAGGGAACCACTCCAATATTCGAGACAGGACAGCTGAAGCGTGGTATAGTTCAAAGTCTGGGAGCCCAGCTCCTCCTTCTAATTTAGGAAGGCACAGAGATTTATGTTTTAGTCTGGGAGGTTTACTTTGCCAAATATATCTTATGGCCATAGAGCGAAGGGCCTTAAAAAATGTATTGGGTAATTGGACCAGAATAGTTTGGAATATGTATAGGAGCTTAGGTAAAACGTCCATTTTCATGACGCTCAAACGACCGAAAATGGAGGTCTGCATGTTATGCCAGGATTCCAGTTGGCGTTTGATTTTTGTTAACAATGGGGCATAGTTTAAGGAGTACAAATTTGAAAAGGAGCTTGATATTTCTGTTCCTAAATACTTAATCAAGTGAGGTTGCCATCTGAAGGGGAAGTTGGCTTGGATACGTGTCAATGTGGATGGGGGTAGATTAATATTGAGGGCCTCCGTTTTAGTCAGGTTTAGTTTAAAATTACTGTATGAGCCAAAACGTTGAAGCTCTTGTAAGAAGGAAGGAATATTAATGTGGGGCTGGGTGACATATAGTAATAAGTCATCTGCGTAAAGTGACAATTTGAAATGGGCGGAGGTCGTCTGGATCCCCCTGATAGAGGGGTTATTACGCACAGCTTGAGCTAGGTGCTCAATGACCAATGCAAACAAGAGGGATGATAACGGGCAGCCCTGCCTGGTCCCATTTCTGATTTGGAATGGGGATGATTTGCTACCATTGGCAACTACTTGGGCAGACGGGTCGCTATATAAGGACATCATTTTGTGTAACATATTATGGCCTATGCCAATCTATTGAAGCGAGAGGCGCAAGAAGGACCAATCAACCCTATCGAAAGCCTTCTCCGCATCACATGCGAGAAGGCAAGAAGGGATACCGTGGGCCTAGACATAAGAGATGAGATGTAGGGTCTTTGTTGTATTGTCGCGAGCTTCACGGGCTGGCACGAACCCCCCTTGGTCTATGTGTATTATATCTGGCAAGAGAGGGGCCAAACGTGTGGCCAGGATCTTTGAGAACAATTTCAAGTCCACATTTAATAATGATATGGGCCTGTAATTGCCACATAAAGAGGCATCTTTACCTAATTTAGGGATCACAGTGATCTGAGCTTGTAGCATAGAAGCTGGTAAAGGGTGTGCTTCATCTATTGTATTGAAGGCTTGTGCCAAGATCGGGGCTAGTTGGGCTGAGAACGTTTTGTAAAAACACGGGGTGTAGCCATCTGATCCGGGGCTTTTGCCTACTTTCAAATTTCTAATCGCTTGTATAAAATCTGAGGCAGTGATTGGAGAATCTAAGTTATGGGCATCCTGTTCTGAGATCGTTGGAAGAGCTGTTTCCCGAATGTAATTGTGTATGTCTCCTGTTTTGTCTGAGCTGTTGGCTTGGCCCATAGGGGGATTTAGATTGTACAGAGTGGCATGGTATTTACGGAATTCCTCTAATATCTCAGCGTCTTTATATTTTTTGGTTTGAGAAGAAGATAATATATGAGATATCCTAAGGGCACTGGATCTAGGGTGTATCGTACGGGCTAGGTGTTTACCACATTTGTTTGCTTGCACATAGTGTACGTGTTTCATTCTATCTCTAGCTATCAAAGATTGCTCCGAGAAGATCTGCAGAAGATCCCTACGGGCGTTAGAAAGCTGAGTTAAGACTTGAGCGCTCAATGTCCGTTTATGAGATGCTTCAAGTGAGGATATGAGGGATAATAGTCTAGAGATCTCCCGGGAGCGCTCCATTTTCAAGGTTGCCCCAAAACGAATCAGGGTACCTCTAATGATGCACTTCAATGCCCCCCATTTACATAGAAACATAGAAAAGTGACGGCAGAAAAAGACTGAGTAGTCCATCGAGTCTGCCCCTTTTTATTTTATTTTTTTTTTAATTTTTATTTTTATTTATTTATTTTTTTTTTATTTTTTTTTTACATTAACCTTGTTGTCTGACTATGGATTTATGTTTATCCCAAGCATGTTTGAAGCCATTTACTGTTGACTGTCTCACAACCTCTGTTGATAGTTTATTCCAATCATCAACCACCCTTTTAGTAAAATAATACTTTCTAAGATTAGTTTTGAACTTCCCCCCAGTTAGTTTGAGGTCATGTCCCCGTGTTCTTGATTTTGGTTTCATATTGAAAAGACTGCCCTCCTGAACCTTATTCACCCCCTTGAGGTATTTAAAGGTTTCAATCATGTCTCCCCTCTCCCTTCTTTCCTCCAGACTGTACATATTAAGTTCCTGAAGTCGCTCTTGATATGTTTTATCCCCCAGACCTTTCACCATTTTAGTTACCCGTCTCTGAACTCGTTCTATTTTATCAATATCTTTTTGTAAGTGAGGTCTCCAGAACTGGACACAGTATTCCAAGTGAGGTCTCACTAAAGATCTATATAGAGGAATCAGAACCTCCTTCCTCCTGCTGGTGATCCCTCTACTGATACATCCCAGAATTCTATTTGCTTTTCCCACTGCCTGGTCACACTGTTTGCTCATTTTGCAATCATCTGAAATAAGCACCCCCAAATCTTTTTCTTCTGTAGTGCTGGCTAACACTGTGCCCCCAATGCTGTACTCTCTAAGCGGATTCTTTTTCCCTAGATGCATTATTTTACATTTAGAAATATTGAACTGTAGTCTCCACTGCTTTGACCAATCTTCCAGCAATGCCAAATCATGTTCCATGTTACAGACCCCTCCAGGGATATCAACCCTATTACACACCTTTGTATCATCAGCAAAGAGACATACATTGCCCAGCAAACCTTTAGTTATATCACTTACATATAGGTTGAATAGAACAGGACCCAGTACAGAGCTTTGTGGTACCCATTTGATGATGGGAGACGTGTCATCTTTGGCGTGATCAGTGAGGAAGTCCTTAATGGCCTGAGAAACTGCCTGGGTGCACGGTTCATGTGAAAGAAGATTATCATTGAGACACCACGTGCGGCATCCCTGGGAGTTGGGAAGGCGTCCCAAAGTGAGGTGAACGGGGGCATGGTCAGACCAGAGTCTCATTCCAATAGATGAGTCCGGGTCAAGATCCAATAAAGGCTGGGAGATCAAAAGATAGTTAATCCTGCTGTATGTGTATGATTGGTGTGCCGGGGAAAAATATGTGTAATCCCTATCTGAGGGGTGTTGTATTCGCCACACGTCTATCAAAGATAATGAGGAGAAAAGATCTCAGACCATTTCCAGAGCAGAGGGGGACACAGAGGACCTACCTGAGGAAGAATCCATAAGAGGTATCAGTGGCAAATTCAGGTCGCCTCCCATGATGAGGTTAGGTGAACCGAATGTTGCGAGCTGCACTGACACGGAGCAGAGAAACCGAACCTGGTCCTGGTTGGAAGAGTAAACATTAACAATGATTAGGATCATTCGCGCATATTTAATTTTCAGAAATATGTAATGACCCATCGGGTCAATTAAGGTATCCAAGACCTCGGGCTGGAATGAGGCGTGAAATGCTATGGAGACCCCCTTTGATCTAGATGTGGGATTAGTGCTGTGGAACCATATGGGATAAAATTTGTTTTTAAGAAGAGGAACCGTATCTCGTCTGAAATGCGCTCCCTGAAGAAGTAAAATTTTGGCATGGGACCTATGGAAGTGGTATAGTATTTGTCGTCTTTTTCTGGGGTGTTAAAGCCTCGACAGTTGTGAGAGGCTACATGCAGATTCATGGGGGACGCCATCCCGAGGTCTTAGGTGAAGTTTCCTCCACCGGTGGCCTGGATGCTCCCCGCCCGACTGAACGACTAGGAAAGAATAGGAAAGAGGAAAGAGAAGGATAAGAGAAAAAGATATTCAAGTAGACATTCATCTTACTGATGAGCAATAGAAAACATATAGCCAAAAGCTGACACAGAGCTATAGCAAGCTCTGAAAACCCTAAGGTGGTATACGTGGCTGGTGAACAAAGGCGGCTTGCCCGCCCGACCGAACAGATTATAAAACAATGTCACACAGATTAGGAAGTGGAGAGCCTATGCCCTCCTTGGATATAGATTAACCTAGGATTTCACTGACCTGCCCATATATAGGGGTAGGACACCGGGCACAACAGCGAAACACCCCTTTGAATCTTAAGATATAGAGATGATAATCTTAACGTAAACATTATATTGCTAGTGCAGTGGATAAACCTGAAAACCTTTCATGATCCTCTAGAAAATATCAAATAGCAATAAGTGTCTCTGTTGGAGGCAAAAATGGTTAAACACAAATAAAGTTATATCTAAAAGTGTGTTGTTCTAGAACAACTGAACTCTGAAAAAACGCCCTGAGGGCAAAAGGATCCAACTGTCCTCAGTGAGTAGTTAGAAACAATACAGCGGAGGCGCTGCAAGGAAAGAGCCCAGGCTGCAGGTGAGTTCAATCATCCCGCTGGAGATTTAGACACAGAGGAAGAGGTTCGTCGCTTCTTCTTCGTTTTTTGTTGCCAGCCTGTGGTGATGGGAAGAGCTGGGGTGGCTGCTCTCATGGGCCAATCCGGGATGGCTGTTTGGGGGAGTTCAAATGTCCCTAAGAAATTAGGGAGGTCTCCAAGGGTGCGCAAAGTAACAGACTTGCCGTCATGAGTTGCCGAGAGGTAAAATGGAAAACCCCATTGGTACTTGATGCGTTTAGCTTGAAGGGCATCTGTTAAAGGTTTAAGAGCTTTCCGCATAGCTAAAGTAATTTTTGATAGATCCGCCAGCAGCGTGATGGGCGTCTCATTGAATAAAATGACATCTTGCATACGGGCTGCTTGCATGATATTGGCTTTGATTCTAAAGTAGTGTACCCTACAAATGACGTCTCGAGGGTATGCAGGATTGGGGTTGTGGGGGCCCAAGGCCCTGTAGATCCTATCTATTTCTATTTCAGTGTCCAGGGGCTTCTGCAACAGCTGGTTGAAAATAGATGATGCGGCACTCTCTAAGTCCTTGGGCTCAACAGACTCCGGTAAACCTCTTATACGGATTTAATTCCATCTGCTCCGGTTCTCTTGGTCATCCAAACCTTAGAAATTGTATTTGATCGGTATGCTCTTGAAGTATGGCGTCATGGTCATTGAATTTTGCAACTGTCTCCTCCACTACCATCTCCACATCCTCCATACGATGTCCAATGTCCTTACGCAGATCAGACAATTCCTGCCTGTATTCTGCTTCTGGAGCTGTGTGATGCGAGAGAGGGGCTCCTAGAGTGTGTGGAGCCGAGTTCTGATTCAAGAGGTCAGCGGGTGTGCTATCTGGTGTGAGGCCTGGATGGAGTATGGGAGGTGGATGCCAGTATCGAAGCCATCTTAGGAGCTGGGGAACCTTTGTTATGTTGATTAGAACGTGTAAAGAAACGTCCTATTTCCCCTTCTTTATAACTCCCTCCAGTGCCACAGTTATCCCCTCCGTTCCGCTTCCCCATGTAATAGGTTAGAGGTACTGTGCGATTTATGGCCAATTAGTGAACGTTTGGTCGGTGCGGGGGCCGGGAATTCGTCGGGCTACTCCGGCATGTGTTAGGCCTCCCCCTGTGCTCCGGTCTTAGGGTCCCAGTGTCTCAGAGTCCAGGCCCCGGGGACTGGGGGTTGAGGGGTACCTACAGCAGGGTGTTATAGGCCCTTATGTAAAGGAAAGAGGGCTGCGATGGCCATACAGCGTTACGGGGCCTAGCCGCGGGTGAAGCCGCGGACTAAATTTAGAGCGCACCGGAGGTCCGTTCCACACTGCGGAGATTTCAGTCCCAAAATGTAGGGAGATGTAGGGGAAGCCCCCCGGGTGAAGGATGTCTCTCCCCGAGCCTTGTAGCCATAGGATTCCTTCGGATGGTCTCGCTGTAAGCAGGAGCTCTGTGAAAGCACGTCCGCCTCTGCTCGCGCCAGGCCACGCCCCTTTTTTGGTGGTATTTAATTACCTCTGCAGCTTTTATTTTATAAAAACATGTAAAAAATCAAATTTCTTTATCAGTTTAGGCCAATATGCATTCTGCTACATATTTTTGGAAAAAAAAAATCCCAATAAGTGTATATTGATTGGTTTGCGCAAAAGTTATAGCGTCTACAAACTATGGGATAGATTTATGGACTTTTTCTTTTTTAATTTTTTTTAATAGCAATGGCGGCGAACGGTGATTTTTAGTGGGACTGCGACATTGCGGCGGACAAATCGGACACCTAACTGACACTTTTGACACTTTTTGGGGACCAGTGACACCTATTTAGTAATCAGTGCTAAACTGTACTGTGACACTGGCAGGCAAGGGTTTAACATCAGGGGTGATCAAAGGGTTAACTGTGTTCCCTGGGAGTGTTTTCTTACTGTGTGGGAAATGGTTTAACTGAAGGAAGGCAGATATACGTGTTCCTGCTTAGCAGAAACACAAGATCTCTGTTTTTTTTACTAGCAGAACGGCGATCTGCCTTGTTTACACAGGCAGACTGCCATCCTGCCTCTCTTGGAACGATCGCTAGATTTCCACTGATTGGCTCCCAATTTCTGTAGTTGCTGCTTACTTCGTTCTTAACAAAAAAGAAAAAAAATCTGTCAAAATCCTTTACACAGAAGTGCCTGCTTGAGAAAAAAATAATAAAATGAGCAGATTTAACAAAGGAGAAAATTGTAAAAACTGGATAAAGACAAAATGTTGATATTTCCCAGACAAACCATTTAAAGCATACAGTCACATTTGAACATTATAAAATAAATACAAACTCCACTTCATTGTAGCTGATGGAGGAACCTTGGCCTCATGTTTAAAGCGTATCTAAACCCAGCTTAGCAATCCTTAGATGTTGACTTTTTTCCCTTTATTACATGGTCCAGTGAATAACACATTTCCTGTAACTTTTTTTGTGGTCTACAGCATTATGGAGAAGACATTGCCTTTTGTTCTTCTCTCCCTCTACTGGGATACTGATGTTATGTTGCACTATTCCAGCAGGGGGAGTGCTTAATCCAAGCAAGCCCAAAAACTTTTGTGCAGAGCTCCAAGAGTCCTGGGAGTTTGCGATGACAGCCATATAATGGAACCAAATGACTTCTTACACTACATATCCTAATAGGCATTGTGCAGTAGGAGTGAAATATGATTTTTATTAAATTGCCCAGGAAAGTTCTTCCTGTTGGCACTGAGGGAGTTAGAGAACTCAAGCAAGCCTGGAACTGGAAGTAAGGACACTAGGGGCAGCATGGCACCACCCACATTATTAGGTGCTGTGCAGTAGGAGTGAGAGATGGTTTTTATTAAACTGCCTGGGAAAGTTCATCCTCTTGGTACCAAGGACATGAGAGAGAGAGCACCTCTGTCTCAATATTCACCTGTCAGAGGAAGACCATACCACTGGAGATCTGAGCCTGAGACTGGGAGTAAGGACACCTGAGAGCAGTGCAGCATCGCCCACATAACATCACCTGCGCCGCTGCTGCAGGGAGACTGTCGCATCCACTTATCCTCTGTTTCCCACTGCTGATCATTCAGAGACCTTTGGGGAGAGAATGAGTGGAGTCCCCCTTCTACAGCATCTCTACCACATCTAACTTGCACCTGTGCTGAGACTATACTATACCTATACTGCATGGAGGTTAACTGGGACTGTCATTAAGTGCACCAACACTCCAAAATGGCCCCAATGATAGCGTCAAAAAACATCCCAAAGAGCTGCCCTCCCAAAATAATTATTCTGCAAGTACCCTGTCTGCATCCCCCTTTGACATCCTCATTTTCTTTTGGACAGTGTATACCCAGCTGGTCTAGGACTAGCACCACCACCATAAATGTTCTCGGACAGTATAGTTCCAGCTCTCTGTAGATTAAAGTTTACTATTTCTCACTGCTGCGCTTGAGGTGGCCTTGCTACTGTTTATGCTGACCTAGATGCATTATGCTTAGTCTTTAGTTTTAATCCCTTTGTATGCTAAACCATTGTTTATCCATTTTATGTGTGCCTAGTCCCCAACCACATTGGGTGACAATATATTACATTTGCCTTTATGACCTGGTTTGGTGTCTATTTTCTTTGATATAGCGCTACTACTGGGTACTAAGTATTACCTTCAACGATTTCCTTTGATATTGTATGTTTGTACACTCAACCTGGTGTGTTAGAGGGGCCAAGATTTTTTTTAAATGATTGAGGCAAAGAACAGAGGACCCATTCTAATCAGTGGCTTCTAGGGGGCTAGCGCTACAACTGTATAGAAGGAGAGCTACGGTTATCACACAGGTTGGACTTCAAACATGTCTTCCTTTGTTCATCTCCATTACATGGTGGATTGATGGGACTAGTAGTTTACATAATAAAACTGCTTGTGCTTTCTTTGTAGCTTACAGGAGAGGACATAAAACTTGCTATTTCTGGCAAGATCAACAGGCATTTCCTATACTTGCTAAAATATTCTTAGACTAAAAAAATAAAATAAACACTTATGATATTTTGTATTTTTCTGACTTTGCCTTGAAAACAGATCATCTATAGTAACATTATACTGTACATAATGCACTCTGCCTATTATATGTTTTGATTTCTTTTCTTTTTTTAATCTCTTTTGTACATTGTGTTTTGATGCAGGGACGCCAATGGACATTGTATGTGCAGATTTACAGTTTTGAAATAACTATTTTCATTTGCAAAAAAATTGTTATACATTGCTAGCTGCCTATTTCATCCTTTAAAAAAAAAATATTTTATGTGTAAAAAATCTTTACACAATGGTGCTTTTTTTTTTAGAAAAAAAAAAGATAAAATAAGCAGATTTTACAAAAGAGAAAATTGTAAAAATGGTTAAAGGTGAATGCTTATGTTTCCCAGAGAAACCATTTAAAGCACACAGTCATCTTTGAACATTATAAAATAAATACTAACAATGTGGCTGATGTGGGAACCTTGGCCTCATGTTTAAACTCAAAAAGGAAAATGTAATATATCATAGCTTAGCAATCCTTAGATGTTGACTTTTTTCCTTATATTATCACCTGGTCCAGTGAATAACACATTTCCTGTCCCTTTGTGGCTAAAGTCTTTTTTAATGTATCTACGTCTTCCTTTGTTCTTTTCCATTACATGGTGGATTGATGGGACTAGTAGTTTACACAATAAAGATAAAAATAAATGTGTGTGCTTTCTTTTCAGCGTGTGGAAGGATATATAGAACACTACATTTCTGACAGGATCAACAGTCATTTTCTATACTTCTATACTATACTCATGCCATTTTGTATTTTTTTCAGAATCTGCCTTGAAAACAGATTATCTACTGTAGGTTAACATTATTTTTAAGGTACTTCTGCTTCTTATTATATGTTTTGATTTTTTTTCCTTTTTTTTATTTTTTATACATTGTGTTTTGATGAAGGGACGTCAATGGGCATTGTATGTGCAAATTTAGAGTTTTGAAATAACTGTTTTTATTTGTGACAAAAAAAAGAATAAAACAATTTTCAGTGGCTTGTTATTTCATGAAGTAATATTATACATTGCAAGCTGCTTACTACCTTTAAAAAAATGTGTCAAAAATCTTTTCACAAAGGTGCTTGTTTGAGAAAAAAAGATAAAATGAGCAGATTTTACAAAAGAGAAAATTGTAGAAACTGGATAAAGGTAAAACGTTGATATTTTCACAGAGAAACCATTTAAAGCATACAGTTAACTTTGAACATTATAAAATAAATACTAACTCCACTTTATTGTAGCTGATGGAGGAACCTTGGCCTTGGTGTTTAAAGCGTATCTAAACCCAAAACCAAAAATGTAATATATTGCAGTTTAGCAAGCCTCATATTTTTCCCTTTATCACCTGATCCAGTGAATAACACATTTTCTGTACCTTTATGGCTAAAGTATTTTTTTTTTACTGTATAGCCAGGTGTTGGGCTACATCAATATTGGGAAGGAGACATTGCCTTTATGCACCTAGACAATAGTGTAGACAATGCCATACCTATACTGTACCTATGCTGCATGCAGGTTAACTGAGTCTGTGTTGTGCATCAATGCTCTTAAGGGGCTCCAATGATAGCCGGCAGAAGAACATCTCAAAGGACTGCTCCCTTGTTCCCACCTCCTCTGCCATCCTCCTTTTCTTTTGAACAGTGCATAGCCAGCCAGTCTAGAACAAGCATTGCCCTTACTACCAGGTTTGGTGCTGGTTTTGTTCTCTTTCATAGTAGCGTTTCTATTGGTTACTAAGTATTACCTTCAGTGATTTCCTGTGATATTTTTGTGTTAGAGGGGTTCTCAGGCTACCCGTTTCAGCCAGAGAGGACATGGAGGAACATCCGCTCCCCCATCTCCTCTATGAGAAATGAAAGCAGAAGCAATGAAGACCATACAACAAGGACCAGACCCTGAGATTGAAGTGTTATCCTATCTCTCAACTAGAGTCATCCTGCAGCAACGGAAGGGGTGCTAGATGGTGAAATAAATATTTACTGTAAAAGTTGAGCTTTTATTCTAAATCTCCCCATTGTGGGATAGGTGCATTCAATGACCAGCAGGAATACAATGCAGTCTAGGCTAAGCTCTATTTTACAGGAAAGACTAAAAATTCAGCTGACTGTATCCATGAATCTGCTGATTGATTTGATGCTCGCTTTCTTCTGAAGGTCACTTCTGTTTATGCATTATTTATCTATTATATGCTCAGTCTGAATTGTCCGCGTTTGCAAAACACTTTTGAAGAATTGTCTTCGGACGTCCCATGATGCACTGCTCTTCTAGTATGATGAAAGAATCAACTGGTGCAATGGCTGGGGAGAGAAAGAGGTCATTTAGACAGTTGCTGGCTCTGCTTTCCATTTTCCTGATCTTTTGATGCCAGAATTCTCTACTCTGAAATGTATTTTGATGATCTAGTCACTTTTCCTATGCCAAGAAGCCTTGGTGGTGAAAGGATCCCCCTTCGCATGGATTATGATTTTGAAAAACATTCAGCACAGATTTGCACTGCTTTATTTTTAAGATCACTAAGATTGTCGCCCCTATAATGAAAGCTGGATTTAGATCTGTCATAACGTCTCATCTTCTGCCTTTTTCTGCCAATCTGTTCACAGTTTTTTTTTTTTTCATCAACCCAATGATGAAAATGGGAAATTAAACTTCTGGTACAAATTAATGCAGCTCTGTATTAATTAATACAAAATGTAATGTGTTTTGTAATGCAATTTGACTTGATAGCAGCCTCTTTTGACCCCCCCAACCCCCCCAACCAGCAGAGTATGACGCAGCACAAGGAGTCCATCAGTTCTGCTACATTGTTAATGTGCTAATAAGGCATATACAGTTAGGAGTAGAGAGCAGAGTGACAGGTGGCGAGGAGGCAATATGTTACCTCCTCACAGCCTGTTTTAAAGAATAAGTTCACTTTTACAAAAATAAAATAATAAATGCACATTTTTTGCAGGTAAAACCTGTAAAGCATTGCCCCCACAATCGGCAGATCGTGAGTGTAATGCCATGGTCCTGCAGACTGTCTGTGTTGCTGTCTGCCTGTACTTCTGATACAGGCAGGAAGTTACACTCTTACAGGAAGCTCAATTAACTACCTAGAGCAAACAACAGCACTTTGGTAACTCATTGAGAACTACAAACTGACAGCCACAAAAACACAGTGAATGGATAACGCAGTCGGGAGGACGGGCCCCGCTCGGCAACGTTTTTTTTTAGATTGTGGCAATGAGTGAGGAGAGAAGATCCCCTGCTCGCTGTCAAAACAGGGACTTTATAACATTTTACAACATGAATATGCATGTAACATGTTACAAAAGGTGAACCTCTCCTTTAACTTTGTAAATACAGCACCACTGCTCTGCAACCATGTACATTACATGTAGTTGCAGGTCAGTTGCGTTGCAGCCCCATTTATTTGAATGGATCATGTTTGATGGGGGCACTGCCCACCAAATAGGACAAGGGAATATAATTTATGCATACTTAACCGAGTCCATCATTTTACAATGACACAGACGAGAACCCTATGTTTCTGAGAGGATATCATATGACGTCTTACCGAGCACGCGCCTCATGAGGCGGCTCCGGGCCATGCCCTGGGCACAATCTGTTACCCACTGTGTCCACCGGACACAGAGGATGACTGATCAGTGTACCGGCCTGCCATGCCGTTAACATGTTATTGCTGTAACCAATCAGAGTAGACCACATGGAAGTTGTAAACAATTAATGTCTGCCTCATCTGTTTTTCAGCTGTTATGCCTCTGTTGTTCACATATATTGTTTCTGTCAGCTATCTTGATATGCCTCTTGGTTCATCAATTGCTATTCTTATAACTTGGAATTAAAATATTGAACATAAAAAAGTATCTTGAAGGTTGGGCATTTCGCCATCCACTCCAAGACACAGCTAGATCCTATATGGGGTGTCGGGTGGTGGGAGGTGGTTCCCTTCCTTCAACTATGGACTTGTTCCTATACTCACTTTTCTGGGGTGCATATAGCTCTGATTTTACCAAATGCTTTTATACATGTTATGATATTATGGGTCTTCTGTTCCAATAAACAGACTGTACCAATCTTAATTTACTTTTCATGAAAATTCAATAAACTATTGAAAGAACAATTAATGCCTTCCTTTCATTCTATTCATTGTATGCAAGTGTGTTGCTAGCTGTGATTGGCCACAATGATCACATGGTACAGACAGGGCCAATCACAGCCCATTTGTACCATGTGATTATCTGTTAGCCAGTTTACTGTAGTACAACTCTTTTGGTGGCTAAATACTATACATCACTAACCTAGTCTCAAAATACCAACCAAATTATTCTCTTCATTCCTCCCAAGACCTTCTGCTCTCTAGCTTCCTTGTCATGTCCTCCCATGCTCGTCTCCAGGACTTCTCCCAAGCCTCTCCCATCCTGTGGAACACTCTGCCCCAATCTGTCCGACTATCTCCTACTTTGTCCACTTTCAGACGATCCCTGAAAACTCATCTCTTCAGAGAGGTATATCTGGCTACTACCTAACAACTGTAAATTTATTTTCTCCATCAGCCCCCCTCCCCCACAATTATTACCTCTTGTGTCTCTTAACATTCCTCTTAAATTGTAAGCTCTAACAAACAGAGCCCTCTAATTCCTACTGTATTAAATTGTATTGTAATTGTACTGCCTACTCTCAAGTCCTGTATAATAGGGGTTCCCACACCCAAACTGAGAAACAGTTGAAGATGAGGACAATCTTTTGAGTCATAATCTCCCCCGTGGGGTTTTCTTCTTATTTTTTTTCTTTCATATTACCCAATGGCACAATTTGATGAGCCGTTGTTAGTTGAGTCTTGTCTCTCAGGACCCCCCCCCACATCCTCTCTACCCTACTCTCCTTTTTGTCTTCTCATTTAAGGTATTCTTACTCTTTACTCTTCTTTTTCATCTTTCTTACAGATATAAGATACCTCAGAACTATATTCTATTGCACTAAGATACTGTATAAGTTGCCTTGGGCTCCTACGTCCAATGAAGTGCACTTGAGCTTTTGTTTACAAGACTTATTGTTTGAGTCCCACTTGTTGTATTCTCCTCCCACATTTTATATAATATAAGTTTATGAGAAACCATCCTTGTGTACTCCTGAGGCCTCATACACATGTATATACTTCGTCATGTGACTGTTTCAGGGACCTCAGAACCAAAGTCTTCTGGTAGTGAACCATTGTGGAAGTCTTTGTAAATGGCTGCAGCACACCTAAAGATGACACACCTTGCTCCCCCAGCACTTAATAACACCTTAAGGCTGTGGTTGGAGCAATTAAATGCCCCCCTCCAATATCTATTGATAAGATCCTGAGCATTGGCTGAGATTTCTGACAGCACTGTGATTTATCCTTATACTCCTTACTGGACACATTGGATGGTCATTTAGTGTGTCATTGGATTTGGTTTGGTGGGTTTGCACTGTATGTGGGGAAGCTGGAGTATTTCACTGACTTTGTTGGTTTGTTACTATCATGGATGTTTCTTCCTTACCCACTTCAAATATTGATTCCATTTTGACATACTACACTGAGTTTTTTTGTTTGTTGTATTTCACCTTATAGAGGAAAAGAGACCGAATCATTCATCAGCAGCAATGGGCTCCTTCAGAAGATCCACTTCAGCATCTCTAGCATGATTTACATGCAAGCTGTTTTCTTCTGGTGAGTGGCCATATCTACCATACCTATTTCTAAGAAGGACATTATTATATGGACTATTATGTGGTTATATAAATGTTTGATTGATTTAGCACGTTTAACCTCCCTGGCAGTATGATTATGTCAGATTTTTGCGTCTAAAAGTGGTACATTGTTTTGCATGGAAATTTGGTGTTTTATATTGTAGGCCTGTAATTCTTAGGAATAACTCACTTAAATATCTCCAAACAAGAGACTAGTAGACATCCTGAGTATGATAAAGTTTGAAACATGAAATCATAAATTATAATATAATAAATAACTATAAATAATTATCAAAAATAATAACATAATAGTAATAAAATGTATTCAATTATCCAATCAAATCAAAAACACTGAAATTTGCTCAGTTGCAGAATTGTCGCTGTCGTCACTTTCAGTGTCTGATGATAAATTCCCTCAAAAATCAGTATCACTCAATTCTGCAAATGATCTTATTCACTATCAGTGTTTTCTAGCTGATCAAAAACCACTTTTGACCTAAAGGGGAGCTTTTTGGTTGCCATGGACATTCTCAAGTTTCCAGGCAGAAAGAATGACATATATAATATAAAAGTGCATGCAGGGCACTGGGCAAAGTACTAGGGACAAAAGGGATGTGAAATGATTTCATACAGTAATGTAATCTTATATATTACAGTGTACTGTATGTGTTCTGTGTGTTTCATTTTTTGAATTTGCCGCCGGTCTCCGCCCCGTGCAACGCGGCGCTCGCAGGGAACGGAGCCCGGCATCACAGAGGCATCGGGCGGAGGACACAGCCCACAGACACAGTGGGGGACATCGCTGGATCCAGGGGACAAGGCGAGAAACGCTGCCTGGATCCAGCGATGCAATCCAAAGTGTGGCTTGGGGTTACCGCTCTTGGTACAGAAAATTCACTCCGATCCACACTCAGGAATACCGTCAGGGGGGTTAAGAGGATTCTTTTAACATTGGACATTGTTGATCATTAGTTAACCACGTAAGCCCCAGGACGTTTTACCCTTTTCATGACCAGGCCATTTTTTGCCATACAACACTGCGTTACTTTAACTGACAATTGCGTGGTCCTGTGACACTGTACGCAAACAAAATGTGTGTCCTTTTTCCCCACCAATAGAATTTTTCCTTTGGTGGCATTTGATCACCTCGCAGGTTTTATTTATTTGCGCTATAAACAAAAAAAGACTGACAATTTTGAAAAAAAAACAATATTTTTTACTTTCTTACTACTTCTTCTTTCTTTGCTACATATTTTTGTTAAAAAAAAATCTGAATAAATATATATTGACTGACACTTTTGACACTTTTTTGGGGACCATTGACACACACGGTATGATTATCAGCCAACAACGGTCGTACGACAGCCTGTTGTCTGATAATTCGACCGTTAGTACGCCCGATTCAAGAGCCAATTTCCAATTATCATCCAACAGAAGTTGTCTGTGAAGACTAGAAAATGTTTGTCTGCCAGAAGTTGACCAAACAAAAGTTGGAAGTGCAAACACGGATTCTCAGAATCCAGGAAGTGTTCGGTCATTTAACCACTTCAGCCTTGGAAGGATTTCCCACTTTAGGACCAGAGCAATTTTTGCGATTCGGCACTGCGTCATTTTAACTGACAATTGCGCGGTCGTGCGATGTTGTACCCAAACAAAATTTGTGTCCTTTTTTCCACAAATAGAGCTTTCTTTTGGTGGTATTTTATCCCCTCTGTGTCATTTCTGGTCTCCGCTATAAAATAGCAAAAATTTTGCAAAAAAAATAAAAAATGTTCTTACTTTTTGCTAAAATACAAATCCAAAAAAAAAAATATAAAAAAAACATTTTTTTTCTTCGGTTTTGGCTGATTTATATTCTTCCTCATATTTTTGGTAAAAAAAAGAATTGCAATCGCCGTTTATTGTTGGCGCGTTTACGAATGATGAGAATTAATTTCTGGGGTTTTTATTTTTCTAAATTTTTTACTAGTAATGGCGGCGATCTGAGATTTTTAGCGGTACTGCGATATTGCAGCGGACATGTCGGACCATTTTGACACTTTTTTGGGACCATTGGCATTTATACAGCGATCAGTGCTATAAAAATGCACCGATTGCTGTGTAAATGCCATTGGCAGTGAAGGGGTTAACCTGGAGGGGGCGCTCTAAGGGCTAAATGTGTTCCCTAGGTGTGTTCTAACTGTATGGGGGCTGGGCTGGCAGGGGGAGGGGAGTGATCATGGCTTCCATATACAGCCCTTCCCCCTCTATGAGAACGGAGATCCGTGTTTAAATACACGGACCTCAGTTCTCTCACTGCGGGGGGGGGGCATCGCGGGTAGCCGGTGGCGATCGAGTCCGCCCTACCCACTCCCTGGCCCCCCCGAGCACAGTGAGCGTGCGAGCGTGCCACCGGCGGCGCACGCGTGCTCACAATGCTAGTTATCACAGCCTCCGCCAGGTGACGGCGGTTTATGATAACGAGCCACTTTGCCGCCATCACGCTGCGGCGGGCGGTCGGCAAGTGGTTAAACCTGCATCCGTAATTCACAATCCACATTCACCTGAACTTCCTCTTTGTATGCTCCTAGCACGTCACTACATTCACCTTTGTCGGACGATTACTTGACTACCGTCAGTATGCTAGACAAAAACACGGACAGCCATACGTGCGGTCGTATGATAATCGACGCGTGTGTACAAGGCTTAATACAGTGATCAGTGCTAAAAATATGCACTAATGCTGTACTAATGGTAGGGAAGGGGTTAACACCGGGGGCGATCAAAGGGTTAAGTATGTCCCTAGGGGGTGCTTTCTAACTCTGTGGGGGATTGCTCTGACTGGGAGAACACAGAGATCCATGTTCCTGCTTAGCAGGTGTTTTGCCAGATTAGGCAACCCGTCAAATCTTGTAATGGAAGTGGCGTTCCGACGCCGTCATCTTGCTACACCCCACATTCCTCCGCAGTAAGGATACAGTGAGAAGGCAGCAAGCGGCCATCTTTTTACACGCACCAGAGTTTGCATTTCACCCTTATTTATAACACTAAAGTGAGCTTATATATCGAAATACAGTATTTTTAAATCCGTCTCACAGTTTTGATGTTGAATTGTAAAAGCAGAGGTGTTATGTTAGATTAGCAAACCTGTGAGGTACTTATACAGCACTGTCAATTTACATATATATTGTACATTCACATCTGTCCCTACCCTCAAGAAGCTTACAATCTAAGGTCCCTAACTCACATTTGTACATATATTAGAGCCAATTTAGACAGGATCTAATTTATCTACCTGCATGTCTTTGGAGTGTGGGAGGAAACCGGAAGACCCAGAAGAAACCCACGCAGGTACAGGGAGGACATGCAAACTCCAGGCAGGTAGTGTCGTGGTTGGGATTCAAACCAGCGACCCATTTGCTGCCAGGCGAAAGTGCTATCCACTACACCACTGTGCTGCCCTATGTTAGGTTAGCAAACCTGTGAGATCAGCAGGCTTGCCGCTGCTTTTAAAATTCAACATCAAAACAGTGTAACAGACTTCTAAATACTGTATTTCAGAATATAAGCTCAGTTTACTGTTAAAAATAAGCGTGTGATGCAAAACTCCGGTGGGTGTAAAAAGATGTCCGCTTGCCGATTTCACTGTATCCTTACTGCAGAGGAGTGTGGGGTGTAGCAAGATGGCGGAGACGGAACGTCACTTCCGTTACAAGATTTGATGGGTCATCAAATTTGACTAAACACAGGAGCACAAGATCTCTGTGTTCTGCCCTGTCAGAACGGTGATCTGCCTTGTTTACATAGGGAGATTGCCTTCCTCACCTCCTGCCTCTCTGGGGAACGATTGTGGGTGGCCGCGTGCCCCCAGAGGCTACTGCACGGAGCGATGCACAGGTAAGTTGTTTCATGCAGCCGGGGCCACCTTGTCGCAGTAAATGTGCGGTAGGTGGTCCGGAAGTGGTTAATGTGTGTGTTATTTGCTAGCTCTGTACTTTTATGTTTTATTTTCACTAGAGAGTGATGTGTTTTTGTGATAGCACTCCAATCTAAACTAGCTCTGATCTTCTCTTTTTCTTGAGGTTGGTTGGGTTTTTTTTTCTTTACATATGGGCTTATGTCTCTGTTGTATACTTTGTCCATCTGTAAACTTCAAAACTCAATAAAAATCTACTTGCCTTCAAATCCTGTATAATAATAATAAAATAATAATATGTTTGTTATAGAAGACTATCAGACCAAAAAGAGGGATAGCTAAAGAGCACATAAGGAGTTCGTTCTAATAGAGAGGCAGTCCCTCCAAATTAGGAACAATATGGAGCTCTGGGTGAGTCTAGCCACCAATTTAACCTCTGGTGGGACCACAGTGACCCAAGCTCTGGAACTCCCAAAGTTCCTGTATCTTAATGAGCACAGGAAGTTTTCTTCCTTCTGTGCAGGCCGTCTTTCATTCCCGGGCTTTGTGATATATTCACACGCACTTCATTTGTAAGCAGCAGGTGGCTGTACTTGAGAGAAAAAAAGACATTAGAGGAATCTGTGAAGCAAACCAGGATTATAAATATGATAAATGCACAGAAAAGTTGAAAGAAGAAAACTTATTACATTCATTGAAAAAGCAGCAATCAGTGTTTGCTATATCTCATCAAATAGTGTGAGTGATTATGCTGTTAATGCAAGCTGTATGATTGCCATTGGAATGCGAAGGGTTTGTTTTTTTTTTTATCTTTTTTTTTTTTTTTGAAGGACAATCTGTAAGACAGAGAACATTCTGAGTGGCAGACGGATTGCGTCTGGAGGAGCTGATACAAGAATCAGGTTGATCGGTAAATGGATTCTAAGAGAAAAAGTGGGAAAAAATGTATAGCAATCAGCTTGAGAATAAATCCAAATGATTTGACATATTTTCTTAGATATAAAAGATGTGCTTGTGTTGAAATGGTGGTTACTTAAGAAGGACTTTGCATTGTGGTCACATAATATAACCTACATCTGTGAAGGATATTCCATTTAAATGTAAAGACCAACTCTGGGCTGAGCAAACAGCTTGGCCTGCAATACTCCCTTAAATTAGTTGCCGTTAAAACATATGTAAGGGAAACTCTGGGCTAAGGTGTGAATGTATGTGAAAATACAGCAGCTAACACCAAGGGTATTGATACTTTGTGGAGGGAAGACACAGGAGAGATCTTGTCTGCACACCCCTAACATGGTACAAACAAGTAGTATGGTTCCCCCATGGGGTATTTTAGCAGCTTAGGAATAATTCCATAGTAGTTTGAAAAGGTATAAATGTTTTTATTGTACAAAATATAATAAAATTCACATTTTCTAAAATATAATCTCTGGTGTTACAAAATTCCGAAGCAGAAAAACATGACAGTGGTAACACAATATGGCAAACTGCCTTGGGTTGCTATAACAAACAGTAGGCTGACGCGTTTTGACCTGTACAGTTGTGGCCTTCTTCAGGGGTATTTATATGTGTGTTTATAACAGTACATTGAAAAAATATATATATATATATTTAGAATCAATACATATGGTTAACATGCTAGTGTACATACTTATTTACAATGGTTCATTTGAATTAGATGATGTGTATATTTACCATTGGTGTGTGAGCAGTGATTCTGCAACCAGAGCATTAAGAACAAGTAGTCCTGGATTTTCCATGGGCTCTGCCAGTCTCCGAGGGACTTTCAAGAAGTCACCCATTTAGTGCCCCAAAGCAAGGGAAGGGGGCATATAACACCTGCGATATAGACATTTTAATATGAATTATTTCTCTATGCATATATTTTATAATACTGGGACAGACCATGGCTGTACAATAAAAACATTTATACCTTTTAAAACTACTATGGAATTATTCCTAAGCTGCTAAAAAAACATCCTACTTAAGGGTATTGATACTAACCCAAAACAGAAATAATGATACAACTTTGTGCAGCACTTATAAACAGTTACAAATAATTATATAAACATTAACCCCTTGGCACCGGCCATATGCAAATATGTGGCCTCTCGGCACCTGGTACTTAGTGCCGAGGGGCTGTATATTTGTGTGAAGTGCTGCCAATACACCTGTGCTGAGAGTGCGCATAGCAGCATGCTCCCAGCACAGTTACCATCACCTAATCGAAAGCTCCCAAACGCTCCTTGCCTTCGGGAGTTTTCAGATCACGTGACCATCTTTACAGCCAATCACGGTGGTCATGTGGTCTGATGAGACCAAGATAAAGTTATTTGGTTCAGATAGTGTCAAGCGTGTGTGGTGGCAACCGGGTGAGGAGTACAAAGACAAGTGTGTCTTGCCTACAGTCAAGCATGGTGGTGGGAGTGTCACGGTCTGGGGTTGCATGAGTGCTGTCAGCACTCGGGGGGCTACAATTCATTGAGGGAACCATGAATGCCAACATGTACTGTGACATACTGAAGCAGAGCATGATCCCCTCTCTTCAGAGACTGGGACGAGGGCAGTATTCCAACATGATCATGACCGCAAACACACCTCCAAGACAACCACTGCCTTGCTAAAGAAGCTGAGGGTAGAGGTGATGGACTGGCTAAGCATTTCTCCAGACCTAAACCCTATTGAGCATCTGCAGGGCATCCTCAAACGGAAGATGGAGGAGCGCAAGGTCTCTAACATCCACCAGCTGGAAGAGGACTCCAGTGGCAACCTGTGAAGCTCTGGTGACCTCCATGCCTAAGATGGTTAAGGCAGTGCTGGAAAATAATGGTGGCTACACAACATATTGACACTTTGGGCCCAATTTGGACATTTTCACTTAGGGGCGTACTCACTTTTGTTGCCAGCGGTTTAGACATTAATGGCTGTGTGTTGAGTTATTTTGAGGGGACAGCAAATTTACACTGTTATACAAGCTGTAAACTCACTACTTTACATTGTAGCAAAGTGTCACTTCTTCAGTGTTGTCACATGAAAAGGTAGAATAAAATATTTACAAAAATGTGAGGGGTGTACTCACTTTTGTGAGATACTGTACTTACCTTAGCTCATTCACCCAAGTTGCAGGCATCTATCATCTTTATGTTTGACCTGTGTTTTATCTGGGTGCCAAGCACGCCTGCTATCCTAGGATATTCTCAATACGGACATTACTTTTTTTTTGGGGAAAATTTACTGATAATTATTCTGTAAGTCTAGGTCTTATTACTACCTAGCTAAGAGTCATCCAAACATCAAATTACTTTTCTCTCCCTGCCCCACTCGAGACAACTAACCACTATGATGTTATTAACTTTGCTTTTGTTAGGTTACAAGTAGCCATGTTTATTTTTGGACTTCAACTTACGAAAGTGTAAAAAGTTTTACTATTAGACATGGATAGTTATGCTATCAAACTGTTATATATGTCATATATGTTTGTTATATATATTTCTACTTGAATGCATAATGTTTAATGAAAATTTACATATATGTATATTACAAAAATATACATTAAAAAAAAAACATATAATGTGAAAAAGTCTGTCCAATATACAAAATTTCCCTAAAAATGTGTCTAAACAGTCCACCACAATGAGTGCATATATCCATAGTTGTTCTGAAATTAAGCGTGATAAATCATTTCAAGTCCCTCCGTTAGCAAAGCATGACCATCCGGAGTCACGAACTGTAACAGTGGTCTGAAGACTTGAAAGATGCCAACAGCATCTGCAACGAGGAGCAGAATGTGGCCTGGCTGGTCTATGCCCAAAGGGGATGCTTCCTGAAGTGAGATAGATGTAGTCCCTGCACTGTCCCTATTCCTTCAGAACCATTCCCTGCCTTCAAGCATGGTCCCTGGCAAAACGGGGAACCTGTCCTTACACTTGCCACTCTCATAAAGCACGCTAAACTCATGAGCTAGAGCCTTAGGCTAGGTTCACACCTGTGCAGCCGTGCAGGCCGCGGTTTGCACGTGCACGAGAGCCCATTCATTTGAACGGGCTGCCGTGCCCCGTGACACGCAAGAAAGAAGTCCCTGCACTATTTTTGAAATCGCAGCCTGCACAGGAACCAAGGTTCTCAGGATTAATGGCACTCGCACACGGGTCCCACATTTCGATGTGGTTGCAGCTGCGGGAATTTGTGAGGGCCCCATAGCGGCACCACACACATAGGTGTGAACCTAGCCTTAAATAGACTCTGCCTGACCCAAGATGGGTGATAAAGTCACGTGGGGCACCAGCATCCAATCGAACAGCTGTCTCCTAGTGACCGCAGGAAGTCATAAAGGAACCAAGTTCCTCACAACTTCCCTCCCCTTCTACATTGCCACTTTGGTCGAGCTCCACCTACAGACTGCACCTGCCTACAAGTGTGTCACATGCCCATGGATTTAGGAAAGTATTTTGTGATTAGGTTAGGATCTTTTTGTAACTAAGTTGGGGTGGGGGGTTGAATAGAAGCTTTTAAACAGTGAGGGTTGGTTTTGATATACTCAGCTCCAGGCCATTTTTTGCGATACAGCACTGCGCTTCTTTAACCACTTCCCGACCGCCGTATGCAGAATGACGGCCGGGAAGTGGCTGAGTTATCCTGACTGGACGTCATATGACGTCCTCAGGATAACAAGCCGCCGCGCGCCTGGGGGGGCACGCATCGCGGCGATCGGTGGTGTGGGGGGTCAGTCTGACCCCCCGCAATGCCGATCTCGGTAAAGTGCTTCGATCCGAAGCACTTTACCATGTGACCAGCCGTGACCAATCACGGCTGGTCACAGTGTAATACAGGAAAAGCCGTTTATCGGCTTTCCTGTACTCAGGTCTGCAGACCTGATGAGGGGAGAGCCGATCGGCTGCATCCCTGACAGGGAGGGTTTGTGCTGATGATTTATCAGCACAGCCCTCCCTTGGATCGCCACCCTAGACCACCAGGGAGCCTGCCCAGGGACCACCATGGATGCGATCACCCAGGACCACCAGGGAGCCGACCAGGGACCACCAGGGAGCCGATCTGGACCACCAGGGAGACCCCCCTAGACCACCAGGTAAGTGACATACTGCTCAGTGCCACCTTCACTCAGTGCCACCTTCAGATGCCACCCTAGACCACCAGGGAATGAGCCCCTATTAACGTATATGCCCACCAGTGCCCACCAGTGCCCCTATCAGTGCCCACCAGTGCCCCTATCAATGCATACCAG
>BLSH010109725.1:660423-681947 GCA_018402905.1 Glandirana rugosa
TATCTATCTATCTATCTATCTATCTATCTATCTATCTATCTATCTATCTATCTATCTATCTATCTATCTAATATGTTTTATTACCTTTTTATACTTGCGGTTTTTAATAAAATCCATTTATAAAGTTATTCTTATACCAATATGTGTTTTTTTTATATGAACGAAAGTTAATTACTTTTATTTATCCGAAAGTCAATGAGGGAGAGAGAGAGGTGTAAAGGAAATAAATAATTTCAGTAAATAACTTTAGTAAAATATCGTATTGTTATAATAGACGACTATAAATACTGCGTGTCTCGGATGATAATATTGTTATGCTATAAAATGATTTCAATAAATGACTTTAATAAATAAAGGAAATGTGGAGAGAGAGAGGGAGTAACTGAAAGCCTATTTATTTTCATTAATTGAAAGCAAGTATATTTTTTTTGTGTATAACCATATTCTTATTGAAATATTTACCTAAAATAATTTTTGGCGTTCATATTTTTCCATTATTTTGTATAATCTATCTATCTATCTATCTATCTATCTATCTATCTATCTATCTATCTATCTATCTATCTATCTATCTATCTATCTATCAATCTTTATGTATTTTTCAAATTCTCTAAACCTATAATGTTAAGCTATATTATCTATTGGTTAAATGTTCCTTAATTCTTTGGTTTGCATGCTCTAAAAATGGTTGTAAACCCTTACATAGTATATCCAGTGAAGTGACTGGCCTTGGGTGAAACACAGAGATGATGACAAATCCTCCTACATAAGTTGTACCTGTTTATCTGTAGCGTTCTATCCTCTACAACAGTCATCATTAAATTGCAGCCCCCAGTCCGAACACAGACCGAGCAACGCTCCTGTCTTGACCGTCAGGCCGGCAGTGTAGTCGCACATTTTAGTAGTCATTTGTTGCTGGGACTGCGGGTGTTCCAGCAATCAGTGATGCCCCATGTGCACCCCGACCCCTGCTGCTCCCGGCTCTTGCTCCTTGCGAGGTATGATACCTCGCAGCTCCCCCCCCCCCACCCGAGCTTGCCATCTGTGCCAATTCCTGCCCTCAAGGTTTGTGGGGCACATTTCTTCTTAAGGGGATCGCTGATGGGCATATTTTGTTAAGGGGCACAGTGATGGGCACATTTTGTTGTGCCTGTCAGAGTGCCCCTTAACATAAAATGTGCCCGTTAGAGTGCCCCTTATTTTATGTTAAGGGGCACACTGATGGGGATATCTGATGTAAGGGGGCACTCTGAGGGGAATGCCTGATATAAGGTGGAACTGTGATGGGGACACCTAATGTAAAGGGGCACTGTGATGGGCACAACTGATGTAAAGGGGCACTCTGATGGGCACACCTAATCTAAAGGGCACTCTGATGGGCACACCTAATCTAAGGGGCACTCTGATGTAAGGAGGCACTTTGATGGTGACACCTAATGTAAGACATTCTGATGAGGACACCCTATGTAAGGGGGCACTGTGATGGGGGAACCTTAAATAACAGGGCACTCCAATGGGGACAAATTATTTAAGGGGGCACACTGATGGGAGACGCCAGATGTAAGGGCGCCGTCTGTTGCAGAAACCTGATATAAATTGGCAATCTGATGGGAATACCTGATGTAAGGTGGCACTCTGATGAGAACACATTACTTAAGGGGAACTCTGATAGGGACATCTGATATAAAGGGGTACTCTGACGGTAGCAACTGATTTATGGGGGTAGTCTGATGGAGGCACCCAATGTAATGACTTACTCTGGTAGGGTCACCTGATGTAAGGGGGGACATCCAATTTATATTTACAGAATATTAGCAGAATGTGTGGAGGAAACAGTAACATAAGTGGCAGAAAGCGTGACTTGCGCCAGTAAAAGGAAAGTAAACGCGCACAATCTTACATGGCATAGACTTTCGGACCTCGGCCGGAAGAAATTTTTAATGACTGGACCTCCTTGAATTTTAATTTAATACTCCTGCTCTACAACCTCCTAAAGAGAGTCACTTTAATGGGTAAGCAAAAATATACCTAATAAAAAATAGTATTGCATATCTACAATCGTTACACAAGACATATATTGTAATGTTATTAAAAATTACCTTTCCTTTTCAATCTCCAATCGCTGTCATTTTCTGCAAAATTGAATACAATATGGTAACCTGGAGGCATTCCTTACACTGCTGGTGTATGGAGCACCATCAAAAATGTAATTTCCTGCTTCTCTGCTTATTTTCCCAGAAGTCAGCACTAAGTAGTCAAATTTTAGGCATCCCCTGTGATTAGGCGTTAAAGTTTTGGTGAGGTACTCTCCAAGGGTTAAATACTTCTAAAGGAATGCAGACACTGCTAATTTTCTCATCCGAACACTGAGAGTGCACCACGTGATTATAATGAAACAGACCCATCCATTCAGAATCAATCTGAAAAAGGCATGATGAAACAGCTATTTCTTCAAGGCCGAAAATGGTAGGAATTTGCGATAAAGTTTGTTAAAATCACTTCAATGTACATTGATCACCCATAGGGAATGTTTTTTCTCAACAAAAGTAGTTTTACACTTTATGCCACATACAGTATGTCAAACACAAGGCCCATGGGTCAAATCCAGCTCACCAGGCTTTGTCATGTGGCCCTCACACCCAGTTTTGCAACTGGAACACGGCGGAACTCCACCTCCAGCTCTTGCCCCCCCACTCCCTCCCTCCGCCGTGAACACAGAAGCCTTCTGTATTTAAAACAGACCGCTTTGCTCTAAGCAGCTCCCAGATCTAACAGATCCCAGCAGGGGGGGGGGGGCTATAGATCTCCAGAATTTGAGAGAGGGAGAACAATCTCCCTGCAAGGAGAGGCAGAGCTGCCTACACAGGGAGGTTCTAGAGCCAAATACATGTCTAGTAGAGTCACCTACATGGGGAGGTACTAGAACTGAATACATGACTAGTAGAGCTGCTTTCACAGTGAGGTACTAGAGTCAGGCCAGGTAGAAGAGAGTAGAGAAGCGAGTAAGCTTTGGAGGTTTGCAGTTGTACACTGTGCATAGCGCAACCCTAAATTCTGTATTCTGTACACAACACACCCATGAACTCTATATTCTGTATGTAGCGTACTCCTGAACTCTGCACTCTGTACCTAGCGCACCCCTGATACATCTGGCCCTTTTAGGACAGCCATACTCCTGATGCATCCTGCAATGAAATTGTGCATAGGGCACCCCTAACACCCTAAGCCCTGCAATATGTACACTCCTATAATCTGCACTCTGTACACAGTGTAATCCTGAACTCTGCACTCTATACATAACACACTCCAGAACCCTGCACTCTGTACATAGAGCACCCCAGATACAAATGGTCCTTTGAGGGCAATCAAACTGCTGATGCAGCTCACAATGAAATTGAGTTTGACGCCCCTACATTATGCTGTGAGCAGCAGGAATTGTTACATTTGCATGAGTATTTCCTGGCTGGAGAATAAAGCTAGAAACCTGATGTCTTTAACCCCCAATGTCATATTCATTTTTTGATGAATTTTGTGATGAAACAATATATTTTTTTTAATTAGCATATTGAACATTCTGTAACATGTCCCTTGTATCCTTTACAACTACTTCAGATTGGTGCATTTTGTTTTCACTCAAAAATCTATACGCAAAAAAAAAAATGACAGCATTAAGAGAAAATATTGTGCTGGAATTACCATTTTCGGTACAGAATGTTCTGCACTTCTACATATTCCAACTGGTGCACTCAATCATATTCCCTAATATATGCCAAACAATTTGCTCCTTTCAGGTACAGTAATCAAAGCCATTTCTTAGCTGTAACTTTTCCTCTGTTTACAGTTGCATGCATGAACGGAGAAAAGATGGTTTTACCCCAGAGAGCTGGTAAGAGAATGCACTAAAGCTGATTCCTGTTTTGGGACTTTATTAGTAAGGAGCAAATGGCATACATAAATCATGCAATATTACTGATGAGTTTTAAAGAATATATTTCCTGCTGTTTGCATTAAGTAACACCAACAGTATTTATTTAGTTATTTATTTTTTAACCTCGGGGGTTTAGTAATTTTTTATTCACTCTTCATCGAGAGATCAGATTGTTGTGTACGGTACTTGATAAAAAAAATATTGAGTAAGCCATGATTCAGGTGGCATTGTAGGTAAAAACATAAAAACTTGCTGCATTGAATTATGGAACACCGCAGGATGCTTCTTGATTAAAGGGTTTTATAGTAGTGCGGTGACTTTCAAAACTGAATACCATTATTAGGCATTTTCAGGAAAGCAGGACAAACCTTATTGATGTACAAGTCTAAGTTCACAAAATCAATAAAAATTCATATAAATTTAGTGCATCTCCGTAGTAGCCTCTTGTGAATTCAATCCTATTCCCCCCCTTGAAGCACACACAGTCAGGCACACAGTACACAGTTAACACAGAGCCCTTACCCCAACCCTAATGAACACAGAGCCCTGACCTAAACCCTGCCAAATGCAGACCTTTAACCTCTATCCGACTGAACATAGAGCCCTGACCTCATTCCTACTGAACTCAGAGCTCTGACGTCAACCCTACTAAACACAACCTCAATCCTACTGAACTCAGAGCTCTGACCTCAACTCTACTGAACACAGCCTCAACCCTACTGAACACAACCTCAACCCTACGAACACAACCTCAACCCTACTGAACACAGAGCCTTGACCTCAACCCTACTGAACTCAGAGCCCTGACCTCAGCCTTGACTTCAACACTACTGAAGATAGAGCTCTGACCTCATCCCTACTGAACACAGAGCTCTGATCTCAACCCTACTGAACACAGCCTCTACCTTACTGAACACAGAGCCCTGACCACAAAGCCCTAACCTAATCCCTGCTGAACACAGAGCTTTGATCTCAACGCTACTCAACCCTACTCAACCCTAAAAAGACATAAAAAAACTTGCTGCATTGAATGATGTAACACCACGGGATGCTTCTTGGTGCGGTGACTTTCAAAACTGAATATCATTATTAGGCATTTTCAGGAAAGCAGGGCAAACTTTAACGATGTACAAAATCTAAGTTCCCAAAATTAATGAAAATTAATATAAATTTATTGCACCCCCGTAGGAGCCTCAGGTGAATACAATCCTATTTCCCCCCTTGAAGTGAAAACATTTAGGCACAAAGCATTTCTTCATTGTTTCGCTGGCTCAGAAAAAAAGTCTAGGGGTTCTTTTTAAGGTGTTTATTGAGAATGAAGAACTGGGATAGGGAGAGGGAGCACGGGCTGCCCTGAAAACTATAGAACAGGATAACTTGAGGACTCCTGCCTGCACCGCACAGAACTGTTGGCTGCATTGCACAAACTGAATGTCCCACATGATCTCTATGCTGCTGGTGGCCTGTACTCCTTCTGGAGTTAAAAGCTATACGCAGTCACTTTCATTCAGCACTGGGGTCATCTACTCATTCAGCCACGGGATCATTTGCCTCCAGGCTCTTCCTAGTGAGGTAGATGTGGACTCGCACCACCATAGGACAGCTGGACTCTTTCCCTCAACTTCCTCCTGATTCTCTCCAGTAAACTTCTCCAGACCCCACTTGATCCAAGTGCATGAACTTGCAAATAGGCACCCCAGCTAAGCCTAGCAGGAACCTCAATGTCTTCCTCAAAGCTTCCTCTGGGGTACTGCCCTAAGGGGGCAGAATCCCCTCGCAGGGGTCTCCTCCTGCAGGACTGGACCCAGGAACACTGCACTTGCTGCTTAGGCCTCAGACTATTTATGTGCTCTCTCGCCACATTATGTGTACTTTGCAAAGTGCAGTTGCACTCTGCAAGAGCAGTTGCTCCAGAGCTTAATAAATGAGCAGAATAGGCTTCCATCGTCCAATAATATACAAGCAAAACTGCTCTTTTTTAAATGTCCCTTGCATGTGATTGGGTATTCTTTGCCTTACCTCGTTTGCTAGGTCTGGAGCAACTCTCCTTGCAGAGTGCAACTGCACTCTGCAAAATGCACAGTCTATTTGCCTTTAGTAAATCAACCCCAATGTGACTTGCATCACCAGCAAAGTACACTCAGCTCTGGGAATAGTTTACCAAGGACAATCAGAGTCCTGTACCAACACAAAAAGAGCTCGTAGGTAATTCCTTGGTACTTGCAACTGATTGAGGCTTTGTGATGTAAATATATACTTAACTACACCTCGCTTTGTATGTTGCAATGTATGTTATATAGTTTTTACCTCTCCACTCAGTATACTGTTCTGTTAGTTATATACTCAATAACCACCACACTTTTTACACTGTCAGATATGTTATACATTCCATACCCTCACTCGCTACATTATGTTGTAATTATATACTTCATTCTACCTCACTTTATATATTGTGCTGTATGTTATAGATTTTGTACCATTCCACTTAGTATACTATTCTGTAAGATGTATACTCCAAACAAACCCACACTTTTTTACACTGCACCATATGTCATACATTCCATACCCACACTTTCTACACTATGCTATAATTATATAGTTCATTCTACCCTACTTTGCATACTGTGCTGTATGTTACATACCTTGTAACTCTCCTTATACTGTTTTGTAAGTTATATACCCCATAACCTCCCACACTTTTTACGCTGTGCTATATGTTATACATTCCATACCCATACTCTCTACACTATGCTATAATTGTATACTTAATCCCACCCCACTTTAATCGTATGTTGTGCTGTATGTTACATACATTGTACCTCTCCACTTTGCATACTGTTCTGTAAGTTATACACTCCAAATTCCCCACACTTTTTGCACTGTGCTGTATCTTATACATTCCATACCCCCACTTTCTACACTATGCTATAATGATATACTTAATTCTACCCCAGTTTGCATGCAGTGCTCTATGTTATGTACCTTGTACCTCCCCACTCTGTATACTGTTCTGTATATAATTCATACCCCCCCCCCACACACACACACACGCACACACACACACACACACACACATACACATTTACACTGTGTTGTATGGCATATAGTCCATTCCTTATCACTCTGTAATTTGTGCTGGATATTGTATACTGCAGTATTCTGCACTGCTCCAATGTGTACTCTCTGCAGTATCTTAAATATTCCACAATGCTGCACTCTGTTCACTGTGCTTTATGTAATATACTCTATAACTCTACATCAGCCATTCTCAGCTATGGTTCCACTAGAGGCTGCTAGGGGTCCCTTGAACTGTAGCTACATGGCCTCCCATTTGATGGTGCCTGCATAGTTCTGGGGCCAACACCACTTAGCAAGGCCAAATCATGACACCAATCATCATTTTAGCTGTCCATAAGGTTGGCAGCCCAGAGTGTAAAATCACCTCAAGGCATTCCGAACACCACTGTAAAGGGGGCATTCTTCCCACTGACCACCAATGTAAGGAGCATTCTTCCAACTGATCACCAATGTAAGGAGAATTCTTCACACTGACCACCGTTGTAAGGAGAATTCTTCCCACTGATCACCAATGTAAGGGACATTCTTCCCACTGATCACCAATGTAAGGGGCATGCTTCCCGCTAATGACCAATGTAAGGAGACTTCTTATTCACAGATCACCAATGCAAGGAGCATTCTTCACACTGACCACCAATGTAAGGAGCATTCTTCCCACTGATCACCAATGTATGGAGAATTCTTCACACTGACCACCAATGTAAGGAGCATTATTCCCACTGATCTCCAATGTATGGAGAATTATTCAGACTGATCACTAATGTAAGGAGAATTCTTCCCACTGATCACCAATGTAAGGAGCATTCTTCCCACTGATCACCAATATAAGGAGCATTCTTCTCACTGACCATCAATGTAAGGAACATTCTTCCCACTGACCATCAATGTAAGGAACATTCTTCCCACTGATCACCAATGTAAGGAGAATTCTTCCCACTGATCACCAATGTAAGGAGAATTCTTCCCATTGATCACCAATGTAAGGAGCATTCTTCACACTGACCACCGTTGTAAGGAGCATTCTTCCCATTGATCACCAATGTAAGGGGCATTCTTCCCACTGATCACCAATGTAAGGGGAATTCTTCCCACTGATCACCAATGTAAGGAGACTTCTTATTCACTGATCACCAATGTAAGGAGCATTCTTCACACTGACCACCAATGTAAGGAGCATTCTTCCCACTGATCACCAATGTATGGAGAATTATTCAGACTGATCACCAATGTAAGGAGAATTCTTCCCACTGATCACCAATGTAAGGAGCATTCTTCCCACTGATCACCAATATAAGGAGCATTCTTCCCACTGACCATCAGTGTAAGGAACATTCTTCCCACTGATCACCAATGTAAGGAGAATTCTTCCCATTGACCACCAATGTAAGGAGCATTCTTCACACTGACCACCGTTGTAAGGAGCATTCTTCCCACTGATCACCAATGTAAAGGGCATTCTTCCCACTGATCACCAATGTAAGGGGAATTCTTCCCACTGATCACCAATGTAAGGAGACTTCTTATTCACTAATCACCAATGTAAGGAGCATTCTTCACACTGTCCACCAATATAAGGAGCATTATTCCCACTGATCACCAATGTATTGAGAATTATTCAGACTGATCACCAATGTAAGGAGAATTCTTTCCACTGATCATCAATGTAAGGAGCATTCTTCCCACTGACCACCAATGCAAGGAGAATTCTTCCCACCGATCACCAATGTAAGGGGCATTTTTCCCACTGATCACCAATGTAAGTAGCATTCTTCCCACTGATCACCAATATAAGGAGCGTTTGGGGCGTGTCCAAGATGGCAACGGAAGAGGACGTGTAGGAAGAGAGCTCCCGGTCCCAAATCTGATCCTGCTGAAAATCCTGGTGCAAACTGCCTAATCCTGGTGGCAAGTGATCCCGGCTGTGTCCTTTTCTCCGTGGGTGATGCAAAAGAACAGCGGGAAGGGATCCAGCTATAAACAAGGGAGGAATAGAACGGCCGCCGCCAAAACACCGCCAAGGCCTGGGCTTCTGCACGTGCCTGCTAGAGACAGGGCGTCGCAGACAACATCCATGGATGGAGCTGCAGTACCTTCCAAAATTGCGGACCGCCTAGACACCCTGATGCAAGCAGTTACGAACTGCCAAGAGATGCTTACGACCAAGATCGATCACGTCCAAACGGACGTTGGGCTCATCCGAAGGGATCTCGATCGGTTCCACGAATGAGTCACGGAGGTAGAGCGGCGCCTGTCGGCGGTGGAGGACGAACACCGAGAGCACCGTTCGGATATTCAGGCATTAAAGGGGAAGGTCCGCCAGCTGAAGGTGAGGGCCGAGGATGCCGAAAATCAGAACCGAAGAAATAATCTTTGAATCATCGGCCTCCCTGAGGGAACAGAGGGCACAGATCCGGTGGCCTTCGTGGAGCAATTACTCCCCACGGTCCTGCCTAGAGCACGTTTTTCCCCGCACTTTTCGGTGTAACGGGCCCACCGTATCCCATCTGCTCGCAATCCGCCAGGAACACAGGCCCGTACCTTTATTTTTAAACTCCTACACTATAGGGACCGTGACATTGTACTACGTGAAGCCCGAGCTCAGGGTGAGCTGAAATATGAGAATACCCGACTCCTTATATTTCTGGATTATACGGTGGAGACGCAGCGCTTAAGAAAATCCTTTGACCAGGTCCGAGCCAAGCTGAGGGAAAAGGACTACAAGTACAGCATGCTGTTTCCCGCGAAGTTGAGAGTGGAGGATGGTACCCATGTCCTGTTCTTCCATACCCCGAACAAAGCGGCGGCCTGGATAGGGACTGCACAAGCCTGATCTGCGTAGTTGAGCAGGATGTTACCCTTGTGTGTGCCTATGAAGGGGCCTTTCTGGAAACTGTTCTGTTTACCTAACGGTGTGGCTCCTAGGGCGGGCAGTCGAAGACGGCAGATGGACTATCAACTGACTTAACTTCCCTGGTGCCCACGTCTCTGGTTTGGTTCAAAGAACTGGTTGATACGTGTGGGGAGGAGGAGTAGCCGGATAACGTTTGGTTTGCAACAACTTTTAAGATTTGTACCCCCGAATCTTCGGATGCTGTTTACACCAACTTCATCCTAATGGGACAGCACACCCCGCAGTCGGATGGTTGCTGGGCGGGGTGTGGACACTCTCTTATCTTTGACCCCCAGATGGCAGACGTTGTAGCTGCAAAGTTGGTCGGGAATAAGCCCCTCTAAGGTTCTTTGTTGGTGGGGGGGCGGGGTGGGGGGTGGATGGTTGGGGGGGGTTGTTGGGTTGTTTATTGTCTATTCAGGCTGTGCTCGGGGGACTGGTGGTGAGATGTGCTAACATTAAGGGTGTGTTTTTTGTGCTCCCGGGGTTCCAGGCTGGGATCCGGGCCCCCCTGGCGTGGAGGAGGAAACTCCCTTCGATTTATTCACCGAGATTTACTTATGACGTCCCTTGATATCCTTTCCTGGAATACTAGGGGCCTGAACTCTCCAGTTAAGCGATCTCTGGTATTCCAGTTTATCAAAACATTCAATCCTCACATTTGTGTGTTACAGGAAACCCATCTGGTAGGTAGTAAGACCCTAAGTATTAAGAAGGCCTGGGTGGGTTTCCACTACCATGCCACGTATTCAAATTTTGCCAGTGGGGTGAGCATGTTGGTGCGGAAAATGCTCCCATTCCGGTTCCTGGATCTGGCCCTGGACCCCGGTGGTAGATATGTCTTAATTCATGCTACTATACACTCGATGTTGTGGGTTATTGTGGGCTTGTACCTTCCTCCGCCTGCCTCTCTCAGTCTGCTAGACCAGGTGATTAAAAAAGTAGCGGCCTATCCCACAGAGAGGGTCATTATTTTGGGAGACTTTAACCTAACTCCTAACGCCAGCATCGGCAGGATGAGATCTGCACCGGGTCTACCCACGGGTTTGGCGGACTGGGCAGAGGCATATGGCCTAGTGGATGTTTGGAGATGGAGGAACCCGGGGGCAAGAGCATATACCTGTCATTCTGCTACATACCGTTCCTTCTCTCGTATAGATCTGATATATCTTCATGGATCACTCCTACCCAGAGTAAAGGACATCCGGATCCTGGCCAGAGGTATCTCTGACCATGCCCCGATGTTTCTCAGTTTGGATGTCTCAGTTGATCCTGCAGACAGGCCCTGGAGACTTTCCAGATACTGGATATCTGACACGGTGGTGAGTGGTAGATTTGCTGAGACCTCTAAAGAATTCTGGCGGATCAACCCAGGCTTGGCATCGGTGATGACTGTCTGCGACTTCTACAAGGCCTATACCAGGGGTCAGCACCAGCGGATCATTAGGGAGGTTAGAGGGGACAGAAGGGCTGAGTTGATGGAGACAGAAGTAGAGGCGGCTAGACAGGAAGGGTTATATATTAGGACGGGAGACCCTCAGCACTACAACCAGCTGACACGCCTCATACAAAAAAAAAATGACTCTGAGATTGGCCCTGACAGAAAAAAGACTGTTACATCAAACACAAAGGATTTTTGAACAGGGGGAGCGTATGGGAAGGATGCTTGCCTGGCTCTCTAAGGAACATCAGGGGGGGAGGGCTATTCCATATATCCTTGACTCCCTGGGCAACAGGCAGACTAATCCGACCACCATAACCTCGTGTTTTGCAGCGTACTATATGGAGCTGTACAGGTCTAGAGTGACATATGACTCAGAAGAGTTGACCAACTACCTTGATCAGATAGACCTTCCTAGGTTGACCGATACCTAGCGACGTAAATTGGACTCCCAAATAAGTGTGGAGGAAATCCAGACGGCCCTGGCTATGTTGCAACCTGGCAAAACTCCAGGCCCTGATGGCATACCGGTCGAGTTCTATAAGGAATATGCGGAGACCCTAGCTCCTAGATTAAAAGCATTTCTAGATGGGTCGTTTGATGCGGGCGAACTTCCTGACTCTATGGGGGAAGCAGTGATAGTGGTTATCCCCAAGCCCGGGAAGGAACATGGTCAATGCTCGGCATATCGCCCAATCTCACTTCTCAATGTAGACGCCGAACTGCTGGCCAAGATCTTGGCCAACAGACTCAATACAGTCATTACTGAGCTGACACACCCGGATCAAACCGGATTCATGCCGGGGAGAGGTACGGATATTAATATTCGCAGATTACACACGCATATTGCGGCTGCCTCAGAGGGAGGCGGCGGGGTGGTGGCCTCACTCGACGCCGAGAAGGCTTTCGACTCAGTCAAGTGGGGCTACCTGTGGGCTGTGTTGGACAGGTTTGGGTTCGGCCCCAGATTTCTTACATGGTTGAGAATGCTGTATGCCAACCCAAGGGCCCGGGTACGTATGAACGACACCCTGTCTACACATTTCCCCCTCGGGCGGGGGACCAGGCAGGGCTGTCCGCTTTCCCTGGGCCCTGTTTGCCCTGGCACTAGAACCGTTGGCAACATCGTTAAGGGCGGATCCGATGGTGAAGGGTATAGTTATAGGGCAGGTGGAGGAAAAGGTGTCATTGTATGCTGTATTTTGCAGACGCTTCCTCCACCCTGCATAGGGCCTTGGCACTATTTGACCGGTTTGGGAGGTACTAGGGAGTGCGTATGAATTGGGAGAAGTCGATACTTTTCACCTTACATCTGGATGCGCCCCAAACTGATACCCAAACGCCTCTGCAGTGGGCACCAGAGTTTAAATACCTGGGCATCAAGATCGGTCCCCACCTTAGCAAATATCCGGAACGGAACGTCTACCCCCTCCTAGCCCAATTAGCAAAACAGTGCGAAGCGTGGCGCAATCTTCCCCTTACGCCCATCGGACGCGTTAACTTGATTAAGATGGTGTACCTACCAAAATTTTTTTACTTCTTTCGTAACTCTCCGACATATCTTCCTAATTCATTTTTCAGGCGTCTTGAGGGCATAATCATACCATTCATATGGGGCAGTCGCACCCCTAGGATAGCTAAGCGAATTCTCTACCTGCCAATGTCGAGCGGGGGACTTGCACTTCCCAATTTTCAGCTGTACTACTGGGCGGCGGTTTTGGTTACTGTGCGCTGGTGGTTCTCTCAGCCTCGCCAGAACCCAGCGGTAAGGTTGGAAGCGGCCATTTTAGGCTCCTACGCAACCCTTAGCAATCTAGTCTTTCGGGGAGTTAAGTCTCACCCATTAGTTACTAGTGTAATGAGGACCACCATTAGGGTTTGGCAACAGACGAGGAAGGTCTATGAAACCCCTGCTCGTTATTCGCCCCACGCTCCCTTGTGGGGGAATCCCAGTTTTCCACACCTGAGGTCCGTTCCAGATCCGGTTGTGTGGGCTACGAGAGGCATAACCACTCTGAAGCATATATTCCGGGATGGTAGACTATTGTCATTTAGAGAACTGAGGAGCACCTACTCCGTGCCTGATTCATATACGTTTCGGTATTGGCAGCTGAAACATGCTGTCAGGGCCCAGTTTCCAGACTCAATCACCTTTGAATCAGACCCTATTGAAAGACTGCTGTCCTCCGGGGGTTATGGGAAAGCCACTGTCCTCTTTATACCTCTACCTGACTGTAGCTCATGACACCAAACCTACTAGAACCCTAGATAAATGAAAGGAAGACATTCCGGAACTAGAGGAGGAAGACTGGGAGGACTGTATAGCCACCTTTATACCGACCCTAATATCAGCCATGGACAGGTTTATACAATTAAAATTCATTCACAGGGCGTACTACACCCCAGAAAAACTGGCGGGAATTTATCCATCCCGGGACGCCCAGTGTCCCAGATGCAGAACAGAGGTGGGCTCATTTTGGCACATGTTTTGGACATGCCCACGACTGAACACCTACTGGGACTCGGTGACAGAGACCTTGAGGCGGGTGACTGGGCTCCACATCTCTCGAGACCCTAAAGTGATGCTACTGAATCACATGACTGACATAGAGGGAGATAGATACATGAAATTATGTCTAACTCACACACTTTTTTACGCTAGAAGGGAGATATTACTCCGCTGGAAATCCCCAGACCCTCCGACGAAGAGCTCCTGGCTCAGGCCTGTTGAGGCTGCCCTGCCTCTCTATAGGATAACCTACGAGAATAGGCGCTGCCCACACAAATTTGATAAGATATGGACCGCGTGGATGGAGATGGACGGTGATGGTTAGGACCGGGTTTGGGTGATCCTGATCCTCTCTTGCTGGGGTGTCCCCCAGAGACCTAGACTTGCCCTCCCCTTTTTCCTCTCCCCTGTTTCTCCTTTACAATGAGGAGGAGATTGAGTATCCCTGTTATTACCCATCCTTGAGGAGTTCACGAGGTCTGCTTACTGCTTTAGGTCAGGTTGGTGGGTACTGTAGTCCGTCTAAATCCACAGCTGATTTCACTGATAGAAGTAATGCTGTCCCCAACCAGCGGTTGGGAAGATGGGAGTGTACGGATGGAAGAATATCACTTGTAACCTATTAACTAGTTTGGACTAATTAAGGATGCTTTGTTGTTGTACGTTGCCACTTATTCTTGTAAGCACAGCAAAACGTAATGATTCTGTATATGATTCTGCTTATGATTTTAATAAAATTCATCTGTTAAAAAAAAAAATATAAGGAGCGTTCTTCCCACTGATCACCAATGTAAGGGACATTCTTCCCACTGATCACTAATGTAAGGATCATTCTTCCCACTGATCACCAATGTAAGGAGCATTCTTCCCACTGATCACCAATGTAAGGAGAATTATTCCCACTGATCACCAATGTAAGGGACATTCTTCCCACTGATCGCCAATGTAAGGAGCATTCTTCCCACTGATCACCAATGTAAGGTGCATTCTTCCCACTGACCACCAATGTAAGGATAATTCTTCCCACCGATCACCAATGTAAGGGGCATTCTTCCCACTGATCACCAATGTAAGGAGAATTCTTCCCACTGATCAACAATGTAAGGAGCATTCTTCCCACTGATCACCAATGTAAGGAGAATTATTCCCACTGATCACCAATGTAGGGAACATTCTTCCCATTGGTCACCAGTGTAAGGAGCATTCTTCCCACGGATCACCAATGTAATGGGCATTCTTTCCACTGACCTCCAATGTAAGAAGCATTCTCCCCACTGACCACCAATGTAAGGGGCATTCTCCAATAACTCTCAATAAATGGTTTTAGCAGGGTTTCCTCTAGGCCTTAAAATTATTTCAAGGGTTCCTCTATGATTTAAAAAAGATCATTAACAACTGTTATACACTATACTGAATATTATATATTCCATCCCACCCCACTCTGCATGCTGTGCTGTATGTTACTCTCTTCTCTGTTCATTGCGATTTATGTTCTGTATTCCACACTGCTGCACTCTCCATGTTTTTATGAACATTATAAAAATAACACTGCTCCACAATATATGCTCTACTGTACATTATATTCCACTAGATCCTCTGGTCATATAAAAAGCCCATTATTTCAAACAGCATCTAAAATCAAACGTGTCGGGTAATATGTTTCTGATCAACATGATCCATGAAAAAGTCATGCGACATCTTTAATTTTAGAGAGAGTTTTAAATAATAGACTTTTTAAATAACCAGATGATCTGGTGAGCTGAGCTTGTATGGATTTATGTGTAGCACACTATGTTGTACACTCCATACCAATCAACTCTTTACATTGTGCTGTACTACATATACTTCATACCACTCTACTCCATACTATGCTGTATGTTATATTATCTATACCACTCTGTACTATGCTCTATGTTATATGCTCCCATACCTCTTCACTTTATATACTGTGCTGTATTTAATATACTCTAAACCTCTCCAATCTATATACTGTGCTGTGTGTATATAGTTTACACCTTAACTTTAAGAAAGCACATGTTCCAAGGTGGAGGGCTGCTCTCAAAGACTTATGCTGGCCTTACACTATACAAAAATTGTCTGAAAATCGGTCATTTGGACAGTTCGTCTGTTTTTCAGCCAGCTAATGGGTACAAAACATTAATCGGTTGTGAGTTTTTTGAGCCAAAAAACCGAAGGACAAGTTTGTCAATTTTCTGCCAAACAAACAATAAATTGAAAGGTTAATGCGTTCCCCGTCCAAACTGTTTGCACTATTAAAACAAATTTGCACAAATTAACAAAAAACGGATTCTTTTATTTCCATTGAACGATTTATCGATCATTACATGAAGGCACAATCTTTTGCTCTCATGGTCGAGTTTTCGTTTTTCAAAAATGGGTTTGAATGATTTTTCATATAGAGTATGGCCAACATTAGACTGGAAGGGAATATTGGCATTGATGAACACAGAGCTAAAAATAAAACCTATGTGGCTCAAGGCCTAAGTTAAAAAAATCTATAAATAATAAAAAAAATAGGGTTTAAAAAATATAAAAATGAAGGAACACTATCATTGTTTAAATGCTATAAAGAATATCATAGAATATTTGGTTCTTGAATTGACCCTTTCTCACTCATCCATCCATCCATCAATGCTCACTCACCCAGCCGTGCTCACCCAGCCATCCATCCATGCTCACCCATCCATCCATCCATGCTCACCCACCCAGCCGTGCTCACCCAGCCATCCATCCATGCTCACCCACCGAGCCATGCTCATCCATCCATGCTCACCCATCCATGCTCACCCACCCATCTGTGCTCAGTCATCCCCATCCATGCTCACCCATACCCACCTGTGATCATTCATCCTCATCCGTGCTCATCCATCCCCATCCGTACTCATCCATCCCCATCCGTGCTCAGTCATCCCCATCCATGCTCAGTCATCTCATCCATGCTCATTCATCCCCATCCGTGCTCATCCATCCCCATCCGTGCTCAGTCATCCCCATCCACGGCTCATCCATCCCCATCCATGGCTCATTTGTGCCTCATTCATGCTCATCCATACCTCATCAGTTCTCATCCGTGACACATCCATGCCTCTACAGTGCCCATCCATGCCACTACAGTGCCCATCCATGCCACTATAGTGCCAATCCATGCCACTACAGTGCCCATCCGTGTCACTATACTGCCCATCCGTGCCACTACAGTGCACATCCGTGCCACAACACTGCTCATCCGTACCACTACACTGCCCATCCGTGCCAATACAGTGCCTATCCATGCCACCACAGTGCCTCACAATAGTGTAAAAGATAGTCAAATTAGATTTGAAATGTATACCCCTAGAACACCTGACGGTGCTCCCTACATGTTGGGCCTCTGTATGTGGTCAGGATGTGTAAAAGTGTTACACATGTGGTATCAACATACTCAGGAGGAGTAGCAAAATATATTTTGGGGTGTAATTTTTGCTAGGTATATGTTGTGTGTTAGAAATATTGTATAAATGGACAACTTTGTGTAAAAACGTGTTTTCATTTTCTTTCCACATTTTCCAAAAACTTGTGGAAAAAATTACACGTTCAAAAGACTCATTATGCCTCCTAGAATATACGTTGGGATGTTTACTTTCCAAAATGGGGTCATTTCTTGGGCGCTTCCATTGTCCTGGTGCTCCAGGACCTTCAAAATTGCAAGAGGTAGTCAAGAAATGATGTGTGTAATTTATGCTCCTAGAACGCTTGATGGTGCTCCCTGCATGTTGGGCCTCTGTATGTGACCAGGCTGTGTAAAAGTCTCACACATGTGGTATCGCCATACTCAGGAGGAGTAGTAGAATGGGTTTTGGGGTGTAATTTGTGGTATGCATGTGCTGGGTGTGAGAAATAACTTGTTAATATATGACAATTTTGTGAAAAAAAGAAAAAAAAATCATTTTGCAAAGAATTGTGGGGAAAAATTACAACTTCAAAAAATTCACCATGCCTCTTACTAAATACCTTGGAATGTCTACTTTCCAAAAAGGGGTCATTTGGGGGGTATTTGTACTTTCCTGGCTTGTTAGGGTCTCAAGAAATGAGATAGGCCATCAGTACATCAGGTGTGATCAATATCCAGTTGATCAATATTCATTGATTGGCACCATAGCTTGTAGACTCTATAACCTTCACAAAGACCAAATAATATACACTGATTTGTTTTTTTTTACCAAAGATATGGCCAAAATTTATGAAGAAAAATTACTAATTTGCAAAATTTTATAAAAAAACTAAGAAAAATTCATTTTTTTTTACAAAACTTTCGGTCTTTTTCTAATTATAGCGCAAAAAATAAAAAACCCAAAGGTGATTAAATACCGCCAAAAGAAAGCTCTATTTGTGTGAAAAAAGGGACGCAAATTTCATATGGGTACAGTGTTGCATGACTAAGTAATTGTCATTCAAAATCTGAGAGCACTGAAAGCTGAAAATTGCTCTGGCTGTTAAGGGGGTTTAAGTGCCCAGTGGTCAAGTGGTTAAGATTTTCAAATTTTCGTGCTTTCGGATTTTCAAATTTCGAATTTGCAAATTTTCAAATTTCCGAATTTAAGAGTTTTTGAACTTACGAATTTACACATTATCCAATATTCTAATTTATGAATATTTGTAATAATTTGTTAAACGGACTTTCGTTAATTTGGATATTTCTGGATTAACTAATTTGTCAAAATTAAAAAACTAATTTAGAACGAAATGAATTGCACATGTCTATTCAGCACTTGCCACAAGTCACCCTTGCTGAGGAACATTTGTAGCTTAAATTTCCACAGCTGGTAATTGGCATTGTTCAGCTTTGCTATTGCAAACTTCACATCTAAACCGCTTGCCATCTTTCAGTAGCGCATATACAGTACTCACTGATTCACTGTAGAATTCCAGTGCCTGGCTGTTGCTGGGTGAGCTGGGTGGCTGCCCCCATAACCTGTTGTGCAGAGTATTGATATCATGCGCTGGAAGCTTGTCGTATACAGAAAATGGCTTTATCTTTCATGAAGAAATATCAGAACATATCTTACAGCATGAGAAACATGAACAGGAACAAAGAGGATACAAGTACACACAGAGGAAAAACAGTATTTCCTCCCATTACATCATATATTAGATACACATGAACTATAGACTATAATAGTACAGTGCCACCTAGCTGAATAAACAGGTATAATGTTTTAACGTACCTGGTGGTCAAGCCTGACTTGTGCAGGGGACAACCTCTCTTACGACCCTGGTTTGAGAACCGCTGGTAGTGTAGGCAGGGAGCTCTGGAGCACAGGGGGGCAGGAGGGCTGGACTTGGTCACTGGTGGTAGGTGAGGGTTCACTGGAACTTGTGCAGACAGAAGAATGGTGATGCAGGCCAGGTCGGTAACAAGCTGGCGGTGCGGTACAGAAGGCTCAGGCAGGCGGATGTTCGGGTGCAAGCAGGGTCAGCAACGCATGGGCAGCAGAGGTACAAAGAAGCAGGCAAAAGAGTAGTCGTAGACAGACCGGGGTCAGGGCAGACAGAGAGCAAACAAAGTCCAAGGAAAGCCGGGGTCACGGGTACAGGAAGTCTCTAAGAGCAAACGCTGGGTCACAAGATACAGGAACGCTGTAGAACAGACAGCACTGGTTGCAGGGTGCTGTCTGTTTAAATGGCCGTTTTGGCGCCAGTGGCGGCACATACGCATGCGCACCGAGCACAAACACATGCACGGACGCGAGCACATGCTGCGTGCGCCCACATACAGGCATTCCAATGGCCCCAGATGATTCCTTACAAATGCAAACATATAGTTCACAGTACAGAAAGATACTGTTAGGAAAAGACTGGGCATTTTCTGCACCTTTTGCCGCTTTGGGCACGTTCGCGCGCTCCCATGCACGCGCCGGAAACGGCGCCAAACAACGTTATTTGAACTTCCTGCACCTGTCAGCAACTGCTGTCCGTTCTACAGCATCTGAGTACCTGTGAGCTTCAGCTCTGTTCCCTGAGACCTGTTCCTGTGTTTTCCCTGCCTCTGTGATCCGACCCAGCTTGACCTGACCTGCTAACTATCTGCCTGCGCCGACCCCGGCTATCCACGACCATCTGTTTGCCTGACCCCTCTGTACTTTGCCGCCAGCCTGTTAACGAACCTTGCTTGGACTTTGACCACTCTTTGCCTCACCCTTCTGTGCCTTGTTTTCCCGCCAGTTGCCGACCCAGCCTGCACGACCACCCATCTGCCTGCACGTCTACCTGGAGCCTCACATCACCTCCAGTGACCATCCAGCCCTCGTGCCATCCCGCACTCCCGGACTTCCTGTCTATACTATCAGGGGTCCCCGAATCGGGTGTGTAAGAGTGGTTATTCCCTGCATAAGACAGACTCCATCACCAGGACCGTGATAGCTACTATGTTTTTGCTCTTCCAATAGGACAAACCCCTAGAAATTCTTCAAATATATTAATACTAAAAATGTCAGGTCTGAGCATGTAGGCCCTTTACAAAATAATTTAGAGTCAGTGACTGGGGCAAAGAGAAGGCAAATGTATTAAATACCTTTTTCAGCTCAGTGTATGGAGCATAGGGGAGCTCATGCCCATAATGGGGGTGGTATTGACACAGCCCCAGATGATCCACAATGGCTCAAATTTGGTATGGTCCAGAAATATTTAGACAGAATAAAGGTGGATAAAGCACCTGGACCAGATGGCACCCATCCACGGATCCTAAAGGAATTGAGCTCTATCATTTCAAAGCCAGTGCATCTCATTTTTACTTTACCAAGTAACTATAGACCTGTTAGTTTAACTTTTTATAGTCAGGAAGATACTGTAGAGTTTAATAAAAGATCACATAGATGAGTTCTTGCTAGGAAATGGTAGTTTAAGCAACAGACAGCATGAATTCATGAAAGATAGAAGTTGTCAAACAAACCTGATTTCTTTTTATGAGGAGGTAAGTAAAACCTTGGACAGAGGGGTGGCTGTGGTCCTGGTATACTTGGATTTTGCAAAAGCGTTTGACACCGTTCCCCACACACGGCGAATGTGTAAGGTAAAGTCTACAGGCTTGGAAAGATCAGTTTGTAAATGGATAGAAAACTGGCTAAAAGACCAAATTCAGAGAGTAGTGGTTAATGATTCTTACTGTGAATGATCTAAGGTTATCAGTGGTGTACCCCAAGGTTCAGTGTTGGGACCTTTGCTCTTTAATATATTTATAAATGATACAGTGGCGTCACTAATGTTGGTGTCACCCAGTGCAGAAAAAATTGGTATCACCTCCCTCCACCAACTATAGTCCCCCCTCCCTCAGTAAAGACACCCTTCACTAACTACAGACCCCCATCTTTCAGTATAGAGCCCCCCACAGTATAGATCCTCCTCATTAAGGACCCCCCTTCCATAGTATAGGCCCCCCTTCCTCAGTATAGACCCCCCACTAAGCATAGACCCCTCTAAGTACAGACTCCTCCTCCTTAGTATAGACCCACCCACTAAGTATAGAACCCGTCTAAGTACAGATCCCCCCTTCTCAGTATAGACCCCCTCCCACAGTATAGACCACTCTCCCTCAGTACAGACCCCCCTAAGTACAGACCCCCCTCGGTGCAGACATCTCATCAGTACAGACACCCCATCAGCACAGACATCCCCATCAGTG
>BLSH010109725.1:714296-729867 GCA_018402905.1 Glandirana rugosa
GACACACACCTTATCATGGGGAAGGACACCCACAAGACACCCACCTTATCATGGGAAAGGACACTCACAGAACACCCACCTTAATCCGGGGAATCACACCCAGATGACACAGAACTTAATCCGAGAGCACCAACCTTACGGGGAAAGACTCCCAGATTTATTCGGGGAGAAAGACCATGGTGTGACCAATGGCGGTGGTTTTCCCACCACAATACATAGAGTAGAAAAAATCAAGGTCAATGCAAACACTTAACTTGAATGTCTAATGGCGTGTTAAAAAAACGCTATCAACGGCTGTTAACAAAAAAAAAGCAACAAATGGTGTTTTAATAAAAAACCGTGCGATCGTTCGGGTTCCGTCCGGACCCGGACCCGGACTTTGTCCCGAAGTTCGGACGGACCAGCAGAACCCGAACGTCCAGGTGTTCGCTCAACTCTAGTTGCAACACTTGACAGGACCAAAACAAATGATACAATGAGGTCAATTCACTAAGCTTTACCACATGCGGTAAGGCTATCATGCTACTCATTTGAATAAATGATCACATCTGGTAAATAAAGTCTATATAAAAAAAATAATTTTGTGGTAAACAACGAAAAAAAAACAATTGTCGGCAACTATCGCAAAAAAATTGTGCGGTAATCTGTAAGTTCAATTCACAAACGTAACTGGAACTAAAAAAGATGAGATACATAACACCACCCTTTTGGTGGCGGTAACCAGTGTGGTACCAGAAAGAGGGGCTTATTTAGACCCTCAGAAAGGGGCATTCCAACCACGAGAGCCTAATTCAAGACACAGTAGACCCACACTAAGGGGCCTAATTCCACCCACAAGACACTCACAGGAAAGGGTACTATTCCACCCACAGAACACCCACAGGAAGGGGTACTATTCCACACACAGAACACCCACAGGAAGGGGCACTATTCCACCCACAGAACACCCAAAGGAAGGGGTACTATTCCACACACAGAACACCCACAGGAAGGGGTACTATTCCACCCACAGAACACCCACAGGAAAGGGTACTATTCCACCCACAGAACACCCACAGGAAGGGGTACTATTCCACCCACAGGAAGGGGCACTATTCCACACACAGAACACCCACAGGAAGGGGTACTATTCCACACACAGAACACCAACAGGAAGGGGTACTATTCCACCCACAGAACACCCACAGGAAGGGATACTGTTCCACCAACAGAACACCCACAGGAAGGGGTACTATTCCATCCACAGAACACCCACAGGAAGGGGTACTATTCCACCCACAAACACACACAAAAAGGGGTACTATTCCATCCACAGAACACCCACAGGAAGGGGTACTATTCCACCCACAGAACACCCACAGGAAGGTGTATTATTCCATCCACAGAAAGGGATGCAATACTACCCTCAGATAGGGCTCTAATTGAACCCATAGTGGACATACAGACAGTTGACACTATTCCACCAGCAGTGGACACAAAAAAATGTTCCATTATACATCACAAGTACACAAGTATTTTTTTTTTATTAAATCAAAAAGGGAAGATGTGCGGTGCAGATTAAAGTAATTGTAAAGGCTTGCTTCTTTTTTTATTTTTAACAATAACAAACATGTTATACTTGCCTCCTCTATGCAGTTGGTTTTGCACAGAGCAGCCTGGATGCTACTCTTCTTGGTCCTTCTTTGCTGTTCCTGGCTTCTCCCTCCTTCGAGTGCCCCCCCAGCCAGCAGCTCTCTATGGGGGCATCCAAGCCGAGTCAGAGCTCTGTGTATCCATTCAGACACAGAGCCCTGACCTGGCCCCACCCCCTTTCTCCCCTGATTGACTGACAGACTGACAAGGGGCTCAGGTAAGTATTAGGGGGTGCTGGGGAGACTGCTACACACAGAACGTTTTTTTATCTTAATACATAGAATGCATTAAAATAAAAAAAAACTTCTGCCTTTACAGCCACTTTAAATGCTAACATTGGCTGAAATTTAGCATAAAGAACTTTAAAAAATAAATAAAGATACAATACTTTTTTTTTAAGTAAACGTTTACAAAAGTGCAACAATGGAATATGTCAACCATGACAATTAGTCATTAGAAGTCACCTCTTCAAGTGGCTACTAGCGTTTTTGCCCTAAAAATAGCTCTTAAAAGACGCTTCTAAAAAGCTTCCAATGCATTCCAATGGATCCTTTCACACTGAGGCGTAGCGCTGGTGCGGCTTTGACAAAAAACGCCCATATGCATTGACATATGCATTAATGCAAAGTGCTTTAAAAGTGTCAGCAAAATGCCCAGAAGTTGTGGAAAGGTCACTTGACCGCAGTGCAGTATAGTATGCTGGGAAACCAGGAAATCCTGTGAGAGGTGGATAGGAGAGGATAGAGACAGCATGGAGAATGTGCAAGAGAGCCCTGAAGTGCAGCCAACAGTCCAAAATGTGGCAAGACCCTCAAGAGCCAGAGACAGAACAATAGAGCCTGAAGAGTTCATACACTCCATGAGACAGCACCCGGAGCTCTGGAATCTTGACAATGATTTCTATTCCAACAAGAGCAAGGAAAATCAAGCATGGAGCACTATTGCAAAGCAGCACACTCCACAGTGGACTGACTTGCCAAGGAAGCAAAAATCCGCCAAAAGTGAGTACCAGTCCCCTAATCCCATCCCAACAGTCCCAATCCTAACCCCAATCCCTGTTTCACTACTCAGAATCCCCTAACCCTATCCCACCCCAACTACTCCCATTCCTACAATGCCAGTCCCACAAGTCCTTATCTCCCAACTTTAACCCTAATCCCATTCCCACAAATCTTAATCTCCCAAACCTAGCCCTAATCCCATTCCCACAAGTCCTAATCTCCTCACCCTAATCACATTCCCACAAGTCCTAATCCCCCAACCCTAATCCCAGTCCCAAAAGTCTTAATCTCCAAACCCTAACCCTATTCCCAGTCCCACAAATCCTAATCTCCAAACCCTAATCCCATTCCCACAAGTCGTAATCTCCCAACCCTAACCCTAATCCCATTCCCACAAGGCCTAATCCCCAACCCTAACCCTATTACCAGTCCCACAAATCTTAATTTCTCAACCCTATTCCCTGTCCCACAAGTCCTAATCTCCCAACCCTAACCCTTTTTTCCAGTCCCACAAGTCCTAATCTCCAAATCCTATTCCTAATCCCATTCCCACAAGTCCTAATCTCCCAACCCTAACCCTAATCCCATTCCCACAAGTCCTAATCTCCCAGCCCTAACCCTATTCCCAGTCCCACAAGTCCTAATTTCCCAGCCCTAACCCTATTCCCAGTCTCACAAGTCCTAATCTCCCAACCCTAACCCTAATCTCAGTCCCACAAGTCCTAATCTCCCAACCCTAACCCTATTCCCAGTCCCACAAATCCTAATCTCCCACCCCTAACCCCATCCATAGTCCCACAAGTCCTAATCTCCCAACCCTAACCCTAATCCCAGTCCCTCAAGTCCTAATCTCCCAACCCTAACACTAATCCCAGCCCCACAAATCCTAATCTCCCAAACCTAACCCTATTCCCAGTCCCACAAGTCCTAATCTCCCAACCCTAATCCTAATTCCATTCCCACAAGTCTAAATCTCACAACCCTAATCATATTCCCAGTCCCACAAGTCCTAATCTCCCAACCCTAACCCTATTCCCAGTCTCACAAGTCCTAATCTCCCAACCCTAACCCTAATCCCTGTCCAACAAGTCCTAATCGCCCAACCCTAACCCTATTCCCAGTCCCAAAAGTCCTAATCTCCCAAACCTAACCCTATGCCCAGTCCCAAAAGTCCTAATCTCCCAACCCTAACCCTAATCCCAGTCCCACAAGTCCTAATCTCCCAACCCTAACCCTAATCCCAGCCCCACAAGTCCTAATCTCCCAAACCTAACCCTATCCCCAGTCCCACAACTCCTAATCTCCCAACCCTAATCCTAATCCCATTCCCACAAGTCCTAGTCTCACAACCCTAATCCCAGTCCCACAAATCCTAATCTCCCCACCCTAACCCTATTCCCAGTCTCACAAGTCCTATTCTCCCAACGCTAACCCTATTCCTAGCCCCACAAATCCTAATCTCCCAACCCTAACCCTATGCCCAGTACCACAAGTCCTAATCTCCCAACCCTAACCCTAACCCCAGTCCCACAAGTCCTAATTTTTCAACCCTAACCCTAATCTCATCCCCACAAGTCCTAATCTCCCAACCCTAACCCTATTCCCAGTCCCACAAGTCCTAATCTCCCAACCCTAATCCCATTCCCACATGTCCCAATCCCCTAATCCAACTTTCTATGTGTGTGATTTATATGTGCACTCTATATATTGTAATCCAAAATAAATAAAGAATACTAAATCAAATTAAACAGGTATCTTCATTTAATGTTCTTTAATCTTAACATCAATAACAAATATTCTGGATTGTTATTAGGAAACAAATGTAGGCTTCGTACGACAATTAAAAGGTCAGAAATATGATACATAGCACTGACAAATTTTATTGGATATGCGCAAGTGTCAAGTCATATCATTTTGCGAATTTACTGCACCAGCAGGGCTTAGAAAATAGTCTTCCATCTCATCCCTAATACGGAAACCAACTGTTGGACCACGGACATGAGGGAAATCAACAGGTTTCAAATTGTGTGCCAATGTGTCCCCAAGATTGACACCATCCCTATCCCTAACCACATTGTGCAAAACACATGCTGCCTTTATTAATTTGCGTGCATTATCAACATTTAGATTGATAGGTTTCATTAAAATTTGCCATTTGTTTGCAAGAATTCCAAGGGCACATTCTACAAGCCGGCATGCCCGACAAAGACGGTAGTTAAAGATTATTTTCTGAGTGTCAAGATTCCTATGTGAGTAGGGCTTCATTAGATGCTCATTGATAGCGAATGCATCATCTGCCATGAAAACAAATGACATATCTGGATTTTAGGTTCCGGGTAATGGTCAGTTTTCCAGCAAGTCCAGGCGAATAGCTGCAAGAAGCTGTCAAAATTTTGAATTTGGAAAGCAGCAGAGTCAGCAGAACTTCCATCAATGAATACAAATTTATAGTCTGCATCAACCACAGCCATTAACACCACAGAAAAATGTTTCTTGTAATTATAGTATCGGGTGCCACTGTGACAGGGTTTTATTAGCCTAATATGTTTCCTCTTGATTGCTCCCAGGTAGTTAGGAAAGTTGGTTTTAATCCAGAACCACTGAGCAATATCAGACCATTTGTCTTTATTTAGAATCGGAAGGAATGCATGTTTTTGATTCCAGATATAATCACGTTTCCTTCTCAATTTCACAGATTGTTGATATTCCGATTCTAAACTCATATTGTAGTGATGTGTAGGTATTTCCTGTTACAAGATATCTGTAATAAAAAATAACATTTTAATTTCTTGCAGTACGTCAACCAAAAACAAGATGGAAAACCATGCGAGATAACTTTAGACAGGAGTTGAAGAAGTAGAATAAAAATCATAGTGGTTCAGGAAGGAGAACTGGGCGCATATATTGCCATTTCCAGGAACTCATATTCCTGAAACTCATCATGGAGATGCGACCATAAGTATAATAACATGTGTAAAATTATAACGTTTGTCTAATTATGTAATTATATTTTGCAGGACTGAAAGATATACCAACTTGTTTCCATAATTTAGTAATATCATTTTTTTTTTTTTAGTACCGAGAGTAATATGGATACTGAAACGGAGGAGGACCAGGAACGAGAGGATACAGATATTCAGGAGGAAAATGATCCAATCGACACTGAGCAAGAGAGGACTCCAGAACCATTACCCAGAACACAGGACTGACACAGAAGAATGAACAAGCAAAGGCAAACTGAGGACTTTTTAGATGTGGTGAAAAATCTATATCATGAAAAGCAAACAGATCTAAGTGAAATAGCTTTATTTGCCCATACCCTTGGTCTGCAAATGGAACAAGTTCATGTGGGTTATCAGTGCGACATGGGCATAGAAATTCTCAAAGTGATTATACACTTCAAGGAACTTCCTCCTCCCCCTCAGGAACTTCCTCCTCCCCCTCCTCATATTAGGCAAGAAGTGTCCAGTACAATCAATTATAATATAAGGTATGACACCAGCAGCAGGCAACCAAGCACCTCCTATGACCATCGGCCAAACCCGTACCCACCTGCTGCTGGGTCTCCCTATCCTGCCATGACTCGTCATTATTACATTCCCCACTCTACACAAAGCCAAACTTTGTTCCAGGGAGGGCCATCTGAATGCGGCCTTATGCATCCTCCACCTCCTTCCCCTGTAAAAGAGCCTCATGGTCCCTCTCCTTCGTGCCATAATTTTTAAAGTTTTTTTTAATTATCTTATAAAAAGTCTATTTTTTGGCACAGACTGCATGTTTTGTACTTGTTGTTTCTATAAAAAAAAAAATTAAAAAAATGGAGCAGCAGTCAGGGGGCATAATGTGGTCCTTATTTACCTTTATCTAGCCTTTCTGGGCACTAACAATGATCAGAGACACTGACACTGACGCTGAAATTACACCCACAATGGGGCACCATTTCTCCCACTCACACCAATCATTGGACCCCAAAGTGGCAAAGTTAACCCCTCACTGATGCCAAAAAATTTTGCACTACGGATGGCCACAGTCCAGCCCCACTGGTCTCGATAGTATTGCCCATTGAAAATGTATAATAATTTCATGTTACACATAGTATATATTTTGTTTTTTTATACTGTTGTGCACATGTTGTCTACATTAATAAATTATGTAATAAATAATTTACATACATAAATTATTGTTTCATCTTTTGTATTACATGTTGTCTTATCCAAACATCATTTAACCTTTCCTTAATGTTATTAATAAACGTTCACATGGTGATACTGCCACCCTGCAGTTGGTATCCTGTCGCATCAAGTCAGGTCTCAAGATAGTGAGGAGAAAGTCAAACCCGGTAAAGGAAGTAAAGTCTTTTGTTAGCACAACATAAACATGTACATATATTACACCTAACCATATCCTAGCTTGAACCATAAACAATGAGTCAAATTGATGTTTGCGACATGTGGGAGTGGGATTAGGGTTAAGGTTGGTGGATTGGAAATAATGATAGTGGGGTTAGGTCTAGGGTTGGTGGATAGGAAGTAGTGATAATGGGATTAGGGTTAGGAGTGGTGGATCGGAAGTTGTGATAGTGGGGTAAGGGTTAGGGTTGGTGGATTGGAAGTAGTGATAGTGGGATTAGGGTTGGTTGGATAGGAAGTAGTGATAGATAGTGGGATTAGGGTTAGGGTTGGTGGATAGGAAGTAGTGATAGTGGGATTAGGGTTAGGGTTGGTGCATTGGAAGTGGTGATAATGGGATTAGGGTTAGGGTTGGTGGATTGGAAGTAGTGATAGTGGGATTAGGGTTAGGATTGGTGGATTGGAAGTAGTGATAGTGGGATTAGGATTGGGGGAATAGGAGGAGTGGCATTGCATTTTGTGTTGGGACTGTCATTTTCACCTACGTTGCAATGCTCATCCGTGTGTAATTTCGGAACTTTATAGGGTGTCTATAGGGTGTGAAAGTGGCCTAATACTTTCGGTTATATATCATTACAAGTTAAACTTGGATAGGGACATAAAAAATAATTAAAAATGTTAACATTTTTTTTTTAAAAATTGAGTCCAGTTTTATTTAGGTTCCACAATATAAACATAGGTAGGAGCACAGAATTGAGCCAAAAACATAGAAAAGAGCATTTTCAACAACTATAGTAGGCCAGGCCATACGTTTAAATATAAAAACACATTTTTATGAATGTATGACATGATGGATTTAGTAAAGGTTGCTTGGATTACCAAACATCAGGAGACATAAATTTGAGAAGGTAGTTTAAATTGTAATGCCTTCAAATACAGAATAAAAAATGTAAAAAATGTTAGATTAAAAAAATGTTCTTGAAAAAGAAAAATAACAAACATTAAAAAAGTAAAATATTATAAGGAAATTACCTTAAACAACCCTTAACCACTGACACATGTGATAAATTACCGCATGAGAAAATGCAGTAGTTACCAAACAATTGAAAAATATTGCATTCGTTATTTAGTGCTATATTCTTAGTGAATTGAACTCTCACAACTGATTTATCGCATGCGTTATTTTACTGCATTATATTTGCCGTTTTTTTTAGCTCTTAGTGAATTGACCCCAATGTACCTTGGGGTGGACAACCCCCAAAAAAATAATGGTAAGGAGTTAAGGAAGATGGCATGGATACAAGCTGGGGCATAATACTATCTGGATTGTCTAACATTGTATCCCAATTGTAAAGTACAATCCTCTTCCCATTTGCATTTATAAGGAAGGGGCTCAAGAGTTATGGTGCCAACCACGAAGCTATAAATGTCAGCATTGTATCCCATTGTAAAGTACAATCCTCTTCCTAGTTGCGTCTATAAAGAAGGGGCTCAAGAGTTATCGTGCCAACCATGAAGCTATAAATGTCAGAAATTAGGCCCATTCCTCTAGGGGTGGAACTATAAATCTGCTCATAAAAGGTTTTAGGAGTGGTAGGGCTAAAGGCATAGGTAGATGCATAAAAATATGATTCATATTTTATAACATAGCTGCAGCTTGAAACCACTACTTTATTTTAATTAATTGATTTTATTTTATTTAAATGCATATTTTTTTGAGTGGCACAGGCTTTATAAGATTTTAGTTTCTCTTCAGGTTCAATGTTATTCACTCATACAGAATGCATTATGGCCACTGGATGGAGCTGCTTATAGGAAACAAATATTTATTATAATGCTTAGCTCCATTGGCCAGTATTTTCCTGATTAACACTATTCTGTAGGAATGAAAATCCTTTGACCCGAAGAGAAAAACATAATAACATTAATTTCTGCCCCCCATTTGAACAGAACATACCTATGTGAAGTTTCACAGGAGGAAAAGAGTTGCAATTTTTTAAATATGTAGCGCTCCTGCTCCGGGCTGGCTACATTTAATATATGTATTTGCTGTAACCACCAGCTGAGCTGCATTTAAACTTTTTGGTCATGTTTTTCCCTAAGCTTGTTGGTGAATTGATTATGTCTGCTGTTTGAAGAGTCCTCCAGCAGAGTGGGGGCCACACACACTGTGTGGAAGTAAATGGCAGTCTCAGTCTGGGCCCCCACCAGGCCACGTCCCCAATGTGTCGCTTTGCCACCCAGAGCTTACTCATGGGGATAGAGACTCCAGGTGGAAGGGGATGGTTACATGCATCATCGTTTGCCACTCAGTAAAGAGGTGGGCATCAGGTGTGTGGATATTGCACTCACATATACATGTGATCAAGTAAATCAGAGAAACTATTACTACAAGGCTTTAGCAAATGCCATGTACTGTGAACCTGGAAGATGCTACATGTAGAAGTTGGAGAGGGAAACCAGTGCTGCAGAGGAGCTAGACAGGAGCTGCTGCCTGAATATTATGAATGGGACCTTTCATCTACAGCTCCTGGTAATGAAGTGTTCTTTGAGAATGAGATGCCAGAAGCTGCTGCCTGAGGATTGTGACTGCTCTCATAGGGTCTCAGATTTATTGGCTGTCCCCTCTTTATTCAGCATTATTATTTATGCTAAAAAAACCTGGCTAGGACTGAACAAAACAACCCAAGCCTTTATGGGAATACATAATTATAAATATGACGACTACACACATGCCAATGTATCATGTTAATTACAACACTTACCAAACAAGTGGTAATAATTGGTAAATGTTGCAATTAATAAATACCAATGACGTCCCCGCAGATGATTATTTTTTGTGTAAAATCGCCCTTGCGGAGGTGAACATAATTGTGAAGGGAGCCTTGAGGATTTTTTCTGTTGGGTTTTTCATCATGTTAATTACAAAAATACATTTATTTGAATGAGATCAAAGAAAAATCCCACGTATTAAATACTCTTGGTCAAGAGGGTAAAAACACACAATCACAGATTATGAGAAAAGAAAGGGGAGACGGTGGCAAGAGTTCCAATCATGTGCAAGCAAAAAGGCTGCTTTTTTTTCATTTTCCTTGTATGTGATTGGGTGTTCTTTGCAAAATGAAGCTTCGCCTCATTTACTAAGCTCTGGCACAACTGCACTTTGCAAAGTGCACAATCTATTTGCCTTTAGTAGATCAACCCCAATGTACGACCCACGCCTTGAGATCTTTAATTCTTTTTTAGGACAGACACTGTGCACGTCCAGTGTATAACTGAGATAAGATCTGCCTGCACAGTGCAGATAGGGTTAGTTATGGTAAACCTAATTTCCCAGCACTCTCCTGAACATTACTTAGAAGGGATAGCTTCCACTCTGGAGTTTTCAGAAAAGAGCAAAACCATAAGCAGCAATATTTAAAGTGATTGTAAAGGTTCATTTTTTTTTTAATAATAAACATGATATACTTACATGCTCTGAGCAATGGTTTTGCACACAGTGGCACTGAACCTCCTCCTGTGTGTGTTCTGCTGATAGGAAAGCTTGACCAATTCGTACACTTATACCACTGATTTTGTAGCTACGTATCTGAGAATTCCACCATATTATATAGTTGCTTTGTATTGTATTTTTGTAGAATTTTATAAATTATTTACAGTATCTCACAAAAGTGAGTACACCCCTCACATTTTTGTAAGTTTTTTATTATATCCTTTCATGTGACAACACTGAAGAAATGACACTTTGCTACAATGTAAAGTAGTGAGTGTACAGCTTGTATAACAGTGTAAATTTGCTGTCCCCTCAAAATATCTCAACACACAGCCATTAATGTCTGAACCGCTGGCAACAAGAGTGAGTACACCCCTACGTGAAAATGTCCAAATTGGTCTCAATTAGCCATTTTCTCTCCCCTGTGTATTAAGACTTGTTAGTGTTACAAGGTCTTAGGTATGAATCGGGAGCAGGTGTGTTAAATTTGGTAATTAGTCAAGAATTAAAGGTAGGGCTCCCATCCTATATCAAGGACTTCCTAGCTGGGGGTACCAACCGTGTATACAAACATTAATAATGTGCACAAGCAGGAAAGAATGGGCGTTAAATGATACTCCCCAGATCTGTAATATTTAATATAAAAAAAATTTTATTAAACATATAGAAACAGAATTACATACATAAATGCATAAAAGTAATGAGGGAATTTCTACAGGGATCACTCTGAACATATAGAGTTAAAAACATATATAGAATAGCATGTTGCATCAAGTTTCCAACATGTTTTGCAGTGTAGAAGTCCGCTTCATCAGGAGTTATTTGTTCTGTAACTAACTCTTTATCTGTCTGGGGGTCCAAGGCTAGTGGGAGACAAAAGAGCCCCGCTAATGTGCCTACACAGCCTGAACCAGGGACCTAGAGCATATGTGTGTTCACCTGCATGACAGGTACTATGACTGCTTCACATTTCATATCAGGGGCGCCAGAAGCGAAAAAAGCACCTGCAAGATCTCTTGATAAATAGGCTGCACCGCATCAAGTGTAACAGATAAAAAAGATCAGAATAAACCATGCATATTCTCTACATGGCTGCATAAAAGAGCCATCCTTTCTATTTTGTGCTTGATTAAGGGAACCTGGGTGAAAGTTATAAATGTGCACCACAGAGCCCACAGCCAGGCTGGGTCTCCCAAGGCACCCGCACACCAGCTGGAATAGCCCTTTTCAAGCTGGTGTGCGGGTGCCTTGGAAGACCCAACCTGGCTGGGCACCAAATAGAATGGACGGCTCTTTTATGTGACCATGTAGAGAACATGCATGGTTTATTTGGATCTTTGTTATCTCTTATACTTGATGCGGTACAGCCTATTTATCAAAAGATCTTGCAGAGGCTTTTCTTCGCTTCTGGCGCCCTAGATATGGTCCCTGTTATGCGGGTGAACATGCACATGCTCTAGGTCCCTGGTCTAGGCTTTTCAGCCATGTTAGCGTGCTTCTTTTGTCTCCCTCTAGCCCTAGACCTTCAGACAGATAAGAAGTCAGTTACAGAACAAACAAACCCTGATGAAGCTGACTTCTACACCGCAAACCATGTTGGAAACATGATGTAACATGATTATATATTTATATTCTTTATATTTAATTCTTTATATATTTAATATATATTTATGTTATATATATATATTTATATTCTTTAACACTATATGTTTGGAGGGATCCCTGTACAAATTCCCCATTACTTTTATGCATTTATGTATGTAATTATTTTTCTATATATTTAATAACATTTTTTTTATATTAAATCTTACAGAGATCTGGGGGGTACAATTTAACACCCATTCTTTCCTGCTTGTGTACTTTATTAATGTGTTAAATTTGATGTTATCACTCTCACTCTCTCATACTGGTCACTGGAAGTTCAACATGGCACCTCATGGCAAAGAACTCTCTGCGGATCTGAAAAAAAAGAATTGTTGCTCTACAAAAAAGATGGCCTAGGCTTACAAAAATGTGAGGGGTATACTCACTTTTGTGAGATACTGTATGTATTCTTAACCAGCAGAAAAAGAGTCGCTGAACCCTTGGCGAACCAAACCCAGGCATATTCTCCAATCACTTGTCAACAGCATGAATACATGGACCCAACCTGAGTGGCAGTGTAATTGTGTGGGGAATGCTTTCTTGGCACACAATGGCCCCAAATGAGCCGCTGAGAATTTGCTAGTACAGGCTGCCTAACACAAACAGAACTCCAAGCATACTGACAACACAGGCTTAGTCTAGGGGGTGTCTTTTGTGTATTTTATTTGCTGAAACTTGAACAGGAGGGGATATAAAGGTTCAGATCAGGATACTCCAAGACAATAGCATAAATCAATAGGAGGACAAACTTCCTACGAAATCCCCTTGAAACAGCCTTAACTAGAGATTATAGGAAATGGTCAGTAATTCTAGGTCTCTATTGGAACAGTCTCGGTCCATCCAGTAACCTCTGGCGCTCATTTCCTTCTAGCACATGCACACTTGAGAATCCAACACCAGGGCTTACTGACAATGTCTTAGGTCAGGTGGCTGCCACCAAGTTTACACGCAACACTCTTCAGTGAAGGAGACATAAGATCCCTCTCCAAAACAGACTCCAAGTTGATGCCCTCCTGCAAAAATTATTTTAGCATATCTTCTCCATGTCCTCAGCCCAGCACCTGCTGCAACCCAAAAAACAACTTCAGTACACAGGCTACATAGCAGGGGAAGCAGCCCGAGGACAAGAACTTCCAAAACAGGCCTCCCAAAACATTTATCTCATCCCCAGCCACCTTCTGGGCACCCACTTATCAGGGATTGGCTGGGATCTGAAAAATATTCATATATCTGTGGTTGGCCCTCCCATTGTATGTTTCGAAAGCTCCTTCTAGAGGCAGACAGGAACAATCAACCTGTCACGTACATGATAGGAGACTGATATAATGAAGTTGGCCTCCCTTATATCTCCAGCATTGGCCCCCCTGAGAGTGGAACAAAGTTACAGTGGTGTAGTTGATCCTGGGAAGCAGGTGGACCATCACGACAGGAACAGCAGCTGAGCTCAGGAAACAAGCTGAGATTAAATGGGCACTTGTGCTGCAGGTTAAAGATGTGCGGATTTTCAGAACTCTCAGCGAAGTGCAGAGCAGGTGCAGTGGACAGCCAGGCAAGCACTTGAGCAGGAAGGATAGCCAAGATCAGAGGTAGAAGTGTGGTCACAGGAATAGCCAGGGTCATCAACAGGTAGATAGGGAGGTACCGAGTCATAAGCAGAGCCAAAGTTTGGAACAGAGGCGGGGTCAGGAATAAAGCGACAAATCAGCAGCAGGATCCAAGATCAGGTTAGGGGCAAACCAGTTCAGCAACGAGGGAAATACACTGGAAGAATGCAGGATGCTGGGAACAGCTGAAAGACCAGATAGCACTTAAGCATGAGCATACGCATCCTTAAATAGACCATCTGGTGCCAGCATGCACTGTGTGTGCGCATCAGGTCAATTTAGTAACCCCTCTTTATAAAGCGACCTACCTGTCACAAGAATGTCCCAAATAATTGAGAAGGTGTGGAATCTTTGGGTAGAATCTGAGTCTACTAATTATATACAGGATGATGGGAGACTGGACCACCTACCTCCAGGGCAGGTTAGCTCTTGGCACTGGCCTGGCCCTCCAGTAGGAGCTCCTTTTGAGAAGTATATATACCATTATGCAATGTGGGAGACTGGTTAGGCCTTATAGTCTGTTTGATGCACATTCATGATGGGGACAAATGTTTATGATAAATTTTTCTCCTAATATTTCTTCTACTTATTATTGGTGTAGACCTGTGCAATTGACAGATAGTAAGCTATCACTTAGATAGCAGGTAGTAACTATTAATTGTTCACCAAGTTGTTTGCTGTTTTCTGTAACCCGGGGATTGCCCCAAAGACAGGGCCAGTGCCAGTTGACTATTTTGTGCCCTAGGCAAGACTAACACCACCCCCCCCCCCCCCCCCCCGAGGCATGGCGTTAGTCTTGCTTAGAGCGCAGGTGACTACATCAGGACTCAACAGCAAAATTTCTTCTACGTCCGGAGACATGGTGCCTGCTTCTTCAGCTGTCCTCGTGCTCGCCTCTTCCGCCTTCCCAGCTGTCCTCGTGCCCGCCTCCTCCTCCTCCCCAGCTGTTATCCCCCTCACAGGCTGAGCTGCTGCTGACCTCTTCTGCAGCCTTGATGGATGGTTTCTGCTTTCTCTGGAGAGTTAGTCAGAGTCCCAACCCTGTGTAGAGCCCCTTGTGTTCCCTAGCCAGGCCAGTGGGGAAGTCAGTGGCTGTGGTTGTGCCTCCTAGGCAGCAGTGCACCCTAGGCGGCTGCCTAGTTCGTCTATCGGGAGCGCCAGCCCTACCCAAAGGCAATGTTTTGTACTTGTTTCTTTGAACCTAAATAAAGAGAAATTAAAAAAAAAAAAAGAAAAATCTGACCAGACCAAAAAAAATATCACCACTCCAATGAGTGCAGTGAATCCAAAATCTAAATGCTGACCAGGTTCATCCCTTCTTTGGCCACAGATTAGTATGTTGTAGTGTTTCTTATGCATACAAGCTTGGTGAGTGTAGACCATGGGTTCTCAACCTATGGCCCTCCAGCTGTTGCAGAACTACAAGTCCCATGATTAGAGTTGAGCGAACACCTGGACGTTCGGGTTCTGCTGGTCCGTCCGAACTTCGGGACAAAGTCCGGGTCCGGGTCCGGACGGAACCCGAACGATCGCACGGACAACGAACCCCATTGAAATCAATGGGGACCCGAACTTTTAGGCACAAAAATGGCTGTAGGAAAGTCCTGGAAAGCCCCAGAGGGCTGCAAAAGGAAGTAAAATGGGGGTAAGGGTAGGGCAAGTGCCCTACAAAAAAATGGGGACAGGGAAATAACTTTAAATATTTTTTAAAAAATAAAAACATAAAAAATGCAAAAATGGAGGTGAATGTGGATCATCTTCAAACTGTGTCTGAAAAGTATTAATTAACGGTAGAAGCCATATAACTGTTCTAAAATCATCTTCAAACTAGGGCAAGTGCCCTACAAA
>BLSH010109725.1:731605-745970 GCA_018402905.1 Glandirana rugosa
TACAAATGTCCTAAACCTTTATGTCAGTATCTATTAAACTACCAATGATTGGACCTCATTACATACGGAAATGTGACCTTGAAGTTAAATTCGTGTCGGTAAACATAATAATTCGACGTGAGGAAAGTGAGTCCGTATAACGGTACCTTTAAGAGATTTAAATCCGACACCCTCTCAATCCACTGTGAATGATAAGACTCTACGACTTTTCGTCGACTCAGCAACTTTGAATGGAGAGGGTGTGTCTTTGAAGTCCTCGAAGGTACCATTGTATGATTGTCGTTTTGGTCTGACTATATTTTTGAAACTACATAATACAAATGGCTGTGCTTAAATTGAAGTTCCAGTGTAAAGGCATACATTACTCCAGGTTAGTAACCATCAAATTATCTATGACTGTATTTCCAAATCCTGTAAACATGAGTACTTGAAATTGGTATTTTTCTATACTTTCCTATAAACTCACCTACACACCACAACTTACAATAAGAGGAGTAACACTGTGGGGTTGATTTACTAAAGGCAAATAGACTGTGCACTTTGCAAAGTGCAGTTGCACTCTACAAGTGCAGTTGAACTTAGTAAATGGGGAAAGGCTTCACTTTGCAAACAATACCCAATCACATGCAAGGAAAATTAAAAAACTGTGTTTTGCTTGCACATGATTGGATGCTGGAAGTCAGCAGAGCTTCTGCTCATTTACTAAGCTCTGGAGCAACTGCACTTTGCAAAGTGCACAGTCTATTTGCCTTTAGTAAGTCAACCCCTGTGAATTATTTGGATACAGTGGGGTTAATTTACTAAAGACAAATAGACTGTGCACTTTGCAAAAAGCAGTTACTTCATAGCTTAGTAAATGAGAGGGAGCGCTACTGAATTCCATCATCCAATCATGTGCAAGCAAAATTGCTGTTTTTTTGGGGTTTTTTTGTGATTCTTTACTTCATCTACTATGCTTTGGAGCAACTGACTTTGCAAAATGCACAGTCTATTTGCCTTTAAAGGCCCTTTTTTTTTGCACATTTATGCTTACCTAGGTGGATGCAGCATTGGTCCCCTGCTGCCTCTAACACTGAGAACCAAGTGATCAAACACCGCTGATCGCTTGGTTCTCACAACTCTCTGCTTTGCCCCCCCCCCCCTCACTCACTTGAGCTCTGGGCTGTGGAGGGAGCTGGAGCAGCAGTAGTGGCAGGAGTGGCCGGCCCAGGCTCTCAGTGTCTCGCTGAGAGGCTGTACCAGGTGCTGGTCCAGGCACATGGGTGGATCATGACTTCATGGTCACTATCTTGCCCAAGCCTGGACCGGCTCTGTGACGTCAGCCCGCTGTCTGATGAAAACAGGTCACAAAATGTGTGTGCCACTCAGGCTCGATAGGAAGGAGATATGTGAACAGTGCATCCACAACTGCTGCTGGAGTGCTGACAGGGGATGGAGCCCGCCCTGGCTACTGCAAAGGTTCAAGAAAAGAAGGGAAACCCTTAAAAGTCGCACATCCATGTTGTCCTACTGCAATGAATGGAGTGGCAACCTCAGCCTGGACTCTGACCAGGCCACGCCCCCAATGAGTTTCACTTCCCAGGAGTCCCATGATTCTGTTTGCATGATTTTACCACAATTTGTGGGGTGACAATCGCAGCAAAATCTTGCCGCAGTTGGGCTGCCATGTGGTGCGCCACTAAAGTGTTCAGGTTTGGCTTGAAGAAAAGGTGGCAACCCTAGTCACAGGAGGGTAGAACACACTGCACTCATGTGATCCACAGGAGAAGTACAGCCAAATGAGCTTTGGCTGTACTTCTCCTTATAGAAAATCAACCCCATTCTGTTTCATGCCGACCACTATGGTTTCTGGCATTGGAGCAAAACAAGATGGCCTGATGAGTGTGCTGTTTCTTCTGCATTGTCTATTCAACAGGCAAGAGGAAATTAGTTAATTAAAGTGTACCTAAACCCAAGACTAAAAATATGTTGTATAATATAGTGCAGCTTACCAATCATTATCTTTATTTATAGCAAAGTTAGCAGAGTTATACCCAATAAACAGGTGTTCCAACATGTATAAGAGTTTTATATCAGTTCAAAAATGTTAACATTCATTATCTTGTTTAGCGAACCTCGCTTTAGTGTGGTAGTCCAACCTTCCCGCAAGGGGCAATCAATAACTTTGGCATGAAGATTGTTCACTTTCATGCATGCAGTAGCCTCTCCCATTTCCCAGGTTGGCAAGCCAGTTCAAATGTCTCCCATTGGGCCGGGGCACCACCCAGCCAGCCCCCAGCAGAGATGGTGATTATATAAATAGCTCCATCTGACCTTCTCTGACCAAGTGGCCAGCCAGGGGCATGTCAGGGCGGCGCCCTCCCACCACAAAATCCCCCTCCGAGTCAGAGGGCGGAGGGGGTGTTAACCTTCAATCACATTTTAAAATCTAAGATGCCATATAACATAATGTTGTCAACCATGTGCGTATCAGAACACTTAACACTCACACAGTTAAAAGAAAGAAAGTATAAGAGGAGAAAGAGAGAGTAGAAGGAAGAGAAGAGGAGGGAAACCCTCCTTTATGCACACACCTGTATTTCCCATGGAAGAGGGAAAAAATGATCATCCGCACCAGTGATCGTCCGCCACCTCACTCAGAAGCACTCTGCTGCCTCATATGGCCCCTGATGGAGGGTTCTGCTAGCTCGAGTAACGCTACATCCAGGCTGGAGGAGACAATTCCTGGGTCTAAGAAGTGGTCTATCCATTGAGCCCAGAACCTTTCCCTTGTGCCTTTACAGGATGCCACCCATCCCTCTGTCTCTTTTATCACCCCTACCTTCTGCACCCAATCTTCACGACTTGAAACATGAGCCTGTTTCCAGTAAGATTGATAGGAGGGTTTACTACCACTTTAAGGGTTTAATCCTCAGCATTGTTTAAAAATGGCTGTTTTATCCTGTATGCATAGATCCTTACCTCATGTACTGTCAATCTGAGCAAGTCCATATAATACACAGCAGGGTGGTAAGGCTGCACATGCTCTGTTAGGATATAACATTTCCTGTTTCAGTTAAACTGTTCAGGTCACATTATATTGGCATCACACATGTGGGTGTGTATAGAGGCTGTAGTGGAAACTACTTGAACACACAGCTATGGACAAACTGTGCAGGTTATCAGGAAACCGTGGTATACAGATCATCCCAAAAGGTATATAGTGGCAGTATTTTAATGTAAAAAGAAGATTTATTAGCTGTGGGCACTGTGGGGAGGGGGGGGGGGGGCAGATGAATTATTTTCATATTACTGGGTTTAGTAACACTTTCATTGAATTATTAAATGAATTAAGTTAATAACTTAAGTACTCGGATTAACGAGCACTTGAATAACATAAAGAATGGGTTTCTTAAACATACTCTCTCAAATCATTTCAGACGTAATCATGACAGTAATCCCAATTTAGTAACCTTTTTTGGTATTGATAGGGTTGAACCCCACTGGAGAGGAAGCAACCTTACCAATTTAATATCCATGAACCAAACAGAATTGATATATAGACTTAATAGGGTTTCCTCTGGGTATTTTGGTTTCCTCCCACACCCCAAAGAGTCTATGTAAAGCACTACGTAAAGTGACAGTGCTGTATAAGTACCTGAAATAAATAAATAAATAATGCTCTGCAGCCGGCAGGAATCAACGTAGATATCGATTTGAAACATTTTTTGTCTAAATATTGATGTCCTGTTTTTTAATTATTGATGTTCTTGCTGACATTGAATAGATTCTGCACTAATCCCATATAATCTAGTTTTTGGATTTGGTAAACCCTTAACTAAGTTTTTTTCCCCCTAATGGAGTCCATCTGGCTATTTTTTTGCCCTTATTATATTTCACTATCTAGTGGGTTGGGTTTTCTTTCCCTAGATAGGGCGACATATTATTATTTAATAAAAGAGGGAAATTCCTTGGGCGGATTATCAAAGTAACCCTAATGAAAGTTAGGCTGACCCCATCCCTCTTGTTTGGAAACAGAGCAAGAACCCCCTAAATGGGACTTTAAATTGGGACAACCAACTCATCAAGAGGAGAATAAATTATAAAAACAATCAAAGTTTATTTGTACACATGTGTACAAATAAACTTTGATTGTTTTTATAATTTCTTCTCCTCTTGATGAGTTGGTTGTCCCAATTTAAAGTCCCATTTAGGGGGTTCTTGCTCTATTATTATTTAATGTCTTCAATTACTATTTTAAATCCATCATCTTTCACCTCTAGAGGGCATAAGATGTTCATATTCATATGAGGAAGTCACCACATTTATTAAGAGATATTTTATTAAATATTTCTATCTTATTTCCCTACCCATTATGATTTTTTTCCTTGGACTGAAAAGTTTTGTTCAGTTGTGTTTATTTGCTAGCTGAGCATCAGGGATTACTTGGGATTGGCTAATTATACAGAGCGGATTGTGTGTATATATATATATTGGAAGCAACGTACCCAGGTCATGTGACCCCTGATGACGTCAGCACGCCTGACGAAACGTCGCTGGGTAGAGTGACATGGAACGTCACTTCCGCTCTTTGAAATGCAGGAGGAGCTCATCTGCATCCCCTGCTTCCTTGTTTGTACCTATTAAGTTACGTTTTTAAGATTCAGAAACGTAGATCCCGATTCGCTGATGTCAAAAAACGTCTCCAGAAACTGAAAGCTACTTATGCTATGCTCTATCCTGCAAAATTGTGCATCACTGCCGGAGGACGCACACACTTCTTTGAGACTGCAGCAAAAGCTTCAAACTGGCTAGACATGAATGAACACACTGTACGTCAGGCCAGGAGACCTGAGGATGAGGAAGTCTGAATTACTAATGACCTCTATGAGAAGAGAGCTGGACACTTTTCTTTTTCCTCCCGACTGAGGGATTTGCTGGAAACACACAACGATACCCAACAATGTGAGTTCGGAACTGAGTTTACAACATGGTAACTGTTATACCACTAATTACTCTTACCTATGTTGCCGCCGTTAGCAGCTATGTCGATACATTACGGGACCTGTTCTTCCAAATGATGCCAAAATGCGTGCTAGTAGTTTGGAGCCACACACGGGCCTTCTTGATACTTAAGCACGTTTGGCTAATAAGGCCCATGCTGTCATTGTCACAATGGGAAACACCACCACTGGTTTATTTGTTTCTGAACGGTGCACCATTGTGCATTTATTTTGTCATAACTTCTTTTCTATTAATCCACAGGGCTGTAATAAAAATTTCTACATTTGCCCACAGGGTGGCACTGTCCACTAACAAAAGCTTTTAACTTGGAACCTTTTTGCACCAGCAGCCTGGACCAGGGTCATTAGTGATGAGAAAACTGTCCCTTACTCCTGGGAGCCCTCATTTGGGTCACCACAGGCTAGTTATATCCATCCAATCTAGCTGATGGCGGTACCAGTGTTATCATGGAACATTAGAGGAATCCATGACCCCTTAAAAAGGCACAATGGTATCTACATCAATGCGCAAATATTTCCCTGCCATTTGTGCTCTACAAGAGACCCATCTTACAAGTGATACTCTGCCATGCTTAAGGCTTGCATGGGGGGGAAAGGCATATCATTCCACTCACACCTCGTATTCCAGGGGGGTGAGTGTTTCTGGTACATAGGTCCTTGGACTATGAGGAATATGACTGTGTAATAGATGAGGAGGGAAGATATGTTTTTCTGTATTGTAGATTGTACTCCCTAAAATGTATTCTAGCCTTTCTTTATATACCGCCTCCTTATAATAACTATCCCCTTAGAAAGCTGCTGGAGTATCAGTTGAAGTACCCAGACATGCCTTTGTTTGCGATGGGGGATTTCAACTGTTATTTGGACCCAGCAACAGATAAACATACCCCATCCAGGGTTGGTGGTATGACTCGCCGCACTGGCCTTCACAAATTTATAGAGGAGGTGGGCTGGATTGACCCCTGGAGGGGAAGACACCCCACTACCAGGCAATTTTCGTGTTTTTCAAAGACCTATTCTTCCTAATCCCACATTGATCTATGCTTATGTTCCTCAATGGCTAATAAGTTTATATTGGAGATAGAATATGCTGTACGTAGTATATCTGATCACTCCCCCTTGATTATGTAACTGGAGGTTCGCCCTCCCTCTAACTTGAAAAAGGCCACATGGAAACTCAACGCTTTTTGGCTCCAGCTCTTCCCTTCACACACACCTATAGTCTCCAAAATAACCGATTTCTGGAGAAGACATACTGGAGAAGCGACTGTCTGTCACTTCTGGGAGACCTTCAAATCCCTTTTACGGAACACCTTTTATGATGAGATAGAGTCTATCAAAAGATCTACTGGTGCTCAAAGGGAAGGGCTGGAAAAACTGGTGTGTGACTTAGAGTCTACATTTATTGCTGACCCTACTGATGAAAGCAGGGAGTCGTGGGTCTTGGCTCAAGCCGCTCTGGACAGAGTTATAGCCTCTCTGTTTCTTTAGCAAAATGGCATACCTTGAGGAGGGTGAGCATACTGGTCGGCTCCTAGCCAAGCTTGCGCATTCCCAACAATCATCCCCATCCATTGGAGCTCTGAATCTCCCGGCTGGGGGCATTACAAACTCTCCAGATGGAGTGATGTCCACATTGATGGACTATTATACTAACTTATATACCTCCAAACAAAACTACTCAACTGAATCTTTGAATACCTATCTTGAGAGAATTGACTTGCCTCGCCTGTCAGATGTCTTTCGAAGACAACTAGATGCCCCCCTTACTCTAGAAGAGTTGCAGAGGGCGATTGGTATGTTCCCTAACTCAAAGGCCCCGGGGGATGATGGTTTGCCCATAGAAGTATCTAAGCAGTACATGGAACAAGTTTTGCCCAAAATGTTGATGGTATTTAATGAGGCAAGGAAATTAGGACAACTTCCCACATCAATGACAAGAGCCAATATGGTATTAATATTAAAACCTGACAAAGACCCCCTTGACCCGGGATCATACAGGCCGATATCACTCCTACAAAATGATGTCAAAATATTGGCTAAAGTATTGGCCCTACGCCTGAATACAGCCATTTCATCCATTATTCATGCAGGCCAGGCAGGATTTAGGCCCCAGAAGTCCACTGCCATCAAATTACATAGGCTCTTTCTTAACATCCAGACACCTTCGGACAACATGGGAGACAAATCACTATTGTCCCTTGATGTCCACAAAGTCTTTGACAGCACTGAATGGGAATATTTGTGGGTAGTTATGCAGAAGTTTGGCTTTGGGATTCACTTTATATCATGGGTCAAGTTGCTATACAGCGCTCCATTAGCAGCTATAAGTGAGGCAGGGAAGGTTTTCCCAGACTTTCCATTATATAGGGGCACTCATCAGGGGTGCCCTCTGTTCCCACTCGTGTTTGCTCTGGCCATAGAGCCATTGTCAACTGCAATAAGAGCAAACGGAAATATCCGGGGTCTTACGTATGGGACGATCCATGAAAAGGTAAAGATGTATGCAGATGACACCATGCTTTTTCTAGGAGACACAGCTGCATCCTTGACTGAGGCCATGAGGGTTTTTCAGGAATTTGGCACATATTCAGGCCTTCTTATAAACGTGTCCAAATCATCTTTACTATCTCTAGACAGACAGATAGACCCTCAGGTGGGGAAAATACAGGAGATACCGGTTTCCACGAAAATAAAATACTTAGGCATATGGATCACCCCTTCCCCCCTAGATTATGTTCCCCTCAACCTAACTCCGCTTCTTAACAGATCCAGAGATAAGATTGGAGTTTGGATGAAATTAAAGCTCTCTCCGGTGGGCAGGGTCAATCTCATAAAGATGATCCTTATGCCCCAGCTGCTGTATGTGCTGCATAACACCCCAGTCATTATCCCCCTTAAAAAAATCGGAATCATTAACTCGCTCTTTAGAACACCAATATGGGTGTCTAAATCAGCGAGAATAAAACTTGAACAGCTACAATGCTCCAAGGATGTGGGGGGTCTTTCACTCCCCAACCCATGGGTATACTATCTGGCCTCACAGCTACAACACATAGCTAGGGCTATTAACCAGTACACTGAATGCGCACTAAACCTGAGGGACTCAACCACACAACTTCTCAAACAGGCAGGATGTATGGAGGTGGCAGAGGGCCTAGAGGCGCTGAGGTTTGGTAAACAGAACAGACTTTACGCTACCTACAACCTCATGCAGAAGGTTTGGAACAAAATCAGAACACTACAAAACATTATAGAATTTACTAAGTTTAGTCCTATTTGGGACAATGCCCATTATCAGGAATTCATGAAACTGGAATGTGGGGCTATATGGAAGCGACAGCGACATATGTCCCATATTTTTACGAATGGGCAATTGAGACCCTTTGTGGATCTTCTCACTCCCATCTCACATACACTTTTATTATTTACAACTCCGCCATGCGGTGAATGCACAATGTGAGGTGGACACATGGACATTGGAGACTGCCCCCATTTTCAACTTTATACATGGGATCTCCACATATAAAGGCTTTATCTCTACTAGCTATGCGATGCTCCTGGACCTTATCCTACCAAATTCCAGTCTTAGAGCCATGGCCCAGTGGAAGGGAGATCTGGGAGCCTTTGGGGAGGGGGCCCTACAGTCTGTCACGCAATGTTCCCTGAATGTAGCCCAATGTCTATCACAGCTATACATTGTGCTAAGAGTCCATTACACACCTGCCAAATTAGCGCGTATGTATTTGCAATCTGATCCCACATGTACTAGATGCTGTAGAGATCACGGGGATTTGATACACAGGTATTGGAAATCCGTCATTAATAACATTAACCAGGTATTTCAAATACAAGTCCCAGAGAATCCCAAATGTTGCCTATTAGGAATACTAGATGCTTTACAAATGGAGGATGTCCCCAGACAGGCTGTGGAGAGAGCACTTTTCCAGGCTAGATTAGCAATAATAACCCACTGGAAATCTACTGAACCCCCTACAGTGAAAGAATGGTTGGCTAGAATGGGTGATACAGTCCGGTTGGAAAAAATGATATACCAGCATAGGGGTACTGGTGGTAAATTTGAAAGACTGTGGGCTCCTTGGTTGAATTTGCCGGGCTTGGCACCAGCTGAGCTGACCATGAACAGACTGCTCATGTAGATGGTCCTTTGAGGAGGGGGGTGCAGAGGAAATCCCAGGGCAGTTGACGGAAGCAGATCCAATATGTGCCTTTTATAATGGTCTATGCTCCAGAGTATTGGCTGGAATCCGTATTGCTTAAGATGACAAATCTTGTAGAATGTCTCTTGTTGTATTATTGCATGGTCACCTGGCATATATTGTTGATTCTATGATGCTTTGTGGATGTGTATGTACTTTTTCAGATGTACAATAGAAACCTTTTTGCTCAGAAAAAAAAAAAAGAATTGTGTAAGTTGTTCAAAATCTACCATCTCCGTACCTCGGTGGTGGACAAAGATGGGAGAAATTGGGATTTCTTGCTGCCATACCGTACGTTTGCCAGATGAGAGGTATCTCAGGCGTCTACAGGTTACTACCCTTTTGAACTACTGTATGGTAGACATCCCAGAGGGTTGCCAGATGTTGCAAAAGAAACGTGGGAGGGAGCGACCACACCTTATAGAAGCATCATCAAGCATATCTCACTGATGTAAGATAGAATCGCTGCTGTTATGCCGTTGGTATAGAAACATAAGGAGCAAACCCAGTTGGCTCAGAGAAGGGTTTATAATCGGAGTGCCTAAACCCTGGTCTTTAGCCCTGGTGATAGAGTACTTGTATTAGTCCCCCCAGTTAAGAGTAAATTCCTAGCAAAGTGGCAAGGTCCCTTTGAAATTATGGAAAGAGTAGGGGAAGTAAACTACACTTTACCAGCCAGGGAAAAGGAAACCAGAGCAATATATCATGTTACTCTTGTGATACCTTGGAAGGACAAAGACTTTACTGGCAATGCCAACCCCCCAAAAGGGTATACCCCCTGTGACTCCGGAAGTGCCATTAACTGAAACCTTGTCAGTGGCCCAATAGAAGCATGTTATCTCACCTGCCTAGACTGACCACAGTTATACAGCATGACACAATTACGGAACCAGGTATCCACGTAAACGTAAAGCCCTATAGAATACCCGAGGCTAGGGGTGAAGCAGTTGAAAATTAAGTAAAGAACATGTTAGAGCGGGATGTGAGAGAGGAATCCCAAAGTGACTGGTCCAGCCCCATAGTATTGGTCCCAAAACCAGATGGAACGATAAGGTTTTGTAACAATTTCAGAAAGTTTAACAGCATGTCCAAATTTGATGCATACCCAATGCCTTGGGTCGATGAGCTTGTTGACAGGTTGGGTAGTGCCCGGTACATAACTACGTTAGACCTGACTAAAGGTTATTGGCAGATACCTCTAACGGAGTCTGCAAAAGAGAAAACTGCATTTTCTACCCCTGAGGGGTCTTTCCAGTATAAGCGGATGCCTTTTGGCTTGCATGGTACTCCTACCTCGTTCCAGAGGATGATGGATAAGTCCTTAAGACCACATCGCCAATATGCAGCCGCCTAGTTGGATGACGTAGTCATCTGCAGCCCAGATTGGGAATCCCATTTGCCCTGGGTGCAAGCAGTAGTAGATTCTCTTAAGAAAGCAGGACTCACTGCCAACCCCAGAAAGTGTGCCATAGGCTTGGAGGAGGCCAAACACCTTGGCTACATTACTGGTCGGGGGCTGATCAAACCTCAGATCAATAAAATTGAGGCAGTTCAAATGTGGCTCCAACCTATAAATAAAAAGCAAGTTTGTGCCTTTCTTAGGATCACAGGATACTATAGGTGTTTTATTCCCAGTTTTGCCACCATTGCAGCCCCACTGACAGATCTGACGAAGGGTAGAGGGTCGGTCATGATCAAGTGGAATCCGCAGGCAGAGAAGGCATTTCAAAGTTTGAAGCAAGCCCTTGTGACCCCAGATTGCACAAAGAAATTTGTAGTACAGAGGGACCACTCTGGTATGGGACTGGGTGCTGTACTGTCCCAGGTCAGAGACGGGGAGGAGTCTACCTTAGCAGAAAGCTCAACAGAAATGAGAAAAACTATGCCATTGTTGAGAAGGAATGTTTAGCCATCAAATGGGCCTTAGATGCCCTGAAATATTACCTGTTGGGAAGACCATTCAAATTAGTCACTGTCCATACCCCTCTTAAATGGACATGTAATAGCAAGGAGAAAAACATTTGGGTGACAAGGTGGTTCCTTGCTCTGCAAACATTCAAATTCACAGTGGAGCATAGAGCGAGGAAACGCCAGAAAAATGCAGATGCCCTTTCCCATGTCCACTGTCTGGTTGGGACAGTTGCTCAGCCACAGGGGCTTGAGCAGAGGTGGGGATATGTGGCGTTATACGAGGCAAGGTGATTAATAGAAGATACGTGTCACCTCGCATGCGTTCATTTGCAGTGGACTAAGGTAGAATCCGGTCCGGGTTTTAGCAGGGTTGGTTCCGGGCGAGATTTTGTGGTCCACTGGAGTCCACCATCAGGTGGTTTAAATAATCAGGAGGAGAGCAGAGTTTTGCTCTGGCCTGAGACTCAGGAACCATCAGCCTGAGAGAGTTGACATATGGAAGTTTCCTTATGGACTGAGACAAAAAGGTTTGCACTGTCTATGTTTTGTGGGTGTCTGGGAGGAGCCCTGCACCGCTCAGTTAGGAGAAACTGAAATGTTTTGTTAATGCCTGGTTGCCGAGGATTAATTTTCTGTTTTGGTTATTTGATTTCTACATGCAACCTTTTAAATAAACTTGGCTACAAGCCAGATTTTAAGCAAACCTGCCCGTTTAGACAGCCTTTTTCCAAGGCAAGGTGATCCCCATTGATCTAACCCCCCACACCACTGACAGGTAAAGGGAATATCTTGTTACACTGGCACCTGAAAATTGGTGGCATATATTAGGCAGCAAGTGAACATGTTGTCCATGAAGTTGATGTGGTGAAAGCAGAAAAAAATGGGCATCATAATTTGTGGTGTATGGGGCTGTGAAGCCCATGGTGACCCACGTCCACAGCCAAAAGCTTCTAACATGGTCACATGAACATCAGAACTGGACTATGGAGCAATTGAAGATGTGGATGTGGGTGTTACTTTGGTGTCCATGCCTCAATGGGTCAGGGCTGTTTTAGCAAAAGGGGCCATATTCAATATTAGGTGGGTGGTCATAATCTTATAGCTGATTCACCTTTCAAAGGAAGTTGTACCTTGCGAGGGAATTTTCTCCAGAGCTTAGTGAATGACATGAAGCTCTGTTGATGTCCATCATGCAATCAGACACAAGCAAAAATGCTGTATTTAAAAAAAAAATCCTTGCATGTGATTGGGTATTTTTTGAAAAGTGAAATGTTCCCCCATTCACTAAGCTCTGGGGAAAATGCCCTTGCTAAGTTAACAGCCTATTTGCCTTTAGTAAATCAACTTCAGGGACCTCCCCCCCCCCCCCCCTACCGTTCTCCTTCATTTAACATTTTTACCTACGAAAACACAGTTGCACTTTCACGTTCTTAAACAATTTTTCAGGTGCTTTGGTAAATTCCACAGGCAGAGATAAAATGGAGAGATAACATTTAAAGCACTTGTAGTAAAATCGAAAAACCTCTCGGCCTGAGGCTAACTCTAAAGGTCAACAGAATTATCAGAAATAATAACGATAATGTCTGCTCGCCAAAGCCTAGATTTTGTCTCTGTGTAGGAGATGCAACAATGAGCAATTAACAAAGCAATTTTCTTCCTTAACATGAAGCCCACAAAAGGAGCACTTGTGGGGACAGACAGGTTAATGGTTTACCTGAATACGAGAGGCACCCTCAGAGGCAGGTACCATGAGGTCAAAGAATGTGCTGATTTAAAGAATCACTTCAAGAGCCATATTCTAATGTGTTATCTCTTTCAGGTTATTTAGAACAGCACGGGGTGGACCATCTCCATAACCATCTAAGCAACTTGCGGTTCCTTAAGATTTTTCAGGTAATTAGGTCTTTGTAGGAAGTCCGTAGGCCAGACTGATGGGGGTTAGAGAAGGCCAAGTTGAGAATTGTACAGTGTATTAAATAGTCTATTAAATCAGCATTCATTCAACATAAGATGTCACCTTTGCAATATTTTTTTCATGAATTACTTGGAAACAAGCTTTAAACTTTTTTTAATTTTCTATTGAAAAAATGTTATTTTTAAAAGATACTGGAGAAAAAAAAAATAGGTAACAACTGGAAAGTATTCCGGTTGCCTATAAATGAGGACTATAGCAGCACGGCACAAGACACAAAAAACAATAAGTAACAGGGGATATGATGTAAGGGCAAAGGCAGTGTTCTCTCAATGGGGGGCAAATGCAAGTAAATAAATAATACAAAGTACTGAATGTCCAAGAAGTCCGAACACTAGGGCAAGCTAATCCGGGAGCTGTGGCTGCCTCTGGAGATCAGGGGAGCTAAGAACAAAGAGGAGAGTGCCACTAAGTGTACTAGGGCTGATAATATTTAATTGAACCTCCCTAAGGAGCTACTGACAGGATGACAGTAAAAACAAGCTCATCATTTCACCAAAGATTGGCTTCCTCAGGACATAGACAACTAGAGAAGGTGTGTGGGATCACTTCACATGATGGGGCGTCTGCCCACCAATGTCTAGGGTGGGTATTGGTAGCACTGCCGGCCCAGAGCCCCCCTAGAGAATGAGGCATGCACACAACAGGCTGCCAAGACAAATTGTGATTATATTACAGCAGACAGGTGTATAAAACAAGAACAGTATATAGGGTTTACAATTTAACAGGATCAATAGACCCCCACGTATAACTATGATACTAGATGATATAGGGATAAAAGGAAATGCAATTAGAGTCAGCTGTAGCTTGTTAATATGCCCAAAGAAGGATCTCTGATATGTCCTCAAATCTGGACCAAGTCAATTGCTAACTAGAGTTGAGCGAACACCTGGATGTTCGGGTTCGGCGGGTCTGGCCGAACTTCGCAAAAAAGTTTGGGTTCGGTACCGAACGTGACCCGAACTTGACCCCAAACCCCATTGAAGTCAATGGGGACCCGAACTTTTCGGCACAAAAATGACTGTAAAAAAGTCCTGGAAAGGGCTAGAGGGCTGCAAAAGGAAGTAAAATGATTTTAGAACAATAATCTGTCCCTTACAGCAACAGCAGGAACCTGACCCTATAGGAGTAGGCGATGATTTTAGAACAATAATCTGTCCCTTACAGCAACAGCAGGAACCTGACCCTATAGGAGTAGGCGATGATTTTAGAACAATAATCTGTCCCTTACAGCAACAGCAGGAACCTGACCCTATAGG
>BLSH010109725.1:771807-803796 GCA_018402905.1 Glandirana rugosa
CAGGGACATAACAGATCTAACTGATCCCGATCACAGGGATCAGTAGATCTGTCATGCCCCCCCCCTCACAGAACGGGAAACACTCGTGTTTACATTGGCGGTACCCCATTCTGGCTCTCTGTGACCAGATCACGGGTCTCCGGGGGAAATCGAGAGCACGCCTGGCATGAGCCAAAGGGGAGGACGTCAATTGACGGCCTCCCGGCATTTTAGATCTGCGCTGTAGCCGTCAATCGGCTATGACACGGATACGAAGTGATTAAACGCTATAAAAATGCTGTAAGTATAGACAAACCCTGCCCAAATTCCTGCTTAGAATGATATCAGAGTGCCTCTACTGAACTTAAATCCCACTTTGCATTGCCAGCCCTGCCTTCTGAACTACAGACTTTCGCCTATCTAGGCCCCCCCCCCCCCGTCCCTCTCCATAGGCGCACATTGATTTCTTTCCACCAATACAATTATGATGCTTTACCTAGTGGTAGTTAGTCACATTTAACTGGACTTATTTTGTGATTTTAAATACATTTCATAGCCTATCCAAGCCACATCTTCAGTTCTAATGAGTTTCAGGGAAATACCCCATCATTTATTTTCACACACCAATACCTTGATCCATTTACCATAAAAAGGCAGATGTTATTGTTCATGAACAGGATGGGAGGTGTGAAAATTGAGGAACCACCCTGTTCTAGTTACTGTAATGTTTGTGGGTTGTCTAGCTCAAGAGTAGCCCTCACCAGTGAGTACAGTCCATGCCAGATATGCTGTTTTTCATAAAAAGAAGAAAAAGTAAGATTAAGCCTCCTGGCTTCCCTTAGCAGCACCACTGCTCAGGCCATGTGTCTTGGTCCCCCTGACCATCTAACACAGCATCCCTGTGTTCATTCGCAAACATTTTGTACCCCCGTTAGCGCTGTTTTCCTTGCAGCTCCCTGTTGCTCCAGTCCTCAGGCTTGGGGTTTCTGTTTTTTCTGTCCCAGACTACATCACGCAGACCTGCATACTTCTAGCTGCTCCCTTGCAACCACACAGGCTCCTGTTGGGGGTGGAGCACCAGACTACTGTCAGGTCACTGAAATGTATTTTTGATAGCCCTCTCTCCATTTCTCCTGTTTTCACACTGGCGGGGCCACGCACTGCCACATTACATAATCCCATTCTTGGTATCAGGAAGTCTTCATAGGTGTTAATATTTCAATTTACATGGCTGAAGTTGTAACTTGCTGTCAGAATGCCAGGGAAAATTGTAAAATAGTATTATATGTGGAAGACAGATGGTGTTGAAGGCCTCTACCCCTATGTGCACCTCACAGGGTTTTCAGAAGGATGTAGCAACCTTGGCTTACCATGACCATCCAGAGTTGTGCCACAACATTTGAGAGAGGCGTTTTTTGAAAATGATAACCCCTGCACTAACCTGACCTTTTACAGCCTTGTTTGAAAAGGAAATCACAGCCTACTCTGTCTACTGTGTTGGTTAAGTTAGTGAGGTGTCTTTTAAGAAAAGCTTACCGTGGCATATAGATGTCCCTGTGACCCGCTTGTTCACATTTGGCTACTAGAAACCAGAGATGCACATCTAAACTTTCTCTATGCACCACCCTTCCTTGACTTGGTTCAACATTCAATTTATATGGCCAAAGCTGTGATGTGTTTTCAGAATGCCAGAGAGAATTGTAAAATATTATTATATGTGGAAGACAGATGGTCATGAAGGCCCCAACCCCTATTCAGTGATGGCTGTTCCAGTTTTATGTAGATGGCTTCATTCATGTCTCTTGTAAACCATTTGCCTTCTCTGTGCAAAATGTGCACCTCACTGTCCTTAAAAGGAGGCCCATTTACAGATCAAGACTGAAGAAGTGGTTTGGATAAGCTTTGAAAGAACATCAAACTTATATAACAAGTCCAGTAGAATGACAACTACTACATTTACCATAATCTGGATAAATGAGAACTATCATAGATAATTCTGATGCCTTGAGTCAGAAGAGCCAATGTGACAGACCGCTCGTCGCCCCACTTGGGCCAAACAGTGCCTCCTGTCATCCAAAGCTTTTCAGAAGACTGAGAGCTAATACTGGCCCTTTACCCCTAGCATCGTACACAGACAAGATGTTGAGGTAAAACCAAAGGAATGACTGTTTATTAAACAGAAATACGGGTGTTTATACACTTCGAAAGTAGGGCAGTCTCCACATGAACAAGAAAACCAAACATTACCCAAAACATCACACAATGGTTAGATGACGAGGTAAAGTTGATACATGACTAATTCCATCATGTAGGAACCTCCATGAGGATTAGCCGACAGACAGAAACAATAGGTGACACAATGCACTCAATTAACAATGGGAATTCACACCTAGGAGGCATACAATGGGAGAGACACACTTAACAATAAAACACATAACACCTTAATAAACTCATTATAGCAGGAGACCCCAGCATCAAGTTGTTTTGAGCTGATTATATTAACATATTCTCTGAGTCAAGGAGAGGTTGAAGCAGTCAATGTTGGTTTGGGCATAGAAGCCCCAAATATGTATCCGGATCCTCCAGTTCCCAGAGTCTATGTGTTTTTGGGAGACATGGACTTGAATCCGAAGTAAAACTACTCCAAATGTCCTTCAGGCACACACCTCCCTAAGAATAGATCCCCCTCAAATGCCAGGGCCCATAGTCAGTAGGCAAGAGATATGATCTACTGTGGAAAGAGGGAGATATATTTGGGTAATACCTAGACACACACTTTAACAGTTAAAATCATAAAATGTACATCATTTTAACATTTGCTACAATCTACAAGAAGTGAAATAACTAACTGTGACACGCACACACAATCTTCCACATGTCACGTTAGCCAAAATGCAGAAATAATACAAGCTGTGTACATTTGCATAAATATTGAAAAATACAACCCGAAATGACATTCCCTTAAAAATCAGAAAAGCAGGCAGGTGCTCAGGCAACGATGAATGTATAAAGCCACCCACTTAAGCTTACTGCTGCATAAATTAGAACATATGTGGGCGACAGCAAGAGAGAGAGAGAGATAGGGAAAGAGAAGTTCAAGGGCATCTCCGTGAAGGTCTTCCAAAGTTGTTTGTGAAAGTATGCAACAACATGCCACTAATGATTCTTCCAAAATATCAACCTCCACATTCAAGCCAAAGAGAATTTTCCTTCATTCCCCTTGGCTTTGACTTCTGCGCTTGCTACCCATGCTGCATCTGGCTGGAATTAAACGGACACAGGTGGTACGATAAATGTTAAGTGTCTCCTCGCCCAGCACCTGCTACAGGTTTTTCTTTCAGCTCTCCAAGCAAAAATATGTGAAATAAAACAGAGGACTGGGCTAATTTAACAATAAACTAGTCTTGCTGCTGACACGATTTGGTAACATAAATGGAATCAAAGGGCTAATATAGTTATATATTTATTTCCTTTCCTGTTGATTTATGAGTATTAATATTCTGGCACCACTGAGTGAGCTCAGCAGTTAGTGGGTTATAAAATGCTAAGTTGTTCTACCCATGTTTAGAAGTTTTACCTCCAGCATCACTAGCAGTTTGGACATTAATCTTATTACCCCATCTGGAATGCATATCTGCAGTAAAAGAGTGCCAATGCCTTAAAAAGTTTGCTGAATATTTCTTAAAGCTGAACTCCTGACAAACAGCTAAAACACAGATGGAATACACATGGTATTATATGGAAAATGTTTTACCTATCAAAGGATTTATGTTTCTGTTTTTCCAGTTCTGAGATTTGCATGGCTCTGCCACATTGCACAGTCCTGTCTGGCAAAGGAGGAGGCCTGATTCTTTTCTACTGGTATTATGCAACACTTACAGGTTTTGTACCTCCCCCATTCCATGGCTGGGCAGTTACTCTACTCTCTCTTTGTATCAGCATGTTCCTCGTTAGCATATCAGCACTGGCACAGAACTCCCTGACTCCTTATTCTCTTTCAATCTCTGCCAGTCTGAGCTCTGCTGTACAGGAACTTAAAGAACCAGATACCAGGCCATATTCAGATGCTTAGTTTAAGTACTTGTATTAACAAAAATGCATTTAATGGTTCATCATGTTGGCTCATGGCTGCTAGTAATCCTGAAACAACTGGCAAACTACTAATGATCCTGGATCACAGCTGCTTGTGATCCTGGAACACACTTGCTAGTAAACTGGGAACATGTAGGCAGGTTGGAAATATGTGCTGTTTAGTTAGCCAGCAGCTGGCTCAGGCTGGGGAAAGGGTTAATTGTTATAGCTTAGTTCCTTGGCTTTTGGTCCTAGATGGCCCACCTTTGCTATAAAAAGGTCCAGGGAACAGGAGCTGGAGCTGGACCTGAGGCAGGAGTAGAAGCGGGCACACAGGTATCGGAGTGCGCAAGTGGCACTGCTGGAGGAACCGGGAATTGTGGAAGACATCCAAGGTATGGGTAATGCCATAGTGGACTCTCACTTTATGGAGGTACATACAGTATGCCTGGACCGCTACATTATTATAGTTCGGATTAGAGAAAGGACGTTCAGTAAAGTTATATTAACTATTACGAGCCTGGTCGGAAGTAATTCAAAGGGGTGCATGTTGATTCTGGCATATTCCAAAGAATATGGGTCTGTAAAGCACTATGTGGTATGAAGCAATACTACTATAAAAGGGTTAACATGGCAAGATACAGAGATGATGAGTGTAATTGCTATGGGTAACCAAGTGAAGGAACGAGCTACAAGCAACCTGTCATTAACCACTTCAGCCCCGGAAGGATTTCCAGCTTTAGGACCGGAGCCCTTTTTGCGATTCGGCGCTGCGACGCTTTAACTGACAATTGCGTGGTCGTGCGACGTTGTACCCAAACGAAATTTGCGTCCTTTTTTTCCCACAAATAGAGCTTTATTTTGGTGGTATTTGATCACCTCTGCGTCATTTCTGATCGCCGCTATAAACAAAAGAAGAGCGACAATTTTGCAAAAAAACCCAAATTTCTTACTTTTTGCTAAAATACAAATCCAAAAAAAAATATAAAAAAACATTTTTTTCACCGTTTTTGGCCGATTTATATTCTTCCTCATATTTGCGATAAAAAAAAAAATCGCAATCGGCGTTTATTGATTGGTTTGCGCAAAAGTGGTCGCGTTTACGGATGATGAGAATTCATTTTTGGGGTTTTTATTTTTTTTTTATTTTTTTCTAGTAATGGCGGCGATCTGCAATTTTTAGCGGTACTGCGATATTGGGGCGGACATGTCGGAACGTTTTGACACTTTTTTGGGACCATTGGCATTTATACAGCGATCAGTGCTATAAAAATGCACTGATTACTGTGTAAATGCCATTGGCAGTGAAGGGGTTAACCTGCAGGGGGCGCGCTAAGGGTTAACTATGTTCCCTGGGCGTGTTCTAACTGTATGGGGGCTTGCCTAGCTGGGGAAGGGAAGTGGTCACAGCCTTCACGTACAGGAAGGCTGTGATCACAGCCCTTCCCCCTCACACAGAGCGGAGGTCCGTGTTTACTTACACGGACCTCCGCTCCTTCACTCCGGGGGGCATCGCGGATGGCCGGCGGCAATCGAAGCCGCCGCACCCGCTCCCTGGCCCCCCCCGAACACAGTGAGCGCGCGCGCGCCGCCGGGGGACACCTGTGTGAGGAGGGACTCCGCTGGGGATACCTGATGGATGGAGGGACTCCACTGGGGGACATCTGTGATGGAAGGAGGAACTCCGCTGGGGACACCTGATGGCATCTGGTAGCAGGCAACAGTGACAAGTGACACGCTCGGGGCTCCCACTGATTCTGCATTATGGTGAGTTGAACTATTTCATTTTATATTACAATGTAATAATAGAAATAATGCGCTTCAATCATCCTTACACCCTACCAACCATGGTGTCGGGATGATTGAAGCGCTAACACCAGGTGATTGGAGAATCTTTATCTGCTGATTATTAAACTTTCTGGAATACAAATATTGCTATTGTGGTGTAGAATCTGGGCCACATGTCCCTGCATCCTGACTTCTTCCCTTCCTTCTCTTCTCTTCTCTTTCCTTCCCTCTCTATCTCCTTCTTTCTTCTTTCCTCCATCCCTCGTTCATCTGAGACGCAAGCCACGCCCCTTTAAGCCACGCCCGCGTCAAATTTTCACGCACGCCGCACTTCGGGCTACAGCCCCTGGTCTTTTTCACACCTAGCAACGCCCCTAGCCCCGAGTGAGGTAGATCAACATCCAGAAGAATTAGCTGTAGTCCTCCTGACTCTTATTATGGTCTGATGCAAATAGGGTTGCCACCTCATCCCTTTAAACACGAACACATATGAATTACACAGGTTTTGTGGCTGATTAAAGTGGTATTTAAACTCACTTGGTGCCTTATCTGCATTAAATTAGCTTCAGAACCTGTGTAACTAGTATGTGTTTGGGTTTAAAGGGATGAGGTGGCAACCCTAGATGCGAACTAGGAGTGGTATGCAAAAGGCCTTTCTGAGCAGGATAGGGTTTTTTTGATATGAGTACTATTACACCTGGTAGCAAGAGTAAAATCTGGGAGCATGCCCAGCTGGGCAGAGCTTTGTTAGGGGACATAGAGAGAGAGAGACAAGTATACTATATAAAAACACCTTGCTAATCAGAAGCAGAATGCTATGCATCTAGTATACAGGGAGATGGGTTCCAACACTGTGGTGCTCCCAAGGACAGAGGCGATTCAAAGGGACGATAACTGACAAGCTTATGTGCTGGCATTCCAAATGACTGTTACAAAATTTGTACTCCTGTGTATGACGTTTCATGCTGGAGAATTCTCTAAGTATGTCAACATGATGTGAGGTGTCACGGCCTTCTTTGAAAGTTACAGTAAGATGCAGAAAACATTCCTTACGTAATCATTGCTTTATTCAAATATTAAAGGGGATTTTCTCGCTCCAGATCCTTATTTTTTTTTTTAAACCCCTACTTACCCGGTGGTGAGTTCTGCTAAGTTTAGCAGACCCAGCACTGTCAAGATGAGACCCGCTTCTCTTCTTGCAGTGCTCAGTCCCGTGCCACCATGTTTTACTGTGATGCCATCAATAAGTGGCCAGCTGGCACACCTCCACCTCCCTATGATGATTGAATGATGCAACACTAGGCCCACCCTCCCTCCTTGTTTCCGCAATGATAGACTATACCTTCTGGGATATGCATGTCACAGGAGACAAAGGGAGGATAGTGCAAGTCATACGTCTAAGCGAATGATGTGCAAGGGGAGCTGGGACCCAACAATTTAGTTTATGTAAGAAAAAAAAAGGTAAATAAAGGAAAAAGCAGCCCTAATCATGCAGAGGACAGGACAAGAGGTGGAGGGATGTAGTATTGGAAGGTAAAGATCCGCTTTAAAGCCTACGGCTATGGATGTCATGATCGGACCAGGAGTTTGGCACAATAAGGGAAAGGAATTCAACAACTTGCATGTGGGTCACTGTCCTATCCAAGAAGAAGTGGGGTGGGGACTGGTACAGTTTGGTGCCACCACACAGCCATTCAGAAATTCCCTTGCATGTAGAATGATTGACTTGCATTGTGTGAAGATACAGTAAAGAAAAACACTGAAAACTTGGAAGCACACACTGCATATGTGATGGACAAATATGGGTGCACTCATGTACATACACTACCCTGTATGCACAATTATTAGGCAAGCTGTATTTTTGAGGATTCATTTCATTATTGAACAACTACAGTGCTCTTGATCAATCCAAAATATCAATAAACCTTAAACCTGAATATTTAAGAAAGTACAAGTGAGGTTTTGGCTTTCTTAGGAGAATGTCTATGTGTGCACAATTATTGGGTAACTATTAGTGTGCACAATTATTGGGTAACTATTAGTGTGCACAATTATTATGCAACTAAATGTAAAACAACATTTTCCCATCCCACTTGTTTATTTTCATATGCTAAAGTGAGAATAATAAACAAACAGCTCAAAATTTACAAATAAACATTTCTGACATTTCAAAAAAAATAAAATAAATCAGTGACCAATATAGCCCCCCCCTTCTTTTCAATAACAGTCATGCCCTTCTATTCATGGAGTCTGTTAGTTTCTTGATCTGTTGATGATCACATGTTTGTGCAGCAGCAACCACAGCCTCCCAGACACTGTTCAGAGAGGTGTTCACTGTAAATCTCTCATTTAATAAGTCCCACAGGTTCTCAATAGGGTTTAGATCAGGTGGGTAAGGGGACCATGTCATTATTGTTTCATCTTTATGTCCTTTACTGGCCAGCTACGCAGTGGAGTACTTTGAAGAATGTGTTGGAGCATTGTCCTGCATAAATATCATGATCTTCTTGAAAGATGCAGGCTTTTTCCTTTACCACTGCTTGAGGAAAGTGTCTTCTAAAAACTGGCAGTAGGTTTGGGATTGATTAAGTTGATTTTGAGTCCATGTTCAACCTGAAAAGGTCCAACTAGCTCACCTTTTTAATACCAGCTCATACCAGTACCCCACCTCCACCTTGCTGGCATCTGAGTGGAAGTGGGGCTCTATGTCTGTTACTGATCCAACCACAGTCCCATCCATCTGGTCCGTCAAGAGTAGGGTTGCCACCTCATCCCTTTAAACCCAAACACATTAATTGCACAGGTCCTCAGGCTGATTAGGGTGGTAATTAAACTCACTTAGTGCCTTATGTGCATTAAATTAGCCTGAGAACCTGCGTGATTCATGTGTTCGGGTTTAAAGGGATGAGGTGGCAACCCTAGTCAAGAGTCACTGTCATCTCATCAGTCAATAAAACCTTTGAAAAATCTGTCTTCAGATACTTCTTGGCCCAGTCTTGACGTTTCAACATAGGTGTCTTGTTCAGTGGTGATCAGGTTTCAGCCATCCGTTCCTTGGCCATGTCTCTAAGCACTGAACACTTTGTTCTTCTGAGCACTCTATGTAGGTAGCAGTGCTGGAATATGGCAGAACTGGAGGATAATGGGTTCCTGGTAGGTTCATGTTTAATTTTTCTCAAATCTTTATCAGTTAATTTGTGTCTTTTTTTCTTGACACGTTTATTGCAACCCTGTTAATTATCTGGAACAGAACAGTTAATGGTTCTGTGATCACACCCCAATATTTCAAGAGTGCTGCATCCCTATGAAAGACTTTTTACAATTTTTGACTTTTCAGAGTCAGTTAAATCTCTTTTTTGGTCCATTTTGCCTAAGGAAAATGAGCCGCATAATAATTATGCAGACCTTAATATAGGGTGTTGATCTCCCTAGGCCACACCCTCCCTCATTACACAAATACACATCACATGATATGCCTCAATCCAATAAGCATTCAAATATGTACAGCTTGGAGTTGGACAATATGCATACAAATAAAGATTTAGTCAAAATACTCACTTGCCTTATAATTGTGCACACAGTGTATAGTGTCAAAAGTATTGGGGCACCTGCCTTTACATGCACATGAACTTTAAAGGCATCCCATTCTTAGTTTATAGGGTTCAATATTGAGTTAGCCCACCCTTTGCAGCTACAGAAGCCATTTGTGAGGTCGGGCACTGATGTGGATGAGAAGGCCTGGCTCGTAGTCTCCATTCTAATTCATGGCAAAGGTGTTCTGTCAGGTTGAGGTCAGGACTCTGCGTAGGCCAGTCAAGTTCCTCCGCCCCAAACTCGCTCATCCATGTTTTTATGGACCTTGCTTTGTGCACTGGTATGCAGTCATGTTGGAACAGGAAGGGGCCATCCCCAAACTGTTCCCACAAAGTAAGGAGCATGAAATTGTCCAAAATGTCTTAGTATGCTGATGCCTTAAGAGTTCTCTTCACTGGAACTAAGGGGTCAAGCCCAACCCCCGAAAAAGAACCCCACACCATAATCCCTCCTCCACCAAATGATGCCTGACCTCTCAAATGTGCTTCTGGAAGAAACATTCCCATAGACACACTCCTAAACTTTGTGGACAGTCTACCCTGAAGAGTTGAATCTGTTATGGCTGCAAAGGGGTGGGCAACTCAAAAGACTGGGGTACCATTAAAGTTCATGTGTGTGTAAAAGCAGGTGTCCCAATACTTTTGACAATATAGTGTATATAATTACAAATCATGCACAAAAAAAAACTTTTAAACATGAACACTGGTAATGTTATTTACAGCAAGCCTATGTATTTTATCTGTATGGCTGACATGAACACTGAAAAGATTGTACATTCCCTTAACATGATCATTTTACAATGTGTAGTGGCAGTTACCAAACTTACCTTCCAAATACCATTTCTACCTTCTGCTACTAACATTAGTTCAGCAGATGCTCTCCTCCAACGGCCACAGTATATACCACGCCAGACAGCTGTTGAGTCATGCTTGGCTTTTTCTCAAAGGATGCTAATGGAAAACCTTGCATGCTTACAAAGATTAGAACCTCCATCAGATCCCATTGGAGAAATTCCCCTTCGCTTTCTGTCCCAGTTACCAAATAAATATTTCAATCAGTGTTGAGGAAAGGAAAAGAAATAGAAATACAGAAAGGAAAAGAAAAATGAACGACCCTTTTTTTGTATTTTTGTAGCCCTCATTGTAATATGCTGAAGAGTCATTGTGAATATATAATGGTAGGGTAGTTATTATTCTATGTGTGCATTTTCTGCTTCCAAATAAACAGGAAAGCTGAGACTCTTTTGAAAATTTGAGGCTTTTTCCCCAGTCACCTGAGCTAATCTAAGATGCAGTTTGCCGCACTTGAAGCGTATAATTAGTTTCAATGAAAATAGCTGAAATTTTTCCCCTCCAAAGTACTTGGCCTGGAAAAAAAAGGACTTAAAAGGCTCACTTATGAATCATATCCCACACAAAAATATATTTAAATGGCATTTAGATTTTAGATTTGCTTAGTGTTTTTCTGTAGACCGAATATAACGGTAACCTAGTTGTCCTTGTCAGGTATTTTCCACTTTGATTTAAAAATACTCAAGGCCGTATTTAGACATCATGCTTTCCTAAGCACACCAAAATGAGGATGCCCCATTTGTGCAAGCTCCAATCCTTGTTTATTTTGCTAAAAACAAACGCTAGAATGGGCTATTGGAAGTGAATGTGCTTTCTAAGGAGATCTACTCTTCCACTGTACAAACCACCAGACAATAGGAAGGAGAGATTATTTCATGTTTCCTGAACTGGAAAGAGCCTACTGACTCCTCTGAATATTCACTGCTCCCTACAGTTCTCTTGCTGGATTTAGCATATGTCTAGAAGTGGCTAGAAGAGGGAAATGGAATAAGGAAAAAGTTATGTGTGTAATCACAACTCTTTACAACAGTATTATTATTATTATTATTAATATTATTTTAATATTATTATACTTCATTTATATAGTGCCAACGGTCTGTGCAAATGAAAGCAGACACTACAGTTACAATATGATTCGATACAATAGGAATCAGAGGGCCCTGCTCATTAGAGCTTACAATCTAAAAGAGAGGGTCAAGTGATGCAGCTGATGCAGAAAATAAATGTTCAGTTGTTATGTAAAGGCAGGATAGGCTTCTTTAATGAGATGGGTTTTTGGGGATCTCCTAAAGTTGGACAAACTGAAGTAAGGTGTTCCAGAGAATGGGAGAGGCTCTTGAGAAGTCCTAGAGTTGAGCATAGGAGGAGGTGATGAGGGAGCTAGGCTGCAGGAGGTCTTGGGAAGAGCAAACAGAACAGTTTGGTTGGCATTTTGAAACAAGGCTAGTGATGCAGCTTGGGGCAGAGTTGTGGAGGGCTTTGTAGGTTGTCATATTTTACATTTTATTCATTGGGTGACCAGAAGCCAATGGAGGGATTGGCAGAGAGAGATAGTGAATAGAGTTGAGCGAACCCGAACTGTAAAGTTCGGGCTCGTACCGAACTTTACGGTGTTCGGGACCCGAACTTGAACTTTTTGAAAAAAAAGTTTGGGTTCGAGTTCTGGGTTCTGGTAATTTTTTCTCGCTTGTTGAATAGCTGCTGGGCAGCCAATCAACAAGCGTTTCACTGGTTTGCCCTTAGAAGCCAACACAGCCATGCCTACTAATGGCATGGCTGTGATTGGCCAGTGCATCATGTGACCCAGCCTCTGTATAAGCTGGAGTCACATAGAACTGTGTGTCATATGCTCTCAGGCTAGTGTAGGGAGAGGATGCTGCTGGTGCTGTAAGGGACAGATTATTGTTATTTCCCTATCCCCATTTCTTTGTAGGGCACTTGTCCTACTCTTACCCCCACTTTTCTTCCTTTTGCAGGCCTCTAGCACTTTCCAGGACTTTTTTACAGCCATTTTTGTGCCCAAAAGTTTGGGTCCCCATTGATTTCAATGGGGTTCGGGGTCCGGGGTCAAGTTCAGACCGAACCCGAACTTTTCCAAGAAAACCTGAACATCCAGGTGTCCGCTCAACTCTAATAGTGAACATTGACCGGTTGGCAAGGTGGATGAATCTGGCAGTAGCATTCATTATGGACTGAAGGGAGTATAGCCTATGTGAAGGTAAGCCAATGAAAAGGGAGCTGCAATAATTGAGGTGAGAGATAATTAGGATATTAATTAGAAGCTTTTTGGTGTCAATTGTTAAGAAGGGGTGTATTTTGTTACAGAGGTTGAGGTGGCAATAGTAATTGGATGTGGGGCTGATCTCCAATTCCTGGCTCTTGTCTTCATGGTTGATCTGGTCAAACTCCTCCTATGTCTGGTTGCTTGTTCCTTATCATGCAACACTGCTCTTTTAGCCAATCTTCTGCTCTACAATACTTCCTCCACACTTCAGAACATCCATCCATACTTTATCTGGGGAACCTGGTAGACCATATTCTCTGCTCCATCCCTTGTTGCTTAATGCTGTGGCTGGGACTTAGAGCTCAGCTAGAGCTGAGCACATTCCAGGAACAAGCAGAATGCACAAGTGGCTCTTGGCCCAAGGTGTCAGTTTATGGCCAGAGCTGGAAGTAATGAGCTTAATGTGAGCACAATGACCAAACACAGCCACGCACAGTGTTTGGACTGTCTGCCCCCCCCCCCCCACTTTGTTCCCCACAAATGCCCAGTTCTAATACTGAATTTCTACATACACACTATATTCCCAAAATTACATTTGCCTTTACACCCACATGAACATTAATGGCATTCAAATCCTAGTCTGTAGGGTAGTCTGTAGGGTTCAATATTGAGTTGGCCCACCTTTTGCAGCTATAACAGCTGCGACTCTGCTGGGAAGGCTGTCCACAAGGTTTAGGAGTGTCTATGGGAATGTTTGACCATTCTTCCAGAAGCACATTTGTGAGGTCAGGCACTGATGTGGACGAGAAGGCCTGGCTCGTAGTCTCCACTCTAATTCATCCCAAAGGTGTTCTATCTGGTTGAGGTCAGGACTCTGTGCATGCCAGTCAAGTTCCTTTTGTGCACTGGTTCAAATCATTTCGGAGGATTATGGTATGGGGTTGTTTTGCAGAGGTTGGGCTTGGCCCCTTAGTTCCAGTGAAGGGAACTTTTAAGGCATCAGCATACCAAGACATTTTGGACAATTTCATGCTCCCAACTTTGTGGGAACAGTTTGAAGATGGCACCTTCATGTTCCAACATGACTGCCCACCAGTGGCAACTCCACTTTTGTGGGAAAAAAATATCAAATTATAACACCCTATTTATGTTCTTCACCACTCATTATGCACTAACCCCATCTAATTCACACACCATGTATGAAAATATTTGTCATACATGCCCCCGCTGTAAGGGTCTGATCCCTTCTCTATATCTATATCAATGCCTGACTTCCGATGATGTTTTTCATAAACTCTTGTATATGCTTATGTGGGCAGAGGAACTTGGGGAGGAATTCAGGGAACATAAATGGGACATCATGTGGACTAATCTCAGGAAATGTACCAAATCATTGACAGTCCATTATTTACCAGGTGGTACTCTACAATATTTAAAATCTCCAAACTTTATCTCCATGCTTCACCTAGCTGTTTCCAGGGCTGCTCTCAGGTTGCATCATTTTTGCATTTTCTTTGGAGCTCTGAGAAGGTATTTTCGGTACGGTCTGAACTTTTTGACCTTGCCTCTAAGTTGGCGAGTAAACAAATAACTCTAACTCAATCCTAATGTCTGTTATTTTAAACCATTCTGATCTCCCTCGCCCTCTAGAGAAGTTAATACACACTTTATGTGTTGCTATGCATTGGGTAATAGCTTATCATTGGAATTCACAATCAGTACCATTCCCACAGATTGTTTCCAGGATGAATGCTATTATGCTAATGGAGAAAATCTTTCATACGATTCACAAATCAAAATCACACTTTGATTCTGAGTGGCATCCTTGGTTTGCGTATCATCTTCCTTCATCTAAATGATCCTATCGCAGATCTGCTAGTTGCCCTTTCTATCATTGGATTTAATATTTGCCATTGAAAACCTCAGTATATGTGTAGCACACACCCTAAGGTGCCGCAAGTGTAAAAGGATCCCCCCCCCCTGCACAGCCAGACACACCGCATCTTCACAACACACCTGAGTCAAAGTACAGTGCAGTGCTATGTTTTATGTTTTATTGAGGGGAATAAACTTGAATAGGGATTGGGATATTACGGGATGCCCACTTGACCTTTCAGCAGCAAGGAATCTTCAGGGGCACAACTATTTACAAGTCTATATGTACACTTCTCCCCTGCCTCCTGCACAACTCTTGATTGCAGCACTAAAATTCCCAAGACCAGCTGGCACACCGTTGGATGATCTGACAAAAATCTCAGTCAGATAAATAAAACAAGCCCTTTTCAGGCAGGGACCGTGGCCCCCTTGTTTGTGTAGCAAAGTCCAAGTGCCCAGCTGCCTTTCTGTGGCTGTTAATCCCAGCCCCACCCCTTCAGGCGCTGCCAGCCCACCTGGCTGCAGCTGCCCCTTTCTCTAGCCCTCCTGGCTAAACTTTCACAGTCCTCCCAGACTGACTCTGCATCCATCCCAGACTGCTGTCTTCCAATCCTTTCAGGCATGCCTCTCAGTCCTCTGACTGTAAAACTCACCAGCCCACCTGGCAGTCTTCCTCCCTTGAGATTTGCCCGACAGTGTTCTCCTGTTGTCCTTCTCCTGCTCCTGTGCCTCCGGTCAAGTCACCCCTGTGTGTCGTGAAGAGGGTCCCTTCTGCACCCAAGCCCAGGGCCACGGTCACTCCCCTCCAGACTAGGGGGCTACCCTCAAGGGCCACCCACATCCTAACACTCCATCTCCAACTTCCACCCAAACTCCACTGCCCCAACTGGGCTAACCCTAAGTATTTGATAGGGACTGCCCCCTGCCAATCCATCTGTTGGGAATTGGTCAGAGCCCTCAGAATATGCCAGACAGCTCCTCCTCCTCCGTTCACGCCCATTTTTCCAGCAAGTTCCAGAAGTAGGGGGAGATCTCAGAGATGCTGCCTGCAAGTCATCCAGCCCTCCCTGAGTAACTCACCCTGACCCAGATAAACAACACAAAAATGTTGCCATTTGTTTGTATAGTTGGTGAATTGGTGAGGGGATGTACTCTGCAGCTTACACATGTATTTGCAAATGTGTGCAAACTAAATCCCTTTTTTTTAACGTGAACTGTCAGACAAGGTCAATTTGGTTTATTGCAAGCAGGCTAGTAAGTGAGCTGGGAATTTATGTTTGTTGTTTCTTGTAGTGTAGCATCTGATTGATAATTATAAAATCGCTCCCATTAGAGTCACTTTCCACATGGATAACAAGAAACAAACAGCTCTTTCTTCAGAATAACAAAAGGTAGGACTCTGCAACAAAATGTATTAAAATCCCTGCAATGTACATAGATCACTGGGAGGGATTTTTTTTTTTCTCAACAAAAGTGGAGTTGCACTTTAACCTCCTCCCACTCGCTCTATAGCTAACTGATGGCTGCAGCATGGGCCTTAATTGCCGGGAGGGCATCAATAGACACCCTCCCCTGCATGAGCTGCCCGCGTGCCACCTGCGCTCTGTGATCACCAAGTCAATGAGACTCAGCTGATAAGTAAGGGGCTGATGCCGGCCCCTTATTATGTGATCAGCTGTCAGCCAATGACAGCTGATCACATGATGTAGACAGAGGATTGGTAATCTGCTTTTTTTTTTCCCTCACCCTAACAGCGTGAGGGAGAAAAAAGCAGATCACCGTCTTCTGACACCGGGACATCGTTCCCGAACAGAGAGAGGCACTGCTGCTATGCAGTGCCATCTGCCATTGCTCACCAGTGCCACCTATAGTTGCATATCAGTGCCACTTACCAGTGCCACCTATCAATGCCCACCAGTGCCACCTATTAGTCCCCATCAGTGCTGCCAACCAGTGCCCATCAGTGCCTCATCTTCAGTGCCACCTATCAGTGCTGCCTATCAGTGTCACCTACCAGTCCCCATCAGTGCCACTTATCAGTGCCGCCTATCAGTGCCCCCTATCAGTGCCACCCATCAGTGCCCTTCAGTGCTGCCCATCAGTGCCGCCTAATCAGTGCCTGCCAAAGCCGCCTACCAGTGCCCATCAGTGCAGCCTATCAGTGCCCGTCAGTGCTCCCTCATCAGTGCACATCAATGAAGGAGAAAAATTAACAAACTATGAAACAGTTTTTTTTTTTTTTTCAAAATTTTCAGTCTTTCTTTTTGTTTTTTTAGCAAGAAATAAAAAACCCAGCAGTGATTCAATACCATCAAAAGAAAGCTCTATTTGTGTGAAAATTTTTTTTTAAAAAATTTCATATGGGTGCAGTTTTGCATGCCCAGGAAGCAAGTAGTTAAGTAAAGTTTTGGTTGGGAAAACTCTATACTAAAAAATGACATTGAGCAATTTTGCATACTACAAATAATTAAAAACGGCCTTTGTGATTCTTGTAAAAGAATAAACATTAATCACAATATGCACTGCACAGCAATAACATTGTTACCAATCAGTCATCATGTCTAAAAATCTGTTTAAGAACACCCCTCCCACCCACTTCCCATCCTCAACCCATTTTAAGCAGGGATAGCATAGTATGGCTAGAAACTCACCCATAGAACCGATATCGCTGTAATTATTTTTACATTATTCTTTAATTCTTTCTTATTTTGATCAAACCATTTCTTCCCACGCGATAAAAAATGTTATGCATTCCAGAATCAATGTTTCCTTTTCAGCAAAACAATACTTGCTGTTCCCGGACAGGTTTTCCTGATCCGCAGTCATTTGTCATAAAAGACCACATAGAGGTAAGGCTGCACCCTACAGCTATGCAAGCCCAAGTGGCTTTGACGTATGGAAGTTTGTTGTTGAAAGTGTATCTAAAGGCAAAACTCTTTATAGTTGTGGAGTAGTGTAGAAATGTTCAATTGAACTTTTAAGTTTAAATCAGCTAAATCATTTCCAGTTGTATCAAAACAAAGGTGTGCAAAGTCTTACAGATCATGTCTGAAGAAGGGGTCCTACGTGGCCTGAAATGTGGCTACTTTATGCTGTGATGTGATAGTTTAACCACTTCAATACCGGGCACTTTTACCTCCTTCCTGCCCAGGCCAATTTTCACCTTTCAGCGCTGTCACACTTTGAATGACATTTGCGCTGTCATGCAACACTGTACCCATATGAAGATTTTATATTTTTTTTTCACACAAATAGAGCTTTCTTTTGGTGGTATTTAATCACTGCTGTTTTTTTTTTTTTTTGCTAAATAAACAAAAAAAAAGACCAAAACATTTGGAAAAAAACCCCCAGAAAAGTGTATCATACTTCCCGTAATTTTCTTTTCCTGGTGCCTATTCATGGCAGCATACCTGTGACAAGCTCCGCCTTGACTCCTCCCTCAGGACTAGTGAATATTATAAAAGAAAAGGGCTAGTGTCCTCCCAGCATTCTACGTAATATAAAGAGGACAAAATAAACTGTGCTACGGTCAAAGACTAGCTGCAGCCAAATACTAAAAGTATATAGAAAACAGAATATATTCAGGGCTGCACTAAGATTAAGAACAGATTCAATGAAGAAAGAGTGCAAATAATAAACAATCATCGACATATGTTATCGCAGTGTCAATCTTGAATGTATGTCAGATGCAGGAATATCAACGTATAAATTTATCATCCGACAGGACACTTCCAGCTGGGTCTGGTAAGCCTTCAAATATTTGGCGGTGGACGCACTTATGTTTTAAACGCACTGGGTGTCCTGTCGGAGGATAAATTTATACGTTGATATTCCTGCATCTGATATACATTCAAGATTGACACTGCGATAACATATGTGGACTTATTGTTTATTATTTGCACTCTTTCTTCATTGAATCTGTTCTTAATCTTAGCGCAGCCCTGAATATATTCTGTATTCTACATAATATAGCATACCGAGGGTGGGATTGTATGCTGCCATGGATAGTTACCAGGAAAAGAAAATGACGGTAAGTATGATACCATTTTCTGTTTTCTGGTGCCTCCGTGGCAGCATACCTGTGACAAAATAACCAGCTGAAATGGGTGGGATGATACATAGTAAAATATTTATTTGAGAAAAGGATTCGACATAGGCAAATTCCGGCCTGGTTAGTCTGTGTGCCAGTTTCTACAGACAAGAGAGCTGCCGGGTCTACTCTGTAACGTCTCATAAGCGCATGTTGAGATGATCATGCTGCTAGGCCCCTAAACCTGTACACCTTCTAAAACAATTTGATTATCCATGGAACTATTGTACTGGATCTGCAAGCTATCCCCAGCTGCCACAGAACCACATGTCCCATGAGGTATTGTAAACCTCTGATATTCAGAGACATGACTAAGCGTGATAGATACTGTAGTTTCGGAATAGCCAGAGGGCCACATTCCAGAGGCCTCCGTTCCAAATGAGGCTTCTCTGCCCCTGTTTTTTTTTTAAGTATTACAAATAGGTTAGATGAAAAGTCTGAAGGGAGTTGTGGCTTGAAAACAGTGTCTTAGTACAAAAATAATGTCTACGCGAAGATCGAAATTGGATCTGAAAAGATCGGCAGGGTCCCAGGCTCGGAGATAGTAGAGGAAGAGGAGAACTTAGGGGTGAATCCATGTACCATTCTAAGTCCAATCTTATCCAAGCGCAAAAAGACAATAATATTATTGTCTTCTAATCCCAGAGCCTGCAGCTCTGATGCCATTGTCACAAAGATGAATAGTTTCCAAGTGAGATTCCACAAGGATGCTGAATCAGATAGGGCAGAAGGCTGTTTGGATAAAGGTTCCAGAGCGATAGATAAGTCCCAAGTGGGAAAGATTTGTTTTAACAGGTGGGCCTATCTTCTTGTCTGCCTTAATGAATTTGATTTAGTAAAGGAACAAGGCCCATGTCTTGTTGTCATAGGAGAGATTGCCACCAGCTGTACCCTTAACCACTTGCCGACCGCCGATCGGCATCTGACGGCGGCAAAGTGGCTCTGTAAGGCGAAACGCTGTCATACGACGGCGGCCGCCAGATCGCGCACAGTGAGCGCGCGCGCGCCGCCGGAGGCGCGCCCGCGCGCTCACTGTGTCCGGGGAGGGCCAGGGAGCGGGTGTGGCGGCTTCGATTACCGCCGGCCACCCGCGATGCCCCCCCCGGAGTGAATGAGCGGAGGTCCGTGTAAGTAAACATGGACCTCCGCTCTGTGTGAGGGGGAAGGGCTGTGATCACAGCCTTCCTGTACGTGAAGGCTGTGACCACTTCCCTTCCCCAGATAGTGCAGTCCCCCTACAGTTAGAACACGCCCAGGGAACATAGTTAACCCTTAGAGCGCCCCCTGCAGGTTAACCCCTTCACTGCCAATGGCATTTACACAGTAATCAGTGCATTTTTATAGCACTGATCGCTGTATAAATGCCAATGGTCCCAAAAAAGTGTCAAAATGTTCCGACATGTCCGCTGAAATATTGCAGTACCGCTAAAAATCGCAGATCGCCGCCATTATTAGTAAAAAAATAAAAATAAAATAAAAACCCCAAAAATGAATTCTCATCATCCGTAAACGCGACCACTTTTGCGCAAACCAATCAATAAGAGCCGATTGCGATTTTTTTTATCGCAAATATGATGAAGAATATAAATCGGCCAAAAACGGTGAAAAAAAATGTTTTTTTATATTTTTTTTTTGGATTTGTATTTTAGCAAAAAGTAAGAAATTTGTTTTTTTTTTGCAAAATTGTCGCTCTTCTTTTGTTTATAGCGGCGATCAGAAATGACGCAGCAGTGATCAAATACCACCAAAAGAAAGCTCTGTTTGTGGGAAAAAAAGGACGCAAATTTCGTTTGGGTACAACGTCACACGACCGCGCAATTGTCAGTTAAAGCGACACAGCGCCAAATCGCAAAAAGGGCTCCGGTCCTAAAGCTGGAAATCCTTCCGGTCCTTAAGTGGTTAAGAGGCTTAATCCTGATCCTAAATCATGGTCTGCTTGCAGGAAGTCAAGGACTTGGGAGGAAGAGGGTACATCAGGATTGAGGATTGAGGAAGTTTTGCTGTTAGCAAAAGATCTAAACTTATTCCAAACCTTGTCATTCGTATTGTTCATTGAAGGCTCCTGTGGTTTGAGCAGAGTTGAAACATCTCTAAAGGAACCGCCTAATGATTAAAGACTCTGTTTTAGGATCCTACTGTGAAGGCTCAATCTGTGAGGATTCTAATGGGTGTGATGCCTTGAGCTAGAAGAAAGGGTATCAGAGGAATATTTACCGGAGGCCCTAGGGAATCATGGGTTGTCCTGCAAAGATGGCAGGGCTGTTATCACCGTTCTTGTTGATATTGCAAGTCTCAAGAGAATTTTTGAGGTAAGGGACCAGAGGAGGCATAAATTAGATTGCATGCCCAAGGACTTGACAGGATATTTATTGCTTCTGCCCAAGCGTGAGGTAGATGTGAAATAACCCCCCCAGCTTGGCATTGCTTGCTGTAGCAAAAGGATGCAGCTCGGGAAAAACCCACTGGCCCACAATCCAACCGAATAACTTCAGTTGTAGGGACTATCTATTGGGATCCAAGAATCCTTGGGATAGGTGATTGGTCTCTGTGTTCTAAGTGGGCTGGAAGATAGACCACTCTTAGGTCCTTCGGATTCCCCTCTGCATAAATGAAGATGGGTTCCACTTCCTTCAGGAACTGTTGTGGGTTCCGCCTTGGTGATGTATGTATACTTTTGCAGCTCCATTGTCTATTCAAATCAGAACTGATTTGTCCTTGATCTGGGAGATAAGGCGCCTGGATTTTCAGGATATTTGCGTTGATGTCTGCCATACTAAATGCCTATCAATCTTGAACCAACGTCTGGCTGCAATGTGCCTCCTAGCCTATTGCAATGGTACATGTGGTAACTGTGGTCCAGAAGACATGTCTTAATGGATGTGGCTTCACAAGCATCTCCCTCTTTGTCCACTATTGCAGACCCTGTGCATTAAACTTGTTTGATATATGGACTGGGATAGCTGGTTTGCTCGATTGCTTCAAGAATTCTAGATAAAGGTGCCTGAGGTATCCATGTGTCAATGGGACCATTTGGATACAGGTAGACAAAAACCCTATTAAGTTGAGTTAGCTTGAGGCTGTTAGATAGGACCAAGTCCTCACTCTCCTTATTTTCTGAATGATCACCCACACCTTCTAAGATGGTAGGGACACTGTCCCATTTGCGGTATTTAATAAGGCATCTAAACTGGAGAAAAGATGACTCCTTTGATGATTTCCTATCCAGCCGTATCTTGAAAGTGTAGGCCACAGCCTCCACCTGCGTTCCACTAGCTGGGCTTGATCCTTTGATAAGAGGAGGATATCATTTTGTTAGTGATAAGGACTGCGACTTAGTTCTCATAGAGAAGCTTGGACAGTGATCTGAGCTCCCGTGAGGGCTCTGAAAGAAGTGCAAGGTCTGAAGGGGAGGCTCTGGGATTTTAGAAGGACCTATTTGGTCAAAAAACTCAGGTAGGTCTGTAACAGTTACAGTATGGGTGCGTGCGAGTAAGCATTCCTGAAACCCTGCATACTTCTAATTCTGTTGTTCTGGGAGATCAAGTCTGACTTTTTTCCTGTGTCAGAAATAGCTTTCTGTAACCTTTCTTCAAAGAGTGTTTTACCATCAAAGTATTTAGGCTAGGTTTCCACTATTGCGACCCAAAAGTCGCGTGATTTAGAGTGCGACACTGATACGACCATAAGTGCAGCTCTGAATCAACTTTACACTCTCTGGATCAAAGTTGCATCAAAAGTCGCAACAAAGTATTGCTAAAACCTTTTTTGGAGTCGCTGCAACTTGAGTCGCAACAATTAGAAAGGGGACCATTGAAATACATAGATTTTCACTTGTCATGTGACTTCACATGTGTCAAGTCGCACAGCAACTCGCAGCAGTGTAAACAGTGCCGTACACCAATTTTGTTCTGATGCAGTGTCAGCTGCCCGTACTTCCAACCAAAATGTCTGTATTGCTATTACAAGAAGTGACATTGATCCTGCGAATTATTGAAATGCATCAATTGCCGTCTCACTAGTGAAGTCTGCTGAGAGCTATAATTCACCCAAAGTCTTGCCTATATTTTCTCTAGGGACATTTGCGGAATCACTTTTTTCCTGTGTTCAGTCCATGCCCACATGGCTTTGCATACAGGTAAGGCAATTGCTGGCTTTCAGACATTTACCCAGCATTTGGTAAGCTCCTTTCAGTCAGGGTCTGTTCGTCTACCTAGAAGGTCCTCCATTCAGGCTGCATCATCGATTGGTGAGATGAAAATCTTTGCCACTGCTGCGTCTACCTCTGGTGGACCGTCTGGCATTGCAGAATCTTGTTCTGACAGTGGATACATTTTCCTAGGCAAATGAGAGAAAACATTTTTTTTTTTAAATGACATCACTGATATCCCCAGAGGAAAGAAGGAAACCTTCTCCCTTAGAAACAGGAGGTACATCTTTGGCTTCTCAGATGTAGTGTTCCCAGACAATATCTGGCCTTACAGCCTGGACATAGGGCTGAACTAATGAAGAGTTGATGCCTGAGGGTTGAGCTCTTCTGAGCTATCCTTAAATGGCCATTATCATCCCTATGTCTAGGAGGGATACTGGCTGTGTGGTGAGAGGATTCTCTCAAGAATGGGCTAGGAAGAGTTAACTTCTCTGAAGGAGGTTGAGCTAATTGCTGCACTGAAACTGCAGTTGCTCATTCTGATATGCAACCTTTGCACAACTTTTGAGCAGGTTGGTTACCTGTTAACCAACTGACTCTCTGTTTGCTGGATAGAGTCTAAGCCTCAGTTTACACTATTGCGACCCCCACGAACTGGAGATCGACCTCAATGCGACTTTAAGTGCAGCCCCAATCCAATGTACAACTCCTGATAGGCAGTGGACAGAAAAAAGCAGCTATAGGAAAAACAAGGAAGTTAGCGACTGTTATTTCAATGGGAGCTGGGAAGTGGTATTCCTAAGTACAAAGAAAGAAATGCCATTTACCGTGAATAGGAGAGGGCTCCCTCCAGGAGCTACCAGTAAAAGGAACCTCCTAAAATGGCAACAGTTTAAAACCCCTATTGAAGAAGACCACTAAGGCCTCAGGTCAGACCACGCATGCGTGGTAACGGGCACCAGGACCCGCCCGATTCAGCATGCCTGCCGAGCCAGCTCCTGCCATCCGCGCATGTGCAGAGCGGCCAGGAGATGCTGAGGGACTCATAAAAGCCGTCGCGAATCGCGCAGCGACCACTAAAGTGGCAGGGAAATGAAGATATAAGCTATGGGGCAGCAGGAAATGTAGATTGAAAAGTAAAGCAAGATGAGAGGAAGGAAAGGTGAGGGGTAATCAATGACAGACAGGAAAGGAAGGATAGAGCAAAATAATAAGATACAGCTGCACAACAACAAAAGGGATCACACAATCCCATATACACAATCCTATACCCACAGTTGATCCAGAGGAAGGCGAAAAAAAACCAGCAATGAATGATCCAATTTGCTATAGCGGGGGGGAAAACATCTTCCTGACCCCCCCCCCCCCCCCCCGAGAGGCAATCAGATATCCCCTGGATCAACTTACCTATAAATGTTAGTACCCAGTTATATTATGTATAGAGTTGAGCGAACACCTGGATGTTCGGGTTCAGAGGGTCCGGCCAAACTTCGCGAAAATGTTTGGGTTCGGTACCGAACTTGACCCGAACTTGACCCCGGACCCTGAACCCCATTGAAGTCAATGGGGACCCGAAATTGTCGGCACAAAAATGGCTGTAAAAAAGTCCTGGCAAGTGCTAGGGGGCTGCAAAAGGAAGTAAAATGGGGGTAAGAGTAGGACAAGTGCCCTACAAAAAAATGGGGATAGGGAAAATAACTTAAAATCAAATAAAAAAATAAAAATGGGAAGGGGGGTGGATGTGGAGTAGGAGCCTAGAGGTTGATAAGGCCGTGACCGTGGCAGTGTAGGTGGAAGTGGCGGTGGTGGAGGAGGAGAAGGAGGAGGTAGCCAACACTTTTTGTTGTTTGTTTGTTTTTTTTTCTTATTGGGGTAGCCCCCAAAATATTGAGGCATTTTCAAAAAAACAAGTATACCAATGGCTGTGTGATGCCGGTCTAATCTTTCCTTTACAGCAACAGCAGGAACCTGACCCTATAGCAATAGGCGATGATTTTAGAACAATAATCTGTCCCTTACAGCAACAGCAGGAACCTGACCCTATAGGAGTAGGTGATGATTTTAGAACAATAATCTGTCCCTTACAGCCCCAGCAGGAACCTCTCCCTTTAGAACTAGGAGATGATTATAGAAAATAATATGTCCCTTACAGCAACAGCAGGAACCTCTCCCTTTAGAACTAGGAGATGATTATAGAACAATAATCTGTCCCTTACAGCAACAGCAGGAACCTGACCCTATAGGAGTAGGCAATGATTTTAGAACAATAATCTGTCCCTTACAGCAACAGCAGGAACCTGACCCTTTAGGAGTAGGCAATGATTTTAGAACAATAATCTGTCCCTTACAGCAACAGCAGGAACCTCTCCCTTTAGAACTATGAGATGATTATAGAACAACAATCTGTCCCTTACAGCAACAGCAGGAACCTCTCCCTTTAGAACTAGGAGATGATTATAGAACAATAATCTGTCCCTCAAAGCAGTAGACTCTACCTAGTCCAGTCAGATCATTCTGTAATGCAGGATGAGATGCTATTTGATCTGCAATCTGTCCCTAAAAGCAGTAGTAGTAGTAATCTCTACCTAGTCCACAATCAGATCATTCTGTAATGCAGGATGAGATCTGCAATCTGTCCCTCAAAGCAGTAGTAGTAGTAATCTCTACCTAGTCCTAATCAGATTGTTCTGTAATGCAGGATGAGATGTTATTATATCTGCAATCTGTCCCTCACAGTGCCTGCAGCATCCTCTCCCTATACTAGACAGAGAGCATGTGACATGCAGCACTAAGTGACTCCAGCTTATAAAGAGGCTGGGTCACATGATGCACTGGCCAATCACAGCCATGCCATTAGTAGGCATGACTGTGATGGCTTCTAAGGGCAAACCAGTGAAACGCTTGTTGATTGGCTACCCTGCAGCTATTCAACAGGTGGGATCAAATAACCGAACCCAGAACCCGAACCCAAACTTTTTTTCAAATTTCCGGGTTCGGGTCCGGGTCACGGACACCCCAAAGTTCGGTATGGACCCGAACTTTATAGTTCGGGTTCGCTCAACTCTAATTATGTACCTTCAGGAAAGGAAATGAGAGGGGATGGGTGACAAGAGGGAGACCTGGAAGGGTAGGACCAAGTGAAAATTAGATTAGGGTTACCACCTTTTCTTCAAGCCAAACCCGAACACTTTACTGGTAAGCAGCATTTTTTTTTTAGTAAGCACTATAGATAATAGAATTGTAAAATACCTTTTTTTTTAAATAAAAATTCTTGATGGTATTGCACTATTGTGAGTTCTGTTTCTCCTTGATGTGCTTGAATGGATTTCGATCTGAGAGATCTGCTTGCACTGTCTGTGATCCTTAGGCTACTTCCACACTGAGGCAGTTTTCAGGCGCTTTAGCGCTAGAAATAGCCTCTAAAAAGCACCTGAAAACTGCCTCCCATTCATTGCAGTGTGTCTCTTCACACTGGGGCAGTGTGTTTGCAGGACGTTAGAAAAAGTCCTGCAAGCAGCATCTTTGGGGTGGGTTGGGAGTGCTGTATACAGCAGACCTAAACCCTATTGAGCATCTGTGAGGCATCCTCAAATGGAAGGTGGAGGAGTGCAAGGAGTGGAAGAGGACTCCAGTGGCAACCTGTGAAGCTCTGGTGAACTCAATACCCAAGAGGGTTAAGGCAGTGCAGGAAAATATTGATGGCCACACAAAATATTGACACTTTGGGCCCAATTTGGACATTTTCACTTAGGGGTGTACTCACTTTTGTTGCCAGTGGTTTAGACAATAATAGCTGTGTGTTGAGTTGTTTTGAGGGGACAGCAAATTTACACTGTTATACAAGCTGTACACTCACTACTTTACATTGTAGCAAAGTGTCATTTCTTCAGTGTTGTCACATGAAAAAATATAATAAAATATTTACAAAAATGTGAGGGTGTACTCACTTTTGTGAGATACTGCACATAGTCTGGTATTGGCCAGCCAGTTTCTCTCCTGCCCTCTCTGTCCTCCTGTTTACTCACTCACAGTCCAGTTTGTACAGCTCCTTCCTCTTCCCACAAACTCACAGCTCCTCTCCACTAGATCAGTCCGCCAGAGTGAGCAGTCCTGACAGGGCTCCAGTAGCCGGAACTACTGTAGAAGCAAAGCATTGGTAAGTGCGGCCGGGAGATTCTGTATCTCTCCACAAAGAGAAACAAGTCCCTTGTAACTAGGGCTGTTTCCATCCAGACAATTACAAATATGTGAACCTAGGTGAAATACTGATACATGTTACAGGTTCTAGATATGGATTAAGCTTTTATGGTGGTGCTATAGGGGTGTTGGAAGAGTCTTTTGGTGTGCCTTGGTGTCCGGATGTCAGGCAGTGATTAACCCGGACACATGATGTAAAAACAGGACTGTTCAGGTGGCAACCCTAAATTAGATACAGCTGCTTTCTTTGCTGCAGGCCTGAGCAAATGCCAGTATATAAATGCACTAAGAGCTCTTACTTAAAGCGGAGCTCCGCCCACATTTTTTTTTTTGGCATACATCTAGTTAGTATTCATTACATAAATAAAGTAATTGATAGCTTTAAATCCGTGTAGTCATCCTATTTATTTTGTACTTACATTGCCGATTTTTTCTTTACTGGGAGTCCCCATCTTAGCTGTGGGCATGTGAAGCCCACTCGCACCCTCCTCCAGTCTCTTCTTGGATAAGGTGCATGCTGGGTAACCAGCACGCACCTCTCGATCTCGAATGTATGTCTTGTTTCCATAACAATGGGCGGCGACAGAGTAAGGCCCTGCCCCATTGTTGTGGCAACATAGATAACATGTCTCTCCCCCACAAAATCGCATAATTTTACTGTCTGGAAATAACGTGATTTTTTTTTTTTTTTTTTTTAATTTCAAAATTTTTTATTGAAGAATACAATGAATACAATCAGTACAGATGAACGCAGAAGATGTACAAAGCCGTGTTAAGCTAGGAGATACATGGTCTGAAAGCAATAAACAGGTGCAATCCCCTAGGTATAACAAAAGGAATAACTGTTCCTTCGAACATAAGGAACCCCAGACTTTACCATCAGCATTAACAAAGGTTGGTGCAATACCTGCCATTTTCAGCTTATAAATTTTAGCCAGCCTAGGACCTGGAGGAAGGAGAGCTAGGGCCACCCCTAAGGGGATCCTGCTGTGGACCTAGTCTCCGTCTCAGGCCCTCCCATGCTAGGGAGGGAAGGCCTACCTTAGGTACCTGACCTCCATAGGTGAGGGCCCCAAGGAGGGCTGCTAAGCAGTCTGCTGAAAACATATAAGCAAACCTAGCAAGTAAAGGCTCGCCCCCTCAACCCCTGCCACACGAAGTAAGTGGAAGAGGCTGAGGGTAGAGAAAGAGGGAGAAAAAAGCGGTGAAAGAGGGAAAAAGAAAGTAAGTAAGGTGACGAGAAGAGGACAGAGAAAGAGTGTGTGCTCCAGTCATCCGAGTCTATCCCGTTGAGGATCACTGACTCCCAAACCCAGGAGGGGGTTGGGAGAATTTCATCCAAGGTTCCCAGGTCCATTCAAAGGCAGGAATTTTGTCCAAAAGAATGCTCACAGCCTTTTCCTGTGTTAGGATCCATGAAATTTTGCGTTTGACTGCGGCCAAAGGAACATTGGGCTTCTTCCAATACCTAGCAATAGTAATCTTAGTGGCAGTCAAAATGAAGGAGACCAGTCTGTGAAGGTGTTTATTAAGGTGATCAATTCTGTGATTGAGGAGGGCTATCCCTGGGGATTGGGGAACTGGTTCCCCTGTGATTTTGCGGATGATTGTAAAAATCTTATTCCAGAGGCCCCTAATGCGGGGGCATGACCACCAAACATGTAGCATAGTGCCCGTATGGGTGCAGTTCCTGAAGCATAAGGGTGAAGCATCAGGGAAAATTTTTGCTAGAGAGTAAGGAACTCTGTACCATCGCATTAACACTTTGATATTTGCCTCTATCAGAGAGATGTTCACTATCCCCTTGAATGAGTACTGCATCCCCCCATCCCAGACCTCCAGAGGCCATGATTCGTCTAATTCCTTTTCCCATGTTGTAGCATAAGATGGTTTAGTTAGGTTATCCGCAAGTGCAGCATAAATAAGCGAAATTCCTCCTCTCTGATCCTTAATGTTAGCGCACCAGTTTTCGTATGGCGTGATGTTTGGAGGGTCAGGTTTGTTGTGCCATATGGAGTGTAAATAATGGGATATTTGCATATAGCGAAATTTCTCCGTGGTGGGCATTCCTAATTTACTACAGTAAAATCCCGCTGTAAGAGGACCCACCGGGGAGAAAAAGTGACCTATCCGAAAGAGACCCTTATTAAGCCACCACCTAAATGCGAGAATATTGAGACCCGGGGCGAAGTTCGGATTGTTATATAGATGGGCCAGCGGGCGCAAGGGGGAGGTTAAACTAGGAGCCTTAAGCAAGCGGTCACAGAGGGCCATTGATTGTGAGAGCGTGGGGGAAAGTATTGGTGGTCTAAGGTTCCGGGGCGACCAGATGAGATAGTATATCGTATGATATGGGACTGCTTCCCTTTCAATAAGAAGCCAATCAGGTTTACCACTACCGGCATAGGCCATAGAGATCTGGGTCAGCTGGGCTGCCTGAAAGTACCACCATAAATTGGGGACTCCCAATCCCCCCTGAGATTTCAAGCGGAACAGGGTGTGCCGAGAGCATCTGCTACCTTTTGAGCCCCAGATAAATTTGAGTATTTTGGATTAGAATTGAGATAATTGGGTTTTCAGAATAGGGATGGGCAAAGCTCTAAATAGATAAAGCAGACGTGGCAGCATTGTCATTTTGGTAGCATGGATACGACCAAGCCAAGAAAGTTCCAGTTTAGACCATGCCGCCATGTCTGCCGTTAGTTTATGAAACATTGGGGGATAGTTTGCTTTGTGTAAGGTATCATATCTAGGAGTTAGGTTCACACCCAGGTAGGGGATGGAGTCTTGACCCCATTCAGAGGTAAAGTGTGACTGAAGCGAACTAAGGAGGGCTGATGGGACCGAAATGTTTAGTGCCTGTGATTTGTTCATATTGACTTTGAGTCCAGAGACCTCTCCAAATTGATCCAACGTGGCGAAAATATTGGGGGTCGAGGTCAGTGGAGATGTGACAAATAACAACAAATCATCTGCAAACAATGCACATTTATGCTCTTGTGACCCACATTGAACCCCTTTAATGTTAACATTCTGCCTGATTGCAATAGCTAGTGATTCGATGGCTATCGCAAAAATTAATGGGGAGAGCGGACACCCTTGTCTAGTGCCCCTCTCAATTCTGAATATCTCTGAAAAATAGCCCTGCATCTTGACCTGTGCTGTAGGCGTGGAATATAGTGATTGTAATATACCTAGGAATTTAGGACTGAATCCCCATCTTGTCAAAGTTTTGAAAATGTAAGGCCAGGAGACTGTGTCGAACGCCTTTTGGATATCAATGGATAGGAGGTAACCTTCCTGAGGACGCCCCCCATCCCATCTAGAATTGAGGAGGGAGATGATATCAATGGATCTCCTTATTTGATCAGTCCCTTGTCTCCCCGGGATAAAGCCAGACTGATCCTGGTGTACATATTGAGCAATAAAGGAAGATAATCTGTTAGCCAGTATTTTGGTTAAGAGTTTAAGATCATTGTTGATCAGTGAAATTGGTCTATAATTATTGACTGTGCTGGTGTCTTCGCCTGGTTTGGGTATAACTGAAATATACGCAGAATTCAGGGCTTTATCCAGGGGAGAGCCGCACCTCAGAAAATTAAAAAATTTCACCATATGTGGAACGAGGGTAGGGGCAAACTTTTTATAGTAGCCGGCAGAAAAGCCGTCAGGCCCTGGTGCAGAGTTTTGCTTAGCTCTCTTAATTGTGTCCAGAACCTCAGGCTCTGAGATCGGTTCCTCTAATATCGCAACGTGGGCATCCGTTAGCTTGGGGATTGGAATGCTGTCTAGAAATTCGTCTAGCTTCCCGTTCCGTTCTATGTCCGAATCATCCCCTCCCCTATAAAGATCTGTGTAAAAATGTTGAAAAAGTTCCATGATCCGTTTGGGGTTCTGGGTAAATGAGCCGTCTATGTCCCTGATTTTGGGGGTAGTCGTGCATTGTATTCTAGGTGAGATCCTACCTGCCAGTTTAGAGCCCATCTTGTCTTTGTGTAAATAAAAACGGGCTCCCGCCCACCTAAGTTGTTTCTCAGCCTGGGTCGTTAATGCCAAATTCAGCGCCAATCTCGTTGATTCTCTATTGGCTAATGTCCCTGAGGTTGGATGTTGTTTATGGGCTTTGCTTTGTGCTAGAAAATCAGTTGTCAGTTTTGCTACGGTGGCCCTATGCTCCTTATTTAATTTAGAGGAGATTTGGATCAACGTCCCTCGAATGACTGATTTGTGAGCAGCCCACAATGTTTCGGGCGTAATAGAGGGGTCAGCATTTAGAAGAAAATATTCCTGAAGGGCTTTATCTATTACCGAGCACTGACCGGGTAACTAAGAAGAGCCTCATTAAGTCGCCAAGACGGCCTCGGGCTGGAGGGAAGAGTTCTCTGCATATAAAGAATAACCATTGAGTGATCAGATATAGAGCTATCTTTTATGAGAGCTTTGGAAGCACAAGGGGTGTGGAAAGCTTGCATGAAGATGTGATCTATCCTTGAGTAAATTTGGTGTGGGGCCGAATAATGGGTGTAATCTTTAACTCGAGGATTTAACTCCCTCCAAATATCCACCAACCCCACATTGTGGAGAAAGGTAGCCAAAACTGTGCTCTGTTTACTGGGTCTTTTCGCTCGAGGAATACCTCTATCAGATTTGTCTAACATATGGTCGAATGTCAAATTGGTGTCTCCCCCCAAAATTAAGGTTCCCTGAAAGAGTGGTTGCAGCTTGGCAACCATAGAGGAAAAAAACGCTGCTTGTCCAGTATTTGGGGTGTAGTATGAAACCAGCGTATATACGGCCCCATCTATAGACCCCTTGACCAAGAGATATCGCCCTGCCCCGTCCCTTTTGACTTCCATAAGGGAGAACCGACCAAAGTATGATGTGGGGTTTATGACCTGTTCGTCGCAAAAAAAGGAGATACCAACGGTTCGACGTTGGTGAGAAAGTCCCTTGGAATTAAAACCCCCCTCTGTGGTTAAACTGTAAGCTGGTATACAATCTGTTTAGACTATCTCCATAAGGAGCTCGCTTTTCTGGGTCATTTGTCTCGTGTCAAAACCGATGGAAAGAGGTGTTACACCCCAACCACCTATAAACCTCCCTCAATTTAGGAGCTCAATTTCTAATGTGGGTAATAAGCCGGGGTGTGGTTTAAATGAGTTCCTATCTAGTG
>BLSH010109725.1:804967-822590 GCA_018402905.1 Glandirana rugosa
TTGGAGGAATTGAGGCCTTTGGAGGAGGATGATGTAGATGGAGTCTGTGAGATAAGGCCCAGGGCAAGGAGAATTTTCTCCCCTTCAGTGAAGGTTGAAAATCCATATGATTTGTTCGAGAAGGTGAAGTTCAGGCGAAAAGGGAAGGCCCATTTGTATGTAATAGAGTTTTGCATCAGAATTTGTAGAAGTGGTTTCACCGCTCTCCGGCGCTGAATTGTATACGGGGAAAGGTCCGCATAAATTTGGATCTGGTGTCCCTGGAGAGAGAGATGTTCTTTGGATCGAGCCCTCCGCAGTACCAATTCCTTGACTTTATAATGATGCAATTTGACCACTATATCTCTCGGTAACCCATCTTGGCGTGTGGCTTGAAGAGCCCGGTGAGCTCTATCAATTTCCATCTGGGCCTCTGAGATATCAGGTATCAAGTCCCTGACCAAGGTGCGGACTGCCAGTTCTGAGTCTTTGAAGGATTCAGGGAGCCCCCTGATCTTAAAGTTTTGTCTGCGGGACCTATTTTCCAAATCGTCTATTTTGTTCAGGGCCATGTCCAGTTGTTCATGCAGTTCCCTAATCCGATCAGTATTCTGATTAGAAGTAGATACCGCCTGCTCCGTCTTGGCTTCAATTGCTTCTATTCTGCTTCCTAGTTGTTGCAAATCTGCATGTATGGCAGCAGTTATTTAGGCAGCATTCTGGGCCAGTCCATCAGATAACATGCGGGAGAACATAGACATCATAGATGTGAGATCAATCTGGTTATGTTTGGGAAAATGCTTTGAGTCCCCCAAGTGATCAGGTGTAGGAAAGTCCAGGGCCCTCTGTCTCCCACTCAGGCCTGAAGCTGTGTCAATGAAGGATTCAGAGATAGCTGGAGAGGCTTGTAAATTAAGAGAGACACTCACTGTTGGGCTGGAAGGGAGCTCCGTGCACAGGGGCAGGCAGTCCTGATCTGCTATAGAGTCCTCTTCACTCGATGCTGTCCCCTGTGTTGCGTACCGTGCCGCGGTCGCCGCCGCCATCTTGGAGTTAGGGCCTAGGGAAGCACCGGCCTCAATTTGGTGGGATAGGTCCCGGCGAGCGGAGGTACCTGGCATCCGCGGGGGTCCCTGTGATCTCCCCCGGGTGTTGTGGGGCAATCGGAGCTCGTATGTGCCGTTTCCGAGGCTGTGGCAGGGAGTTTGTGGCCCGAAGGTGCGGAGCTCTCAGCACATATGTCCGCGCTGGGAGCCTCCGCGCATGCGCCTTTTTAAATAACGTGATTTTACAGCTCAGGGATGCCCACTGACTCATAGGAAATGATGACTCACATCTCCCATGAGCCCAGGCAAGACAGGAAGTGATGCAGAGTGCCACGGATCAGGAAGTGGAAGATTACAGAGACCACATAGCAACAGGGCACTTAGGGTGAGTATACATTATTTTTCCAAAGGTAATTCATCATGCATAGAGGATTTGAAATATTTAAAGATGTATTTGTGGGTGGAATTCCTCTTTAAACCCTTTCTTACCTGCGTATAGTAATTATACGTCGGCAAGTTGCACTCCCCATCCATATGACGCCGCTCTAAGGGCCCACATCGCGGCGGACCCCAGCCTTCCTTGATCGGGGTAAAGAGCCAATGAAATTGGCTCTTTACCATGTGACCGGCTGTGTCCTATCACAGCCGGTCACTTTCGACAATAACAAAGAACGGCCTGCACGCCGCTCGTACGTGCCCCCAGGGGCACGCAGCGCAGCAATCGGGGTTCGGGCTTGTCCCTCGGATATTGTCTCTTTACCACGTGGCCGGCTGTGTCCAATCACAGCTGGTCACAGAATGAAAAAAAATGTGGTAACAAGCTGTTACCGGGTTCTCCTCTTCACACACCAATCGTGTGTGAGAAGGAGATAGCGGTAACAGCTCGTTACCGCTTACTGTGTGCACCAATCACACTGTTCACCCCCCCAATAAAGAGGACCTGTCACCACCCCATCAAAGTACCTGTCACAGCCCATCAGAGTACCTGTAACTTGCCCATCAGAGTACCTGTCACCTGCCCATCAAAGTACCCGAGTACCTGTTACCTGCCCATCAAAGTACCTGAGTACCTGTCATCTGCCCAGGTTCCTGTTGGTGCTCTGAGGCAGAGTTTATCGTTCTAAAACCATCTACCACTGCATTAGGGAGAGGTTCCTGTTGGTGCTCTGAAGGAGAGTTTATCGTTCTAAAACCATCTGCTACTGCATTAGGGAGAGGTTCCTGTTGGTGCTCTGAGGGGTAGTTTATCATTCTAAAACGATTTACTACTGCATTAGGGAGAGGTTCCTGTTGGTGCTCTGAGGGAGAGTTTATCGTTCTAAAACCATCTACTACTGCATTAGGGACAGGTTGCTGTTGGTGCTCTGAGGGAGAGATTATCGTTCTAAAACCATCTACTACTGCATTAGGGACAGGTTCCTGTTGGTGCTCTGAGGGAGAGATTATCGTTCTAAAAGCATCTACTACTGCATTAGGGAGAGTTTCCTGTTGGTGCTCTGAGGGGTAGTTTATCATTCTAAAACGATTTACTACTGCATTAGGGAGAGGTTCCTGTTGGTGCTCTGAGGGAGAGTTTATCGTTCTAAAACGATCTACTACTGCATTAGGGAGAGGTTTCTGTTGGTGCTCTGAGGGAGAGTTTATCTTTCTAAAACCATCTACTACTGCATTAGGGAGAGGTTCCTGTTTGTGATCTGAGGGAGAGTCTATTGTTATAAAACCATCTACTACTGCATTAGGGAGAGGTTCCTGTTGCTGCTCTGAGGGAGAGTTTATCGTTCTAAAACCATCTCCTACTGCATTAGGGAGAGGTTCCTGTTTGTGCTTTGAGGGAGAGTTTATCGTTATAAAACCATCTCCTACTGCATTAGGGAGAGGTTCCTGTTGGTGCTCTGAGGGAGAGTTTATCGTTCTAAAACCATCTCCTACTGCATTAGGGAGAGGTTCCTGTTGGTGCTCTGAGGGAGAGTTTATCATTATAAAACCATCTACTACTGCATTAGGGAGAGGTTCCTATCGGTGCTGTGAGGGGGAGATTATTTTTCTAAAATCATCTCATACTACATTAGGGAGAGGTTCCTGTCGGTGCTGTGAAAGACTGATTATCGATCATTCTAAAATCATCTCATACTGGTGTAGGGAGAGGATCCTGCTGCTGGTTTGAGCGGTGCATTTCTTGCACAAAAATAAAAAGTGCATCTACAATTTTCTTTTTTTTAAAAAAAAAAAGAATAATAATTTATTATTACTTTTTTTTTAGTATTAATAAATAGTGCTACATAGTACATTTGTGTCCAGAATGAGGAGAGCGCCAAATAAGGGACGTGGTTGTGGTCATGGTGCTGCTGGTGTTGCTGAAGCTCCTGTTGCAAGGATAGGACCTGGTCAATCTGTGCCAGCTACACGCACAAGTGAAACACCTTTCTCAGGTAGCCGACAGAACCTTCAACGTTATATGGTAGGCCCGAATGGTGCTCAACGAATGGTGAGGCCAGAACAAGTACAGGCGATAGTAGATTGGGTGGCTGACAATGCCTCCAGTTCCTTCACATTGTCTCCAACCCAGTCCCTTGATGAATGCTCAGAGTTGGCACCTGAACCCCATGGCCATCTGTCTTTCACCTCAGCCCCTTGTAAATCAGTCAAGCAGTCTGAGCCCCAACTCATGCAGCAGTCTCTTATGCTTTTTGATGACTCTGCTGGTGTGCTTTCCGTGGGCCATCTACCTGACCCAGAAGCGGAAGACATTGAGTGCACCGATGCCCAACCACTTCTGTTGCAGGATGAGGATATGGAAACACCACCGCAGCACGTCTCTGATGATGACAAAACACAGGTGCCAACTGCTGCGGCTTTCCTCAGTGTGCAGACTGACAAAGAGGGCAGTGGTAAAGGGTGGGTGGTAGATGATGTGGAGGATGATGAGGTCCTAGACCCCACATCGAATGAAGGTCATGCGAGTGACGTGTGCAGTTTGGAGGAAGAGGTGGTGGTCACACAGAGGCACCAGCACAGCAAAAGTGGAGCGAACGTCTCTTAGACAGAATGCCTGCTACCTCCATGACCAGGCATCTAAATGCAAAGCACTTGCTGCAGTGGAATAAGTACCTCACAAACCAAGAAAGGTCTTGGCCTCCTCCTGCTTCCTCTTCTGCTGCTACCTCGGCCTCTTCCTCCACCTCTACAGTACCAGCGTCACCTGCCGCCCAGCAAACAGACGATGTGACAGCAATGCCACCATGTCCGCCACCGTCCCCAAGCATTTCCACATGGCCCCATGGAAGCTTACAGCTCTCCATCTCCCAAACACTGGAGAGAAAGAGGAAGTACCCTCCTACCCACCCACAATCCCTAGCCCTGAATGCCAGCATTTCAAAATTCCTGGCCTTTGAAATGCTGTTATTCCATCTGCACACGGACAGTTTTAAAAACCTGATGGCGGTGGCTGTCCCACAGTACGTGGTTCCCAGCCGCCACTACTTTTCCAGGCGAGCCATCCCTTCCCTGCACAAACAAGTCGGGGACGAGATCAAGTGTGCACTGCGCAACGCCATCTGTGGCAAGGTCCACATAACCACTGATACATGGACCAGTAAGCATGGGCAGGGACGCTATATATCGCTAACTGCACACTGGTCAAATGTAGTGGCAGGTGGGCCTGAGGCGGCTAGCTGTTTGGCCCATGTCCTTCCGCCACCGAGGATTGCAGGGCATTTCTCTTTGCCTCCTGTTGCCTCCTCCTCCTACTGAGCTTCCTCCTCCTCCTCTACCACCTCCTCATCCGCTCAACGTAACACCTTCACCACCAACTTCAGCACATCCAGGGGGAAACGACAGCAGGCTGTTTTAAAACTGATATGTTTGGGGGATAAACCCCACACTGCACAGTAGCTGTGGATGGGCATTGAACAACAGACTGATGAGTGGTTGTTGCCACTGAGCCTCAAGCCCGGTCTGGTGGTGTGCGATAATGGGCGAAATCCCGTAGCAGCTCTGGGCCTAGCCAGTTTTACGCACATCCCTTGCCTGGTGCATGTGCTGAATTTGGTGGTGCAGAAATTTCTAAAAAACTACCTGGATATGTCAGAGCTGCTGCAGAAAGTGCGCGCTTTCGGCGTTCTCACCCTGCTGCTGCTCGCTTGTCTGCGCTGCAGTGGAACTTCGGCCTTCCCGTTCACCGCCTCCTATGCAAAGTGCCCACAAGGTGGAACTCCACCTTATACATGTTGGAGAGACTGTGCGAGCAGCAGCAAGCAATAGTGGAGTTTCAGCTGCAGCATGCATGGGTCAGTCGCACTGCAGAACAGCACCACTTCACCACCAACGAGTGGGCCTCCATGCGAGACCTGTGTACCATATTGTGGTGTTTCGAGTACTCCACTAACATGGCCAGTGCTGTTCTCAGCGTTACTATCCCACTTCTATGTCTCCTTGAAAAAACACTTTGGGCGATGATGGAAGAGGATGTGGCACAGGAGGAAGAGGAGGAGGAAGAGGGGTCTTTTCCACGGTTATCAGGCCAGTCATTCACAAGTGGCTCGGAGGGTGGGTTCCTGCACCAGCATAGGCCAGTTAAAAATTTTCAAGCCAGGGCACAGTTCTGGAGGATGAGGAGGATGAGGAAGATGATGAGGAGGAGGAGGAGGAGGAGGAACCGTGTTCACAGCAGGGGGGCACCCAACGCAGCTCGTGGGCATCACTGGAGCATGGCTGGGGGATACGGAGGACACAGATGATACACCTCCCACAGAGGACAGCTTGTCTTTGCCTCTGGGCAGCCTGGCACACATGAGCGACTACATGCTGCAGTGCCTGCTCAATGACAGCCGAGTTGCCCACATTTTAACTTGTGCTGATTACTGGGTGGCCACCCTGCTGGATCCCCGTTACAAGGATAACGTGCCGTCCTTAATTCCCACACTGGAGCATGATGGGAAGATGCGCGACTACAAGTGCACACTGGTAGACGTGCTGCTGAGGGCAATCCCATATGACACAGGGGGCTCTGTGGAAGCACAAGGCGAAGGCGGAGGAGGAGGAAGAGGTCGCCAACGCAGCTGTGGCACCGCCAGCACCTCAGAAGGCAGGGTTAGCATGGCCAAAATGTGGAAAAGCTTTGTCAGCAGCCCGACACAACAAACAGCACCACCAGCTGATAGGCAACGTCTTAGCAGGAGGCAACATTTCAGCAACATGGTGGAACAGTATGTGTGCACACACCTACATGTACTGACTGATGGGTCTGCCCCATTCAACTTCTGGGTCTCCAAATTGGGCACATGTCCTGAGCTTGCCCTTTATGCCTTGGGGGTGCTGGCCTGCCCTGCAGTCAGTGTATTGTCTGAACGTGTGTTTAGCACGGCAGGGGGCATTATCACAGACAAGCGCAGTCACCTGTCCACAGCCAACGTGGACAAGCTAACGTTTATTAAAATGAACCAGGCATGGATCCCACAAGACTTGTCTGTACCTTGTGCAGAATAGACATTTAGACCGGCCTCACACAGCCATTGGTATACCTGTTTTTGTTGAATATGTCTCAATATTTTGGGGGCTACCCCAATTAGAAAAAAAAACAAACAAACAAATAACAGTGTTGGCTACCTCCTCCTCCTCCTCATCCTCCTCCACCACCGCCACTTACACCTACCCTGCCACGGTCATGGCCTAGTCAACCTCTAGGCTCCTACTCCACACCCACCTCCTCCTCCCATTTTTATTTATTTTTTTTGTGATTTTCAGTTATTTCCCTATCCACATTTGTTTGTAGGGCACTTGTCCTACTCTTTGCCTCATTTTCCTTCCTTTTGCAGCCCTCTAGCCCTTTCCAGGACATTTTTACAGCCATTTTAGTGCCCAAAAGTTCGGGTCACCATTGACTGCAATGGGGTTCAGGGTCCGGGGTAAAGTTCGGGTCAAGTTCGGTACCGAACCCAAACTTTTCCGCGAATTCTGCCGAAGCAGACGAACCCGAACATCCAGTTGTCCGCTCAACTCTACTCATAATGCCTCATAGAATATACGTTGGGGTGTTTGCTTTCCAAAATGCGGTCATTTTGTGGGTAATTCCGCAGTCCTGGTGCTCCAGGACCTTCAAAAGTGTAATAGGTCATTAGGATATTTTATTGTAATTTATGCTCCTAGAACGCATAATGGTGCTCCCTGCATGTTGGACCTCTCTATGCGGCCAGGCTGTGTAAAAGTCTCACACATGTGGTATCGCCATACTCGGGATGAACAGCAGAATGTATTTTGGGGTGTAATTTTTGCTATGTACCTGCTCTTTGTTGGAAATATCTTATAAATTGACCACTTTGTGTAAAAATAAAAGAGTTTTTTATATTCTTTCCGCGTTTTTCAAAGACTTAACCATACAAAAGACTCATAATGCCTCATAGAATATACGTATGGGTGTTTACTTTCCAAATGGGGTCATTTTGTGGGCAATTCCATTGTCCTGGTGCTCCGGGGCCTTCAAAAGTGTAATAGGTGGTTGAGAAATGATATGTGTAATTTATGCTCGTACAACGCCTAAAGGTGCTACTTCAATGTTGGGCCTTTGTATGTGGCCAGGCTGTGTAAAAGTTTCACACATCGGGTATTGCCTCAGGAGGAGTAGCAGAATATATTTTGGGGTGTCATTGCAAGTATGCATATGCTGTGTGTGAGAAATAACTTTTGTTGTTTAACAATTTTGTGTAAAAAAAAATAAAAAAAAAATTCTTCATTTTGCAAAGAATTGTGGGAATAAAATTACAACTTCAAAGAACTCACCATGCCCCTTACTAAATACCTTAGAATGTCTACTTTCCAAAAGGGGGTCATTTGGGGGGTATTTGTACTTTCCTGGTTTGTTAGGGTCTCAAGAAATGCGATAGGTGGTCAGTACATCAGGTGTGATCAATTTTCAATGATTTGCACCATAGCTTGTAGACTCTATAACTTTCCCAGAGAATAAATAATATCCACTAATTTGGGTTATTTTTACCAAAGATATATAGCAGTATAAATTATGGCCCAAATTTATGAAGAAAAATGACTTTTTGCAAAATTTTTCAATACAAACTAAAAAAAAGTGTGTTTTTTTCAAAATTTTTGCTACTTTTTCGCTTATATTGAAAAACAAAAAAAAACCAGCAGTGATTATATACCACCAAAAGAAAGCTCTATTTGTGATAAAAAAGATAAAAACTTTGTTTGGGTACAGTGTAGCATGACTGAGTAATTGTCATTTAAAGTGTGAGAGCACTGAAAGCTGAAAATTAGTCTGGGAAGGAATGGGGTGTAAATGTCCTGTATGGAAGTGGTTAAGAGACAACTGCTATCCCAAAAGGCCCACAGAAGGGACTCCCTATCTTATTAGCGCATTTAGCTGCCCAAGAATAGACACTGCACCTGGGAGAGGCTTGAACCCAGATGGAAGCTGCCGATTGCTGATGTAAGGACGTTCGACCATCATTCACTGACCATGAGGTATGAGGGAAAAAAGGAGAATGCTGGGAGGACACTAGCCCTTTTCTTTTATACTATTCACTCGTCCTGAGGGAGGAACCAAGGCGGAGCTTGTCACAGGTATGCTGCCATGGAGGTACTAGGAGATGTTTTCTTTGTTTCTGTTATAACGTTTTGCACATAAATAATCTTTTTCATAAATTTAGACCAAAATATATTCTGCTAAATTTTTTGCTTAAAATAATCCAAATGAGTGTATATTATTTAGTCTGTAGGAAAGTTATAGAGTCCACAAACTATGGTGTATATCTGAAAATCGATCAATCCTGATGTACTGACATCTTAGTTCTTTAGGTCTGAAAATGCCAGGACAGTACAAATATCCCCCAAATTACCCTTTTTTGGAAAGAAGACAGTCCAACGTATTTAGTAAGAGGAATGGCTAGTTTTTTGAAGTTGTAATTTTTGTCACAATTTTTTGAAAAATGAAGATGATTTAAAAAAAAGTGTTTTTCACATTTGTAAAAATGTTTTTACATACTGTCACCACATACCTGGTGTGGCGGTAATCAGGGACACTGACTGGTGACAGTATGTAAAAAAAAATATATTTTTTTTTTTCAAATTTTTAAATGCTTTTTTATTTTTTTAATTTTGTAATTTTTTTTTTTATTTTTATTACTTATCTTTCTTTTTTACATTTTTTTTTTACAATAAACATTGTAAAAACACACATATAGATAAACAAGCCGGCTGGCTTACTGTCCTCCCAGGACTTGCACAACATGGTGACGTCAGCACGTCGTTCCACCAGCGCGTTTCATAACAATCTGATGTCGTCCTGTGGTACAGATTTTTTTTTCTTTCAATTATAATTGTAAGAGCAAAAATATAATATATTGCAGCTTACCAATCGTTAGATGTGGTGGCTGCATTAGTGTTTTTTAGCTTTTTTTCCCCTGGTGATCTGGCCAGTAACACACCTCCTGTATTAGAGTGCCCCACTCTGGATGAAGGAGCGCAGGGGGCATTAACATATTTAAAAGATAAGTTCACGTTTACTAAGTGCTGCAGCTGCCCCCGCAACCCCCCCCCCCCCCCCGCGCCCTCGCCAATCCCCACTATGACAGCAAACCAGGCATCTTATCCATGTGTCTCCTGCCACAATTCACATAGGATGCGAACATGCGGGGCTCCGTCGCATCACTCATTCACAGTATTCTTAAAGGCTGTCGGCTTGAGTTCATTGATTCTTCCTGTCAGTGTGTATCTATCTGCTGTATGAAGTACGAGCAAGAAGTTACACTGACAGGTCTACAGGAGATCTGCAAGGCACCAGCAATCTGCTGATTGCTGGTGCAATGCTTTCCAGGCTCCTACAACAACAAAAAATAATAAATGCACATTTTTTTAAACCAGCAAGATTCAAACAATAAAACCTAACCATAAAAATGAAACCTACTTACGTACAGTAAGATAGTATATAGCCTCTAAGGACTCATTCAGATGGGTGCAGAGACCCGTTTTCTGCGCTAAGCCATTTTTTGCTGCATGTGCATCCACCTTGGAGAAACACACCCAGCCCTTAGAAGTGGATGCAAATGCAACGGCTGCTCGGACACAGTTTCCCATGCTGGATTTTTTTTTCTTTTTATTAGCCTTCCTATTACTGAACCTGTGTATGAACACAATATCAGCACCATGGAGAGTTTCTACTGGCAAATTCATCTGCAAGCTGAAAAGCTGATCTGACAGTTCCCTGTACTGTTTACTGTTTGCTACATTCACCTACTGCACATTCATCTTACTATACATAGTGGGAATGTAATTGTGGTATGGTTGGTTAATGCCGGTAAATAGCAGTATAGGATTCATTGGGCAAATTTCTTTATTAATATACTCCTAAGTCTTTTATCCTGATCTCCAAGTTACTAATCGCATGGAGATCACATACTTCTCATAGTTTTGTATTGCCTTTTTCTATATACACTAGAATTTTCTGGCAATCCGGAAATAGAAGTAGATCATCTGGTTTCTGAGAAAACTGGAGCTAGAATGCGTAGAACAGTAGAGTGTAAGCCTAGCTGGGGCAAGTACTGATGTGTATGCTGTTCTATATGTTATGCAAGGATACTGTAAAAAATAACTCAATACACAGCCATTAATGTCTAAACCGCTGGCAGCAAAAGTGAGTACACCCCTAAGTGAAAATGTCTAAATTGGGCCCAGAGTGTCAAAATTTTGTGTGGCCACCATTATTTTCCAGCACTACCTTAACCCTCTTAGGCATGGAGTTCACCAGAGCTTCACAGGTTGCCACTGGAGTCCTCTTCCACTCCTCCATGACAACATTATGGAGCTGGTGAATGTTAGAGACCTGGCGCTCCTCCACCTTTAAGGTTTAGGTCTGGAGACATGCTTGGCCAGTCCATCACCTTTTCACTTTAGCTTCTTTAGCAAGGCAGTGGTCATCTTGGAGGTGTGTTTGGGGTCGATATTATGTTGGAATACTGCCCTGTTGCCCAGTCTCCAAAGGGAGGGGATCATGCTCTGCTTCAGTATGTCACAGTATATGATGGCATTCATGGTTCCCTTAATGAACTGTTGCTCCCCAGTGCCGGCAGCACTCATACAGCCCCAGACCATGACACTCCCATCGCCATAGTTGACTGTAGGCAAGGCACACTTGTCTTTGTACTCCTCACCTGGTTGCTGCCACACACGCTTGACACCATCAGAACCAAATAAGTTTATCTTGGTCTCATCAGACAACAGAACATGGTTCCAGTAATCCATGTGCTTAGTCTGCTTGTCTTCTGCAAACTGTTTGCAGTCTTTCTTGTGCATCATCTTTAAAAGAGGCTTCCTTCTGGGACGACAGCCATGCAGACGAATTTGATGCAGTGTGAAGTGTTATGGTCTGAGCACTGACAGGCTGACCTCCCACCCCTTCAACCTCTGCAGCAATGCTGGCTGCACTTATACGTCTATGAGTGCTCCAGACAACCTCTGGTTATGATCCTGAGCACGCGCACTAAACTTCTTCAGTCTACCATGGTGAGGCTTGTTCTGAGTGGAACATGTCCTGTTAAACTGATGTATGGCCTTGGCCGTCATGCTGCAGCTCAGTTTCAGGGTCTTGGCAATCTTCTTATAGCCTAGGCCATCTTTATGTAGAGCAACAATTCTTTTTTACAGATCCTCAGAGAGTTATTTGCCATGAGGTGCCATGTTGAACTTCCAGTAACCAGTATGAGAGAGTGAGGGTGATAACACCAAATTTAACACACCTGCTCCCCATTCACACCTGAGATCGTTGTAACACTAATGAGTCACATGACACCGGGGAGGGAAAATGACTAATCGGTTCCAAATTTGGACATTTTCACTTAGGGGTGTACTCACTTTTGTTTCCAGTGGTTTATACATTAATGGCTATGTGTTGAGTTATTTTGAGGGGACAGCACATTTACGCTGTTATACAAGCTGTACCTCACTACTTTACATTGTAGCAAAGAGTAATTTCTTCAGTGTTGTCACAAGAAAAGATATAATAAAATATTTACAAAAATGTGAGGGGTGTACTCACTTTTGTGAGATACTGTAAATATAAAGCCTAATCCTGGTCTCATCCTACAAGCCCACAGTTTCAACGCCAAACTCTCAGCCCCCACCTCTCCACATCACCCCCCAGAGATCCTCTGTGTGTATTTTCCCCCTACATTTACATACAATGATGCATAGGCTAGCACTGGCAACATCACATCAGCCTTGCGTCTTTGAAGACAAAGTTTTAAAAAGAAGAGGATCAGTGTATCATCTGATCAGACCAAGTCCAAAGTCTAAGCAAAAATAGAAATGCATTAGAGCGGAGACTGCGAGCCAGGCCTTCACATCCAACATCAGTACCTGACCTCACAAATGCGCTTCGGGAAGAATGGTCAAACATTCCCATAGACACTCCTAAACCTTGTGGACAGCCTTCCCAGAAGAGTTGAAGCTGTTACGGCTGCCAACTCAATATTGACAAAGACTGAGATGCCATAAAAGTTCATGTGCGTGTAAAAGCTGGTGTCCCAATACTTTTGGTAATATAATGTGTATATATACAGTATTTCACAAAAGTGAGTACACCCCTCACATTTTTGTAAATATTTTATTATATCTTTTCATGTGACAACACTGAAGAAATGACACTTTGCTACAATGTAAAGTAGTGAGTGTACAGCTTGTAGAACGGTAAATTTGCTGTCCAATCAAAATAACTCAACACACAGCCATTAATGTCTAAACCGCCGGCAACAAAAGTGAGTACACCCCTAAGTGAAAATGTTGAATTGCATTGCTGCAGAGGTTGAAGGGGTGGGGGGTCAGCCTGTCAGTGCTCAGACCATACGACACACACTGCATCAAATTAGTCTGCATGGCTGTCGTCCCAGAAAGAAGCCGCTTTGAAAGACGATGCACAAGAAAGCCCGAAAACAGTTTGATGAAGAAAAGCAGACTAAGGGCATGGATTACTGGAACCATGTCCTCTGGTCTGATGAGATCAAGATAAACTTATTTGGTTCAGATGGTGTCAAGCATGTGTGGCAGCAACCAGGTGAGGAGTACAAAGACAAGTGTGTCTTGTCTACAGTCAAGCATGGTGGTGAGAGCAACATGGTCTGGGGCTGCATGAGTGCTGCCGGCACTGGGGAGCTACAGTTCATTGAGGGAACCATGAATGCCAACATTTACTGTGACATACTAAAGCAGAGCATGAACCCCTCCCTTTGAGGACTGGGCCGCAGAGCAGTATTCCAACATGATAACGACCCCAAACACACTTCCAAGACCACCACTGCCTTGCTAAAGAAACTGAGGGTAAAGGCGATGGACTGGCCAAGCATTTCTCCAGACCTAAACCCTATTGAACATCTGTGGGGCATCCTCACATGGAAGGTGGAGGAGCGCAAGGTCTCTAAGATCCACCAGCTCTGTGATGTCATCATGGAGGAGTGGAAGAGGACTCCAGTGGCAACCTGTGAAGCTCTGGTGAACTCCATGCCCAAGAGGGTTAAGGCAGTGCTGGAAAATAATGGTGGCCACACAAAATATTGCCAATATGAGCCAAATTTGGACATTTTTACTTAGGTGTGTACTCACTTTTGTTGGCAGTGGTTGAGACATTAATGGCTGTGTGTTGAGTTATTTTGAGGGGACAGCAAATTTACACCATTATACAAGATGTACACTCACTACTTTACATTGTAGCAAAGTGTAATTTCTTCAGTGTTGTCACATTAAAAAATATTATAAAATATTTACAAAAATGTGAGGGGTGTACTCACTTTTGTGAGATAATATATATATATATAATGTTTGGGGGTTCTAAGTGATTTTCTAGAGAAAAAGAAAAATGCTGATTTTTACTTGCAAACAAAAGTGTCAGAATACGCTTGGTCTTCAGGTGGTTAATACAATTTGAGGATGTACTCACTGCGACTTGTACAAATAGCTAAATAGCTTGAAGTGGTGTTCTGGGTATATTATATATATTATATATGGGTATATCCACTCCCGTGATCTGCTTGAAGTTGGTACTAGCATATAATATGCTCATCCCAAATGCATTGTAGCTGTACAATTCAAAGAGGCCACAATCCCAGTGGGACCCAGATGACACTTCTAAGCTCTGAATACGTGTCACATGTTTTGTTCATCTAGCAGGTCATAAAGCATAAATACTTCAGTCTTGTTCCATGATCCCACCTCTATGACTAAGCCCTGAGGGTGGGGTGAAATGCATCAGCAGGTCTAAGGCCGCTTCTTACTACCAATACATTTGGGGCTGTTGGGGGTGCAGCGTCTTTACCTTGTACAAATACTATTTGGGGCTTTTAATATGGTGAGCAGTTCCCTTCTTTCCCTTTTGGAGCTTCCGTAGAGACTCTAGCGTACAACTACAGGGAACCAGCTCCTGTGATGAAGGCTTGGGAATTATTGCTTGCAGCAGAGTAGGACCTTGTCTAGGATGGGGTTGGGCTGTTGGCCTTGTTTGCACAGGGTGCACTGAACTGCAATGTCTAGAAAACAATTGTTTTCTATGCACCCTGATCACATACATTTGTGGTGGTGTGCATTGTCACTGCATCTCATGTCACCGCAGCATGCATAGACTTAAGTGTAATGTCATTTGGTGACTTAAAAAAAATAAAACATAAAAAAAAAGTAAACAGCTATGCATTGTAACAACACATTGCACCGTTCATTCACAATACACACCAGCATGCCTATTTTAAGAGGAAGATCCATAAGCCGCCTATATTGTTTATATATGTTTCTGCTAATGAGGTTTAATTGCTTGCTTGGTAATGGCCCCTCATCTTTATGGGATCAATGACCCCTATGCTTATTAAAATATTCCCATCCTTATAATTAGTGATCACTTGTACAACTACTCAAACTATATATGGCTAATATTAGAGGTAGGAGAAAACATAATCTAGGAAACACTGACTGCAAAATTATTGCTGGTGTCAAACATGGATATTGTAGCAAATAGAAATTGCTGAGCTTCCAGGATTTTGACATGTGATCTTTGGAGTTTGCGGAAAATTATGTAAGAATACAAAATGCATCCATTAGGCAGCAGATAAAAATAACTTTTTAATGATTTATGATGAGCTGAGTTTGGTTCAGAGTGGGTTCGCCAAACCATACTTAAGTTTGGGTGCCAAATCCGAACCTCATTGAAATCAATGGGCGCCAAATGTTGAAAAAAACAGTAATGGCCATTTTCTAGGCTAATAGGCAATGGTATTATGCTAAAACAAGCATAGAAAAAATCTAATAAATTTAGTGTGTATAAAGAAAGTCCACTTCGAAGCAAGTTAATTCCAACGGTGAAACAAATTGTGGTAACATCAATCCAAATGAAAAACAGCAAAAGCCAACCATCACCCAGCACCTATGGGTGAAATGCCCGCTCACCTCACTTTATGACCCATTACAGGTCATGTTGCACCTTTATTGAGCCTTTATTTATTTATTGGGCTTGGTTTATCTCGTAGATCACCTCCTCTAATGTCCTGCCCTTTAATTAGGGGAACCTTGGCTGGATATCAGGTCTCTCAATACATAAAAAGAATGTGCTCATAGCGTGATATGTATAACAAAGACGGTTTCATTTAATGGTTAAAAACACTTACAAGGACATTTCTTGTCAATAAAATTAAAAGCCATTGGCAAAAAAGAACAAAGTAGGGGGGGGGGTAGTAAAGATGAGTGGGTAGAGTAGGGAACTTTGGAATTCTATCCTAAAAGAAGAACAGAGTGGCAGGGGATTGTGGGGAGGATGAGTAGGTAGTGTGGTGAACTTGGACTCCTATCTGTGTGTGTGTGGATTGTGGGGAAGATGAGTGAATAGGGTGGTGAATATAAACTCCTGCCTCAAAAGATGAACATCGTGGTGGGGGAAATGTGGTACCAATGAGCTGATCGCCTCCTCACCACCAGCTTCCGGGTCTCGGAGACACCGGAAATGACATCACAGGCTCCACCGATGCATTGCGTCACCTGACTTCCTAAAGGTCATGGGTCATAAAGTGAGGTGAGCCGGCATTTCACCTATAGGTGCCGGTTGATGGTTGGCTTTTTGTCACATTGCTGTTTATCACTTGGATGGATGTCCCCACAATTTGTTTCACCATTGGAATTAACTTTCTTTGAAGTGAACTTTCTTTATATAAATTAAATTCATTTTTTTTCTATGCTTGTTTTATATGCATAATACCATTGTTTTTATACATTTGCTAGAGGGATCATACAAGTGTTTTATACAGTTGTTTTTGCTTTATGTTGAACAGTGCACTATTGTCTTTTACCTTGTAAATGTATTTTTGAGTGATAGGAGATTCACTATTGAATGGTGCAGCAGTTTGTTTTAATTTTCTGTTTGTTTTTAGCACATTCACGCGGTTTCACATAGCAGCGCATAAGTGACCCACACTGTTTTTAATAGAATTTACAGGTGTATTGTGTTTTTAAACCAGGAGTGGATATTTCCCAGCATCCTTGGAAATTACAAGTTGCGGCAAAAAAATGGGACTTTGTAGGGAAAACTCCAAAGGGTATAGTAAAATATAATCTTTTATTTGAAAACATTAAAATGAATAATGTGTAGAGAAAGGGTTCACATGATAAAAAGATGCATACATTCACAAAATGAGATAATACAAGATGACCATAGCATACAGCTGGGTCAAGCCACAATACTCTGTCTATGAGGTTGCTGCAACTTTTCACACTTTTTTAATAGGCAATGGATTGTCAAACAAATTTTTATTTAAATTATTTTTATTCATTTCAGGTACTTTATATAGCGCAGTCAATTTACGAAGCACTTTTACATATACATTGTACATTCACATCAGTCCCTACCCTCAAGGCGCTTACAATCTAAGGTCCCTAACTTACATTCATACACATACTAGGGCCAATTTAGACAGGATCTAATTAACCTACCAGCATGTCTTTGGAGTGTCTGAGCACTGACAGGCTGACCCCCCACCCCTTCAACCTCTGCAGCAATGCTGGCACTCATACGTCTATTTACCAAAGACAACACTGAGCAAGTGCACTCAACTTCCTTGGTCCACCATGGTGAGGCCTGCACTGAGTGAAACCTGTACTGTTAAACCACTGTATGGTCTTGGCCACCATGCTGCAGCTCAGTTTCAGGGTCTTGGCAATCTTCTTGTAGCCTAGGCCATCTTTATGTAGAGCAACAATTCTTTTTTTCAGATCCTCAGACCGATGTTCTTCTAACGGTTCTGGGACTTTGACTCGACGTCGTACCACCGGTTCTGGTATGTCACCAAATTGTCATGTCCAAAGTGAGTCACGTCCGGAGTGGTACCACCTGGTTCCTTCAACTCACGTGAACGAGTCACAACAGAAACCATTTATCTGCATACTCACGGTCGTAACGACGTCTCCAACTTCCCCACCCCCCAGTCGGACAGTCACGAGTCTGTGAGGTTTCTGTACGACCATCCAATTAATCTAGGACAGATTTAACCGGGATCATACACATACTTACATTCAATCCCTGGAATCTAACATTCGCGGAACTCCCATCCCTGACTACACTTACATGTTAC
>BLSH010109778.1:0-13286 GCA_018402905.1 Glandirana rugosa
TTTTTTTTACTAGTAATGGTGGCAATCTGTGATTTTTAGCGGGACTGTGATATTGCGGCAGACAGATCAGACACTTTTGACTTCTTTTTTAGACCATTGACATTTATACTGTGATCAGAGCTAAAAAAAAAAACACTGATTACTGTATAAATGTCACTGGCAGGGAAGGGGTTAACACTAGGGGGCGATCAAGGGGTTAAATGTTCCCTAGGGAGGTGTTTCTAACTGTGGGGGGGAGTGGACGGACAGAGAATAGAGATAGATCACTGTTCCAGATTACTTGGAACAGCAGATCTCTCTCTACTTCCCTGACAGAATGGAGATCTGTCTGTTTACATTGACAGATCCCTGTTCTGTCTCTCTGAGGAGCGATCACGGGTAGCTGGTGGACATTGTGGCTGATGGCCAGGCGCATCGGCTCCAGCGTTGCTCGCCCCCTATAGCTCTTAAAGCGCACAACGTACAATGACAGCGATTTGCACAGCCATGCCAACCTGCCGCACTACAACTGCGGCGGCTGGTCGGCATGTGGTTAACAATAAATAAAAAAAAACTGTGGTGATTAATTACCACCAAAGTAAGCTCTGTTTGTGTGAAAAAAAATTATAAAAATTTGGGCACAGTGTTGCATGACCACACAATTGTCATTCAAAATGTGACAGTGCTGAAAGCTGAAAATTGGCCTGAACAGGAAGGGGGTGGCTGCATTAGTTTTCTTTTTAAAGTTTTCTGTCCCTAATTTTCACCTGGTGCTTGCTAGTAAGCCTGTTGTTTTTCAAAAGAACAAGCTCTCTTGCAGATATAGCAGTCAGAGGGATGAACAATAACAATGGTGTAGCACAACATATAACAATTCAAAAATTGTCCTTAAACATGTCCATTTCTCTGTGCTTCAATAGCCAGTGTGCTGAATCAAAATGATATTCTTCCTAAGCATCCCCTTCATGGAAAACACCATGTGTAAAAATGGACACTCATCTCCTTATATGACCTCTCAGTAAGAATGGGATCTGATAGCGCTTTATGATGTCCCCTGCTGGGGCTCAAAACGATGACCCGTGGTATGTGGATGCTTACTGGTAGATAACACATGGCTCTGTCCTCATAATAAGTTATTGGTATGTGTAAAGTATAAAATACAGGGCAAATAGTGCTCTCTGTATATCCTTAATTTTTAATATTTAAAAATAGGTGCATAAAAACACTCTCAAACAATGCATAAAAAGCTTCCAAAGTTTGGAAAATCACCACCCGTCTAGGAATGGCATCATGCACTTGGCACTCCTCCCTATACGCTTAACGCCAAGGTATAGCTTTACAGGGACACGGACCAGAAGTAACGTGGCTTTGACCGCAATGACACACTCCGGACCCACCCGCCCCCTGGCAGCCTCACACTCATCCGATGCCAGAAACAGAAAATATGTCTCTGGGAGGGTAGCCGGGGAAGAACAAGGGATCCCACCTCGGGACACTGCCAACCACCCGGAGAAGCAGCATCCAGTACCCAGATACTACCAGATACATAGCAATAAGTAAAACGTTTGTATAAAACATATCACAAATGTGTAATATGCATGATTTAAAATGTAAAAATAAAAGTGAAGTACATTACATCAAGGTGAATACTTATATACAATACAAATATAAAATATAACCCAAATCAAAATCATCAGAAGGTAGGAGATGTGATAGACAATAGAGGACATAAAAATCCTATCTACCAAAAAAAAAACTCTTATCTAAAAAAGACTAACTACAAGAAAAAAATATTATTAATAATAAGTCACTGATAAAACAATTAATTAATATTAAGACATAATGGCGCCAATATTTTAGTCTTGTATATCCAATAGGATTCCCCCTGACTAAGCTGACAAATAAAATTCTCACCTCTCCAGTGTTTGTGAATAGAGTTGAGCGGACACCTCGATATTCGGGTTCGCCGGGTTTGGCCGAACTACGCGGAAAAGTTTGGGTTCGGTACCGTACTTGACCCAAACTTGACCCCGGACCACGAACCCCATTGAAGTCAATGGTGACCCAAACTTTTGGGCACAAAAATGGCTGTAAAAAAGTCCTGGAAAGGGCTAGAGGGCTGCAAAAGGAAGCAAAATGGGGGTAAGAGTAGGACAAGTGCCCTGCAAACAAATGTGGATAAGAAAATAACTTTAAATCACATAAAAATACAAAATGAGAGGAGGAGGTGGATGTGGAGTAGGAGCCTAGAGGTTGACTAGGCCGTGACCGTGGCAGTGTAGGTGGAAGTGGCGGTGGAGGAGGTAGCCAACATTGTTTATTGTTTGTTTGTTTTTTTTCTTCTAATTGGGGTAGCCTCAAAAATATTGAGACATATTAAGAAAAAACAAGTATACCAATGGCTGTGTGAGGCCGGTCTAAATGTCTATTCTGCACAAGGTACTGACAAGTCTTGTGGGATCCATGCCTGGTTCATTTTAATAAATGTTAGCTTGTCCACATTGGCTGTGCACAGGCGGCTGTGCTTGTCTGTGATAACGCCCCCTGCCGTGCTAAACACACGTTCAGACAATACACTGGCTGCAGGGCAGGCCAGCACCTCCAAGGCATAAAGGGCAAGCTCATGCCATGTGGCATATTTGGAGACCCAGAAGTTGAATGGGGCAGACCCATCAGTCAGTACGTGTAGGCGTATGCACACATACTGTTCCACCATGTTGCTGAAATGTTGCCTCCTGCTAAGACGTTGCCTATCAGCTGGTGGTGCTGTTTGTTGTGGCGTGCTGCTGACAAAGCTTTTCCACATTCTGGCCATGCTAACCCTGCCTTCTAAGGTGCTGGCGGTGCCACTGCTGAGTTGGTGACCCCTTCCTCCTCCTCCTCTGCCTTTGCCTTGTGCTTCCACTGAGCCCCCTGTGTCATTTGGGAATGCCCTCAGCAGTGCATCTACCAGCGTGTGCTTGTAGACGCGCATCTTCCGATCACACTCTAGTGATGGAATTAACCACTTGCCGACCGCCGATTGGCATCTGACGGCGGCAAAGTGGTTCGTTCCCGCAAAATGCAGTCATACGACGGCGGCTGCGGGAATGAGTTTAGTGAGCACGCGCGCGCCGCCAGAGGCGCGCCCGCACGCTCACTGTGTTCGGGGAGGGCCAGGGAGCGGGTGCGGTGGCTTCGATTGCCGCCGATGGCCCCCCCGAGTGGAGGAATGGAGGTCGGTGTATGTAAACACGGACCTCCGCTCTGTGTGAAGGGGAGAAGGGCTGTGATCACAGCCTTCCTGTATACGAAGGCTGTGACCACTTCCCTTCCCCAGATAGTGCAATCCCCCTACAGTTAGAACACGCCCAGGGAACATATTTAACCCTTAGAGCGCCCCCTGCAGGTTAACCCCTTCACTGCCAATGACATTTACACAGTAATCAGTGCATTTTTATAGCACTGATCGCTGTATAAATTCCAATGGTTCCAAAAAAGTGTCAAAATGGTCCGACATGTCCGCTGAAATATCGCAGTACCGCTAAAAATCACAGATCGCCGCCATTACTAGTAAAAAAAAAAAAAAAACCCAAAAATGAATTCTCATCATCCGTAAACACGACCACTTTTGCGCAAACCAATCAACAAACGCTGATTGCGATTTTTTTATCGCAAATATGAGGAAGAATATAAATCGGCCAAAGACGGTGAAAAAAAAATGTTTTTTTATTTTTTTTTTTGATTTGTATTCTAGCAAAAGTAAGAAATTTGGGTTTTTTTGCAAAATTGTCGCTCTTCTTTTGTTTATAGCGGCGATCAGAAATGACTCAGAGGTGATCAAATACCACCAAAAGAAAGCTCTGTTTGTGGGAAAAAAAGGACGCAAATTTCGTTTGGGTACAACGTCGTACGACCGCGCAATTTTCAGTTAAAGCGACGCAGTGCCGAATCGCAAAAAGGGCTCCGGTCCTAAAGCTGGAAATCCTTCCGGGGCTGGTGGAAGTGGTTAAGGACAGCACATTGTCCTTGTAATGGGGATCCAGCAGGGTGGCCACCCAGTAATCAGCACAAGTTACAATGTCATTGCGCAGGCACTGCAGCATGTAGTCGCTCATGTGTGCCAGGCTGCCCAGAGGCACAGACAAGCTGTCCTCTGTGGGAGGTGAATCATCTGTGTCCTCTGTATCCCCCCAGCCACGCTCCAGTGATGACCACGAGCTCCTCATCCTCCAGAACTGTGTCCTGGCTTGAACATTTTTGACCTGGTCTATGCTGGTGCAGGAACCCACTCTCCGAGCCACTTGTGAAAGACTGGCCTGATAACCGTGGAAATGACCCCTCTTCCTCCTCCTCTTCCTCCTGTGCCACATCCTCTTCCATCATCTCCCGAAGTGTTTTTTCAAGGAGACAAGTGGGATAGTAACGCTGAGAACAGCGTCATCGGCACTGGCCAGGTTGGTGGAGTACTCGAAACACCGCAATATGGTACACAGGTCTCGCATGGAGGCCCACTCGTTGGTGTTGTAGTGGTGCTGTTCAGCAGAGCGACTGACCAGTGCGTGCTGCAGCTGAAACTCCACTATTGCCTGCTGCTGCTCGTGCAGTCTCTCCAGCATGTACAAGGTGGAGTTCCACCTTTTGGGCACGTCGCATAAGAGGCAGTCAGCGGGAAGGCTGAAGTTCCGCTGCAGCACAGACAGGTGAGCAGCAGCAGGGTGAGAACACTGAAAATGCGCACAGACGGCCTACACTTTCTGCAGCAGCTCTGACATATCCGGGTAGTTTTTTAGAAAATTCTGCACCACCAAATTCAGCACATGCGCCAGGCAAGGGATGTGCGTCAAACCGGCTAGGCCCAGAGCTGCTACGAGATTTTGCCCATTATCGTAAACCACCAGGCCTGGCTTGAGGCTCAGTGGCAACCACCACTCATCGGTCTGTTGTTCAATGCCCGTCCACAGCTGCTGCGCAGTGTGGGGTTTATCCCCCAAACATACCAGTTTTAAAACAGTCTGCTGTCATTTCCCCCTGGATGTGCTGAAGTTGGTGGTGAAGGTGTTACGCTGAGTGGATGAGGAGGTGGTAGAGGAGGAGGAGGAAGCGCAGTAGGAGGCAACAGGAGGCAAAGAGAAATGCCCTGCAATCCTCAGTGGCTAGTCGCCTCAGGCCCACCCGCCACTACATTTGCCCAGTGTGCAGTTAGCGAGATATAGCGTCCCTGCCCATGCTTACTGGTCCACGTATCAGTGGTTATGTGGACCTTGCCACAGATGGCTTTGCACAGTGCACACTTCATCCCGTCCCCGACTTGTTTGTGCAGGGAAGGGATGGCTCGCCTGGAAAAGTAGTGGCGGCTGGGAACCACGTACTGTGGGACAGCCATCGCCATCAGGTTTTTACAACTGTCTGTGTCCACCAGACGGAATGACAGCATTTCAAAGGCCAGGAATTTTGAAAAGCTTGCATTCAGGGCCAGGGATCGCAGGTGGGTAGGGGGGTACCTCCTCTTTCTCTCCAGTGTTTAGGAGATGGAGAGCTGTAAGCTTCCATGGGACCCTGTGGAAATGCTTGGGGACAGTGGCGGACATGGTGGTGTTGCTGTCATATCGTCTGTTTGCTGGGTGGCAGGTGACGCTGGCACTGTAGAGGTGGAGGAAGAGGCCGAGGCAGCAGCAGAAGAGGAAGCAGGAGGAGGCCGAGACCTTTCTTGGATTTTGAGGTACTTATTCCACTGCAGCTCGTGCTTTGAATTTAGATGCCTGGTCATGCAAGTTGTGCTCAGGTTTAGAACATTTATGCCTCGCTTCAGGCTCTCATTGCACAGCGTGCAAACCACTAGTGTCTTGTCGTCAGCACATTGTCCCACACCGGGGAATGCCTTTGAGCTGCCATTGGTGTTCTAGGTCCCTGGGTGCGGTGGATAGTAGCAGGCATACTGTCTAGGGGACGCTCGCTCCGTTTTTGCAACCTGCTTCCTCTATTGCTGTGCTGGTGCCTCTGTGCGACCACCAACTCTTCCTCCAAACTGCACACGTCACTCGAATGACCTTCATTCCATGTGGGGTCTAGGACTTCATCATCCTCCTCCACATCATCTTCCACCCACCCTTCACCACTGCCCTCCTTGTCAGTCTGCACACTGTGGAAAGCCGCAGCAGTTGGCACCTGTGTTTCGTCATCATCAGAGACGTGCTGCGCTGGTGTTTCCATGTCCTCATCCTGCAACAGAAGTGGTTGGGCATTGGTGCACTCAATGTCTTCCACTTCTGGGGCAGGGCTATGTTGATGGCCCACCGAAAACACACCAGGAGAGTCATCAAAAAGCATAAGAGACTGTTGCATGACTTGGGGCTCAGACTGCTTGGCTGATTTACAAGGGGCTGAGGAGAAAGACAGATGGCCATGGGGTTCAGGTGCCAACTCTGAGCTTTCATCAAATGACCGGGTGGGAGACAATGTGAAGGAACTGGAGGCATTGTCAGCCACCCAATCTACTATCGCCTGTACTTGTTCTGGCCTCACCAATCGTTGAGCGGCATTCGGGCTTACCATATAACGTTGAAGGTTCTGTTGGTTTCTCGCACCTGAAGAAGGTGTTTCACTTGTGAGTGTAGCTGGCACAAATTGACCACGTCCTCTCCTTGCAACAGGAACTTCACCAACACAACCAACACCAGCAGCACCACGACCACAACCCCGTCCCTTATTTGATGCTCTCCTCATTCTGGCCGCATATGTACTATGTAGCACTATTTATTAATACAAAAAAAAAGAATAATAGATTCTTCTTCTTTGTTTTTTGGAAAACAGCAACGTAGACACACTTTATATTTTTGTGCAAGAAATGTACCGCTCACACCAGCAACAGGAACCTCTCCCTACACCAGGATGATATGATTTTAGAACAATAATCTGTCCCTCACAGGAGCAGCAGGAACCTCTCCCTGTAGCACTATGATGAAATGATTTTAGAACAATAATCTGTCACTCACAGGAGCAGCAGGAACCTATCCTAGTAGCAATATGATGAGATGATTTTAGAACAATAATCTGTCCCTCACAGCACCAGCAGGAACCTCTCCCTCTAGTAGTATGATATGATTTTAGACCAATAATCTGTCCCTCACAGCACCAGTAGCAACCTATCCCTATAGCAGTGGGAGATGAATTTAGAACAATAATCTGTCCCTCACAGCACAAGCAGGAATCTCTCCCAGTAGCATTATGATGAGATGATTTTAGAACAATAATCTGTCTTTCATAGGAGCAGCAGGAACCTCTCCTTGTAGCACTATGATGAGATGATTTTAGAACAATAATCTGTCCCTTACAGCACCAGCAGGAATCTCTCCCTATAGCAGTAGGAGATGATTTTAGAACAATATTCTGTGTCTCACAGCACCAGCAGGAACCTCTCCTTAAAGCAGTAGGAGATGATTTTAGAACAATAATCTGTCCCTCACAGCACCAGCAGGAACCTCTCCCTATAGCACTAGGAGATGATTTTAGAACAATAATCTGTCCCTCACAGCTCTAGCAGGAACCCCTCCTTATAGCACTAGGAAATGATTTTAAAACAATAATCTGTCCCTCACAGCACCAGCAGGAACCTCTCCCTATAGCAGTAGTAGATGATTTTAGAACAACAATCTGTCCCTCACAGCACAAGCAGGAACCTCTCCCAGTAGCATTATGATGAGATGATTTTAGAACAATAATCTGTCCTTCACAGGAGCAGCAGGAACCTCAACTTGTAGCACTATGATGAGATGATTTTAGAACAATAATCTGTCCCTCACAGCACCAGCAGGAATCTCTCCCTATAGCAGTAGGAGATGATTTTAGAACAAAATTCTGTGCCTCACAGCACCAGCAGGAACCTCTCCTTAAAGCAGTAGGAGATGATTTTAGAACAATAATCTGTCCCTCACAGCACCAGCAGGAACCTCTCCCTATAGCACTAGGAGATGATTTTAGAAAAATAATCTGTCCCTCACAGCACCAGCAGGAACCTCTCCCTATAACAGTAGGAGATGATTTTAGAACACTAATCTGTCCCTCACAGCACCAGCAGGAACCTCTCCCTATAGCACTAGGAGATGATTTTAGAACAATAATCTGTCCATCACAGCAGCAGCAGGAACCTTTCCCTATAGCACTAGGAGATGATTTTAGAACAATAATCTGTCCCTTACTGCACCAGCAGGAAACTCTCCCTATAGCACTAGGAGATGATTTTAGAACAATAATCTGTCCCTCACAGCTCTAGCAGGAACCCCTCCCTACAGCACTAGGAAATGATTTTAGAACAATAATCTGTCCCTCACAGCACCAGCAGGAACCTCTCCCTATAGCAGTAGTAGATGATTTTAGAACAATAATCTATCCCTCACAGCACCAGCAGGAACATCTCCCTCTTGCAGTATGTGATAATTTTAGAACACTAATCTGTCCCTCACAGCACCAGCAGGAACCTCTACCAATAGCAGTAGGAGATGATTTTAGAACAATAATCTGTCCCTCGTAGCACCAGCAGGAACCTCTCCCTATAGCACTAGGAGATGATTTTAGAACAATAATCTGTCCCTCATAGCACCAGCAGGAACCTCACCCTATAGCACTAGGAGATCATTTTAGAACAATAATCCGTCCCTCACAGCACCAGCGGGAACCTCTCCCTATAGCAGGATGTAATGATTTTAGCACAATAATCTGTCCCTCACAGCACCAGCAGGAACCCCTCCCTATAGTACTAGGAGATGATTTTATAACAATAACCAGTCCCTCACAGCACCAGCAGGAACATCTCCCTCTTGCAGTATGTGATAATTTTAGAACAATAATCTGTCCCTCACAGCACCAGCAGGAACCTCTCCCTATAGCACTAGGAGATGATTTTAGAACAATAATCTGTCTCTCACAGCACAAGCAGGAACATCTCCCCATAGCAGTAGGAGATGATTTTAGAACAATAATCTGTCCCTCACAGCACCAGCAGGAAGTTTCCCTATAGCAGTAGGAGATGATTTTAGAACAATAATCTGTCCCTCACAACACTAGCAGGAACTTCTACCCAGCAGGAACCTCTCCCTATAGCAGTAGGAAATGATTTTAGAACAATAATCTGTCCATCACAGCAGCAGCAGGAACCTTTCCCTATAGCACTAGGAGATGATTTTAGAACAATAATCTGTCCCTTACTGCACCAGCAGGAACCTCTCCCTATAACAGTAGGATATGATTTTAGAACAATAATCTGTCCCTCACAGCACCAGCAGGAAACTCTCCCTATAGCAGTAGGAGATGATTCTAGAACAATAATCTGTGCCTCACAGCACCAGCAGGAACCTCTCCCTATAGCAGTAGGAGATTATTTTAGAAAAATAATCTGTCCCTCACAGCACCAGCAGGAACCTCTCCCTATAACAGTAGGTGATGATTTTAGAACACTAATCTGTATCTCACAGCACCAGCAGGAACCTCTCCCTATAGCACATGGAGATGATTTTAGAACAATAATCTGCCCATCACAGCAGCAGCAGGAACCTTTCCCTGTAGCACTAGGAGATGATTTTAGAACAATAATCTGTCCCTTACTGCACCAGCAGGAACCTCTCCCTATAACAGTAGGAGATGATTTTAGAACAATAATCTGTGCCTCACAGCACCAGCAGGAACCTCTCCCTATAGCAGTAGGAGATTATTTTAGAAAAATAATCTGTCCCTCACAGCACCAGCAGGAACCTCTCCCTATAACAGTAGGAGAAGATTTTAGAACACTAATCTGTCCCTCGCAGCACCAGCAGGAACCTCTCCCTATAGCACTATTAGATGATTTTAGAACAATAATCTGTCCCTCACAGCACCAGCAGGAACCTCTCCCTATAGCAGGAGGAGATTATTTTAGAAAAGTAATCTGTCCCTCACAGCACCAGCAGGAACCTCTCCCTATAGCAGTAGGAGATGATTTTAGAACAATAATCTGTCCATCACAGCAGCAGCAGGAACCTTTCCCTATAGCACTAGGAGATGGTTTTAGAACAATAATCTGTCCCTTACTGCACCAGCAGGAACCTCTCCCTATAGCAGGAGGAGATTATTTTAGAAAAGTAATCTGTCCCTCACAGCACCAGCAGGAACCTCTCCCTATAACAGTAGGAGATGATTTTAGAACACTAATCTGTCCCTCACAGCACCAGCAGGAACCTCTCCCTATAGCACTAGGAAATGATTTTAGAACAATAATCTGTGCCTCACAGCACCAGCAGGAACCTCTCTCTATAGCAGTAGGAGACTATTTTATTGCAATAATCTGTCCCTCACAGCACCAGCAGGAACCTCCCCCTATAGCAGTAGGAGATGATTTTAGAACAATAATCTGTCCCCCACAGCACCAGCAGGAACCTCTCCCTATAGTACTAGGGGAAGATTTTAGAACAATAATCTGTCCCTCACAGCACCAGCAGGAACCTCTCCCTATAGCAGTAGGAGATGATTTTAGAATAATAATCTGTCAGTCACAGCACCAGCAGGAACCTCTCCCTATAGCACTAGGAGATGATTTTAGAACAATAATCTGTCCCTCACAGCACCAGCAGGAACCTCTCCCTATATCATTGGAGATGATTTTCGGACAATAATCTGTCCCTCAGAGCACCAGCAGGAACCTCTCCCTATAGCAGTAGGAGATGATTTTAGAACAATAATCTGCCCCTCACCCCACCAGCAGGAACCTGACCCTATTGCAGTAGGAGATGATTTTAGAACAATAATCTGTCCCTCACAGCACCAGCAGGAACCTCTCCCTATAGCACTAGGAGATGATTTTAGAACAATAATCTGCCCCTCACAGCACCAGCATGAACCTTTCCCTATAGCACTAGGAGATGATTTTAGAACAATAATCTGTCCCTCACAGCACCAGCAGGAACCTCTCCCTATAGCAGTAGGAGATGATTTTAGAACAATAATGTCCCTCACAGCACCAGCAGGAACCTCTCCCCATAGCACTAGGAGATGATTTTAGAACAATAATCTGTCCCTCACAGCACCAGTAAACTCTACCTAGTTCAGTATCAGATGGTTTTAGAATGCTAAGCTTTCCTCTCACAGCACCGCCAGGAACCTATCTGTAATGCAGGATGAGATGATATTAGATCGGTAATCTTTCCCTCACAGCACTAGTAAACTGTACCTAGTCCAGTATCAGATCATTTTAGAACGCTAAGCTTTCCCTTCACAGCACCGCCAGAAACCTTTCTGTAATACAGGATGAGATCATATTAGATCGGTAATCTTTCCCTCACACCACTAGTAAACTCTACCTAGTCCAGTATCAGATGGTTTTATAACGCTAAGCTTTCCCCTCACAGCACCACCAGGAACTTTTCTGTAATGCAGTATGAGATCATATTAGATCGGTAATCTATCCCTCACAGCGCCGGCAGCATACCCTCCCTACACTAGCCTGAGACGATGTGACACACGGCATACGTGACTCCAGCTCATATAGAGGCTGGGTCACGTGATGCACTGGCCAATTACAGCCAGGCCATTAGTAGGCATGGCTGTGATCGCTTCTAAGGGCAAACAAATAAAACACTTGTTGATTGGCTGACCTGCAGCTATAGAAAAGGCACGAAAAATACCCAAATACCAAACCCGAACCCGGACTTTTTTTCAAATGTCTGGGTTCGGGGCAAGGACACCCCAAAGTCCGGTACGGACCCGAACTTTACTGTCTGGGTTCGCTCAACTCTATTTGTGAACCTTCTCTATGCCCCAGAACTTCAGTTCACTCGAATCCCTATTATATCATCATAACCTAAAGTGCTTGGACACATTGTGTTTTTTCCCCCTCTTTTAATATTGCTCTCTAATTCTAACTAAAAGCTGCTTAGAGGGGGGGGGCGTGTCCAAGATAGCGCTGGGAGCAGACGTTCTTTAGCAGAGCTCCCCAGTCCGGCGATTGAATCCTTTATTTATCCTGCTGTGGGACACCCGGCTAATACTTGATAATCTCTAATCTGATACCCGCTTCCTCGGCAATCCCTTTTGACGATGAAAAAAGGCAACCGATCTGCTCAGAAGAAGCAAAAAATCCATTGCAGTGCACAGGTCGCCGCTTACTGGCCAGCTCACACGTACCTTTGACGCCCTGATGGCTGTTATTAATACCTGCCAGACTACTCTAACCTCTAAGCTGGAAGGGCTCCAGACTGAAACGGCTTTGATCCGTCAAGACATGGACACCTTCAGAGACCGGGTGTCAGCAATGGAAGATGATCAGCGGGAGAATTGGGCTGATATCCACACTCTCAAACTGAAGGTAAAATTCCTGGAGGCCAGAGCGGAGGATGCCGAGAACAGGAATCGCCGCTCCAACATCCGCCTCATTGGCCTCCCAGAGGGGGCTGAGGGCCCCGACCAGGTCACATTCATAGAGCGCCTGCTCCCCACTCTGTTCACTCAGGCTCGGTTCTCTCCCCACTTTTCGGTGGAGAGAGCTCATCGTATGCCCGCCACCAAGGGTCCGGTGGGATAAACCCCCTGGACCTTTATCTTCAAATTCCTTCACTACAGGGACAGGGATACAGTGCTCAGAGCCGCCCGCTCCCAGGAGGAGGTCAGATATGAGTGCGGGAGACTGATGTTTTTCCCTGATTATTCAATCGAGACACAAAAACTCAGGAAGTCGTCCAACCAGGTTAGAGCAATGCTCAGGCAAAAAGGCGTTAGATACAGTATGCTGTTCCCTGCAAGATCGAGGGTACAGGACGGCGAACAAGTGCAGTTCTTTACATCACCCAGCGCGGCTGCTACATGGGCTGAATCGCTCCGCCACTGAGAACCTGTGGAATCTTGATACTTGATGGTATGTCGCCTGCTCTTCTCCTTCCTCCCCTCCTGGAAAGACTGATCACTTCTGTTTGGCTATTACCGACCTTCCTACTTATGTGGCGACCTTCCCTAATGTTATCAAGAAAAGTCCATGGACTGTTTGGTTGAGTCTGATGATTCGACCTCTGTCTGCATTTGCTCCCTCGCACGAAAGGTCCTCCCCTCCTTCCTCTTCTCGTCCGCTGTATGGTAGTTCATAGTTCTAAGGTGTCCAAGAGTCACCGCCTCGCTAAGTCGGGTACATCGTCGGCGCGACCCACTACATTTCTTGACGTGAACAAGCGGCAGGACATGGGAGCTAGAACGTCCCTTGTCGTATGACATAGATTGCGGAAAAACGGACTCGTAACGAGATTGGACCAACCTGCTGAAGGACTCAAAAACACAGAGCTAACTTATTAGTCCCTTTTTGTAGTCAGAGGGCG
>BLSH010109778.1:13296-27221 GCA_018402905.1 Glandirana rugosa
ACGACCACGACACTTCCTGTCTAATAACCCTATAGCACTAGGAGATGATTTTAGAACAATAATCTGTCCTTCACAGCACCAGCAGGAACCTCTCCCTTTAGCACTAGGAGATGATTTTAGAACAATAATCTGTCCCTTACAGCACCAGCAGGAACCTTTCCCTATAGCACTAGGAGATGATTTTAGAACAATAATCTGTCCCTCACAGCACCAGCAGGAACCTCTCCCTATAGCAGTAGGAGATGATTTTAGAACAATAATGCCCCTCACAGCACCAGCAGGAAACTCTCCCTATAGCACTAGGAGATGATTTTAGAACAATAATCTGTCCCTCACAGCACCAGTACACTCTACCTAGTTCAGTATCAGATGGTTTTAGAATGCTAAGCTTTCCCCTCACAGCACCGCTAGGAACCTATCTGTAATGCAGGATGAGATGATATTAGATCGGTAATCTATCCCTCACAGCACTAGTAAACTGTACCTAGTCCAGTATCAGATCATTTTAGAACGCTAAGCTTTCCCTTCACAGCACCGCCAGAAACCTTTCTGTAATACAGGATGATATCATACTAGATCAGTAATCTATCCCTCACACCACTAGTAAACTCTACCTAGTCCAGTATCAGATGGTTTTAGAACGCTAAGCTTTCCCCTCACAGCACCACCAGGAACCTTTCTGTAATGCAGTATGAGATCATATTAGATCGGTAATCTATCCCTCACAGCGCCGGCAGCATACCCTCCCTAAACTAGCCTGAGACGATGTGACACACGGCATACGTGACTCCAGCTCATATAGAGGCTGGGTCACATGATGCACTGGCCAATTACAGCCAGGCCATTAGTAGGCATGGCTGTGATCGCTTCTAAGGGCATCAAATAAAACACTTGTTGATTGGCTGACCTGCAGCTATAGAAAAGGCACGAAAAATACCCGAATACCGAACCCGAACCCGGACTTTTTTTCAAATGTCTGGGTTCGGGGCACGGACACCCCAAAGTCCGGTATGGACCCGAACTTTACTGTCTGGGTTCACTCAACTCTATTTGTGAACCTTCTCTATGCCCCAGAACTTCAGTTCACTCGGATCCCTATTATATCATCATAACCTAAAGTGCTTGGACACATTGTGTTATTTCCCCCTCTTTTAATATTGCTCTCTAATTCTAACTAAAAGCTGCCTAGAGGGGCGTGTCCAAGATAGCGCTAGGAGCAGACGTTCTTTAGCAGAGCTCCCCAGTCCGGCGATTGAATCCTTTATTTATCCTGCTGTGGGACACCCGGCTAATACTTGATAATCGCTAATCTGATACCCGCTTCCTCTGCAATCCCTTTTGGCGATGAAAAAAGGCAACCGATCTGCTCAGAAGAAGCGAAAATCCATTGCAGTGCACTGGTCGCCGCTTACAGGCCCACTCACACGTGCGGCACACGCCATGGATTCCCCAGCTCCGCAACCTCCAGATGGTGCCATACATGCGGGCTCCCCTGCCTTTGATGCCCTGATGGCTGTTATTAATACCTGCCAGACCACTCTAACCTCTAAGCTGGAAGGGCTCCAGACTGAAACGGCTTTGATCCGTCAAGACATGGACACCTTCAGAGACCGAATGAAGGAGGTGGAGCGGCGGGTGTCAGCAACGGAAGATGATCAGCGGGAGAATTGGGCTGATATCCACACTCTCAAACTGAAGGTAAAATTCCTGGAGGCCAGAGCGGAGGATGCCGAGAACAGGAATCGCCGCGCCAACATCCGCCTCATTGGCCTCCCAGAGGGGGCTGAGGGCCACGACCCGGTCGCATTCATAGAGCGCCTGCTCCCCACTCTGTTCACTCAGGCTCGGTTCTCTTCCCACTTTTCGGTGGAGAGAGCTCATCGTATGCCCGCCACCAAGGTTCCGGAGGGATAAACCCCCTGGACCTTTATCTTCAAATTCCTTCACTACAGGGACAGGGATACAGTGCTCAGAGCCACCCGCTCCCAGGAGGAGGTCAGATATGAGTGCGCGAGACTGATGTTTTTCCCTGATTATTCAATCGAGACACAAAAACTCAGGAAGTCGTCCGACCAGGTTAGAGCAATGCTCAGGCAAAAAGCTGTTAGATACAATATGCTGTTCCCTGCAAGATCGAGGGTACAGGACGGTGAACAAGTGCAGTTCTTTACATCACCCAGCGCGGCTGCTACATGGGCTGAATCGCTCCGCCGCTGAGAACCTGTGGAATCTTGCTACTTGATGGTATGTCACCTGCTCTTCTCCTTCCTCCCCTCCTGGAAAGACTGATCACTTCTGTTTGGCTATTACCGACCTTCCTACTTATGTGGCGACCTTCCCTAATGTTATCAAGAAAAGTCCATGGACTGTTTGGTTGAGTCTGATGATTCGACCTCTGTCTGCATTTGCTCCCTCGCACCTTCTCCCAGCATCTGGGAGGTCTCTCTCCCTTGTTTCTCCCCCCTGACTCTCACCACTGAGTGGGTGACGGATGGCATGGGAGGGTGCCGGGATTGTCTCAACTCTTCGATCGTCGCAAGGCCCTGATTATGATATTAGAGTGCTGTAGATATGCTACCAGCGGTCACAGTAAGGTCGCCTATGCTGGGAGGATGTCGGACATTCGTTGTGGTGTCAGTGCCAGTTTCCTCACCTCTCCTTCTCTTCAGCGTGCCCCTACCTGCTGCTGCCCCTGGACTGCTTCGTTGGCGACTTCACCCACCTGGATGATGACCCTACTGCCCCCCCCTTCCCTCTCCTCTGTCTATTTGACCAACTTACCTGGAGACGGGTCTATGCTCCTAGGGGGGAGAGATGCTGGGGGGAGATGTTGAATGATTCACCAATGTGGGACCATGCCACCTGAACGGAGGGATACAGGAGGATATCTTTATTGTGAACTCCTAGTTCGGGCGGGAATGCATGCTGCCGTGTAGAAGGTTTTCAGAACTTGGGATTTCCAGCGACATATATCCTTCGGGACATGGAGGGTGGGATGGGGAGTGGAGGGAGGAGAGAGGGGGGGGATATTTTTCTCCTCACAGGGACTGATGTTCTAACCTTGTTATAATGTATGCTATAAGTGTTTAGTAACTAGGGTTTAAGATGTGTGCCCCGGGGCTCCGGGTGAAACAAACTAAGTAATCCTTGCCGGACTACAGCCTGCACTGGGCTTGAGAGTGCTCCGGTGCAGGCTGAGTGCCTTTGGGTTCTTGCGCCTCCACGCACAACTATGGTGTGATTTTGGGTTTGTTAGGGATCCAGACCCTCCTCAGTTTTAAGGGGGTGGGTGTGGTGGGGAGGATTTTGTTTTGGTTGGCCCGAGTTCCTGGGCTGTCAGTTTTTTAATTTTAAGTCACTATACACGATGTTACATGTCTTGAACAGGTATTATGTACACAATATATATGCTATTTTATGGTGCTATCCTGACCCCCAGGAGCTTTCTCTCAAAATGATGGTGGAGAATCTGGGTGGGGTTTCGACCATGTGGAGTGAGTATGGCATCACTTAAACTCTTATCTTGGAACAACCGGGGCTTGAACACATCAATTAAAAGATCCCTGGTGTTCCAATTTATTAAACAGTATAACCCACACATGTGTGTGCTCCAGGAGACTCATCTGGTGGGGTGCAGAACTTTAATTCTGAAGAAGCCGTGGGTGGGCCACCATTACCACTCCACGTACTCAAACCTTGCCAGGGGAGTCAGTGTGCTGGTACTTAAATCCCTTCCGTTTGCTCTCCTGGACCTGGTCCTGGACCCAGGCGGAAGGTATGTTATCCTTTATGCTCAGATATGGGGACAACCTTGGATTATTGTTGGGCTGTATGTGCCGCCGCCAGCCTCATTATCACTACTTCACCAGATTGTCTCCAAAAATTCCCGACTGATAGAATTGTAATGCTAGGAGACTTTAATCTGGTCCCGAATCCAGAGATGGATAGATTTAACCCTGGCCATAATCCTCATCAGGGATTGGACACATGGGCCCGGACTTATGGACTCACTGACGCTTGGCGCTGGAGGCATCCCACAACCAAAGCCTTCACTTGCCATTCGGCAACGCATAGGGCGTTCTCGCGCATAGATCTTGCCTATGTGACAGGATCAGTTTTAGACAGAGAGAAGGGGGTCGAGATTCTTCCTAGAGGTGTCTCTGACCATGCCCCACTTTCACTTACCCTAAATCTCCAGCGGGCTCAGGTAAATTCCCTGTGGTGTCTGTCCAGGTATTGGATCTCGGACTTGCAGGTGGAACCGAGGTTCAAGGTGGAGATGACTGTATATTGGGAGACCAATCAGGGATCGGCGGATCCCAACATTGTGTGTGATGCCTTTAAGGCACATACTAGAGGTCAGTATGTGTCAATTATTGCTAAAGTTCGTAAGGAACGTAAAGCCAAACTCACTAGAGCTGAAGCCGACTCAGTTAGGCAGGAGGCCTTCTATCTCTGGACGAAAGATCCCGACCACTACTCTACCCTCCAGGTGTTGACAAAACAAGTACTTCTGCTGCGGACTGAATTGACCCAAAAAAAACTGCTTCACCAAACCCAGCAAATCTTTGAACAAGGGGAACGTATGGGCCGTCTTCTGGCCTGGCTGTCTCGGGAACGGCCGGGGGGCACATCTATAGTCCAAATCCAAGACGATGGGGGCACACTAGTCTCTGACCCTGATGAAGTCAGCCGCTGTTTTATGGAATACTACAAGTTGCTCTTTAGCTCCCGGGTAGCTTATGAGAAAGAAGACTTTGTCAGATACTTAGATTCAGTAGATATTCCCCGACTGACTGTATCCTATGCCAATAAATTAGACGCCCCTATCACGTCGGAGGAGATTTGTAAAGCTATAAAAGCCATGCAGACAGGGAAGACACCGAGCCCTGATGGTATTCCGGTTGAATTTTACAAATTATATCAGGAGGACCTAGCTCCTAGACTTCAAAACACACTGGCCCACTCTTTGACTCGGGAGGAGTTACCCGACTCGATGAGTGAAGCGGTCATAGTAGTTATACCAAAGCCAGGGAAAGACCCCTTGCAGTGTTCATCTTATCGTCCTATCTCCCTGCTCAATGTGGATGCAAAGCTCTTGGCCAAAGTCTTGGCTAACAGGCTTAATACTGTCATCACGACCCTGGTCCATCCGGACCAGACTGGTTTTATGTCTGGGAGGGGGACTGATATTAACATAAGGAGAATACACGCTCACATAGCCCTGGCATCTTCTGACAATCCCGTAGTCGTGGCCTCTCTTGATGCGGAGAAGGCATTCGACTCCGTGGAGTGGAGTTATTTATGGGAGGTTTTGGCCAGGTTCGGATTTGGGCCCCGTTTCCTGACCTGGCTGGGACTCCTTTATGCTCACCCAACACCGCGGGTTCGTACGAATGGGAACCTGTCAGTGGTGTTCCCTATTGAAAGGGGTACTCGTCAGGGGTGCCCGCTCTCTCCGGCCTTTTCGCCCTGGCCTTAGAGCCCTTAGCTATTTTGCTCCGTTCGGCGGACTCGGTGGCTGGCATTAGAGTGGGCCCTCTGACTGAAAAACTATCCTTATACGCTGATGATGCCCTGCTATACCTTGTGGATGCGAGCACTGCGCTCGGTGTTAGAAATTTTCGGGAAATTTGCCACCTATTCTGGTGATGAGGAATGGGAGGACTATTTGATGACATTTATTCCAACCATGATCTCGGCCAGTGATGGGTTTGTCCAGCTAAAATTTGTACACAGGGCTTATTACACTCCCCAGAGGCTGGCTGGCATATACCCGTCTCTGAGCCCGCAGTGCACTCACTGTCTGGCGGGTGTCGGAGATTTCCTCCACATGGTCTGGGCATGCCCTCGGCTGAGGGCGTACTGGACGGAGGTGGCTGAGACTCTCTCTGATGTGAATGCGGTGGACTTGCCCCTAGACCCTATGATCATGCTACTGAGCTACCTTGAGAATGTAGATGGTGATAGATACGTTTAATTATGCATTGCCTATGCTCTCTTCTATGCTCGAAGGGAGATCCTGCTTATATGGAAAGTCAGGGAAATCCCCACCAAAGGCTCATGGGTACAAGCGGTTAACAAAACCCTACCCCTATATAGATTAACTTATGAAAACAGAAATTGCCTCCACAAATTCCATAAAACATGGGATGGATGGATTGAGAAATGCTCCTAGGGGGTCCGAACTCATTGCCCACCCCCCCTTTTTTTTTTTCCTCCCCACTGACCTACTGGAGGCGGAGGGTTGGGATTTACTTTGTGCTTCCTCGCTATTTAGTACTGGAGTTTGTATGTTTTTCTTACCTGTCTTCATAACTACTTGATTGCAATAGAGAATAGCTATCTTCCTTTTTTTTTTTTCCCACCTTGATGCTGATTAATTTGTAATACTGCTGATACCTGTGTATTTGTTGCCTGCCCATCTTGCCATGTAACCTGTGTATTTGGATTCTTGACTGATTTAATTAATAAAAACCTTTTACTGTAAAAAAAGCTGCCTAGAGATACAGATCACATATGTTTTCCCAACGGGGCATTTAAGCATGTATACTAAGCTCTTTGTAGAACATGTAATAACATTTTTCATTATGTACTTTTTACCTGTACTCACAGTTATAAATTCCTTATTTTGTTTGCTGTTCACTTTTGATTAATTAAAATCTCTACATTTACAGCAAGAGTAAAAACACAATAAAGGAAAAATGCACTAATTTCTCCTCTGCACCAGGGGGTCTAGAACTCCAGGAGCTAATACATTCCAGTGAGTGAGTGTTTTATTATATACAAAACGTGGATGGGATGGTAGCACTGGACCCAATACCCTGTGTTTTAATAAAATGCCACAATATTTTCTAATGATCCTTTCCATTTGCTTGTACTGTACATTATAACTGGAGGAAAGTTCAAAACTAATCTTAGGAAGTATTATTTTAATGAAAGGGTAGTTGATGTTTTGAATAAACTTCCAGCAGAGGTAGTGAGCCAGTCAACAGTAAATGGTTTCAAACATGCTTGGGACAAGCATGGATCTACACTCACACAGAAAAAGTTAACACAAAAAACAAAATGTGTATAAAAAAAAAAGGAAAAATGGGCAGACTCGATGGACTACTCTGTCTTTTTTATGCTGTCACTTTTCCATGTTTCTATATGTATCTATAATCTAAAACCGTAAGTACATCATAACTATCCATAAGTCCTTCAGATCTAGCATGTCTGTCTTCAATTAATGTATTTTCATAACTTTCTTAATTTCTTGCTCAATCTGTTTTTTATTATATCCTCTCTGAAAAAAAAATCTCTTCAACAAAATCTCTGATTGCTGTATAAAATCGTTATCCATGGTACAATTACATTGTAGATTGATAAATTACCCCCTGGGGACATTAAACAACCATGACTTGTGATGACAACTATGGAGTGAAATATAGCTACCACGGTCAGCAAGTTTAAAATGATCCTTAGTTATAGACCTACCATCTTCTCCTGATTTTTCTAACAAAACTATATGCTGGATTTCCATAAAAGCAGTATATTTTTGTTAATAGCATCTAACTTCTTCATAAATGCAAACACTTTCTTCATCTCCTACGCAGGTCATAAATAGGTCATCTATAAAATGCCTGTAAAATCTCAATTGTTTATAGTCTATTACTAAAAATGACATCTGCCGGGGCGTGGCCTGGCGCGGAAGGCGATAGGACGTGCAGTGCTGGAGCTCCGTATACCTAGAAAAGTTATCCGACTCCATCCAAGCTCCTCAGGGCAGGATTCCAGGTAAAAACACCTCAGCCAGTCAGCACTGAACGTAGACTACCTGACGGCCTATTTTGGAGCCGAATTTCTAGCCTTACCCGTGGCGGCCTAGGCCGCGACCCGATCCCCGGACTAAATTTCCAGACGGGAGGGTGGGGCCCGATCCGCCCGCTGGTGAGCTCTTCCTCTCACAAGCCAAAAGGATCGACCTCATATACAGAGCCAGCCAATCTCCTACTCGGCCAGCAAAATTGCCCATTCCTCAGTCACGGAGGCGGCTATCCAGCCGTACGGAACGAGGCCCCCGCCATCTTGCAGCCTCTCTGACTGCGTACAATAGACAAAATCCACTCACTCCAGACGCCGGGCCCCCTTTCTAGGGCTATCCTCAGATCCTACGAATCAGTTCCAGGCTAAACATAGAGAGGCTGTGTCACTAAGGGGGGCGGCCTGTGAGAATAGACTGTAGCATAAAAACGCCTGCCTCTCTCCCGGTCATACTCCCCTCTCCAGGTAACTCTCCGCACAGCCAGCCTAGATACCGGGCCCCTGCTCCAGCGTCTCCCCACCCATTCTGATCCATCCCGAGAATAGAGCAGAGGGGCCCTGGTGCATGTGGACCCCGACCTTCCTCCCTGGGAGAAAACGGCACACATGGCCAAGAATAATTAAACAGACAGACAACAACGGTCGCTGGAACTCTTCACAGAGGAACCAGTCCAGCAGCTCTACCTTTTTTCAAGCCCTGATTAAAGCAATACCATGCAAGACAGAGAGTAAAGGAGGTCGGTCTGAGTGGATGACAGTAGTACAAACTAGAATGGCCGCTTAATACACATGGTGGCCTTGGCCTGGAGGGGAGATACTCTAACACACTAAACAATTCTGCATACTGTGATGGGCAATATAGGGCGACAGCTCCCTTTCACCAACACTCCTCACTCCCAGGGAAGGAACCTCCCAAAGCTCTTCGGCTCACAACCCTCAATGGCAGCAACTCGCCAGGATCCGCACTCCCCATCATCTCAATCAGACATGTCGCGCCCACAATCGGAGGGAACCAAAAAATCTAAACAAGACACAGATCAAGCCACTATACTGTCTCTCATGCAACAAGTTCCTAAAATGACTGACCTACAGCTAATCGCTTCAGATATCAAAAACGCCTTAACAGATGCGGTATCGGAGCTTAAAGAGGAATTAAGAGGGGTCTCCGACCGCCTTGAGGAAGTGGAGAGGGCAGCAGGCCGGCACGATGTGGATATCTAAGAGATTCAGCAGCATGGCACAAGATATCAATATCATCTTATCGCTATGCAGCGGAGGCTCAAAGACCTCGATAATCGGGGCCGAAGAAGGAACCTACACATCCGGAATCAATAGAACACGACCAAATCCCCCATGGAGTTACAGTCTCTAATCAACAACTTACTGGAGAGACCCTATGACTCCCCAGTGGAATTTGAACACGCTCATAGAGCACTACGCCCAAGAGGGAGAGAAGGCGAACCACCACGTGATATTGTATGCTACTTTATGGATTACAAATCCGAAGGGCCTTGAGACCCATCCTTTCTGCCCTCAGAGAAAGACATATTGTCTATAAATGGCGTTTCCCCTTCGGATTATGTGTCACAACACAGGGCCGCTCCTTCACCCTGCAAACCCCAGCGGACTTGCCTCATTTCTTTGAGCACCTCAACATGACACCTATACCTGTGCCTGAGTGGTACCAAGAGTTCACCATTCCTAAGCTCTGGAGGGAACTCCTTCCACCTGAGATGGAGCAACGTACACCACGACGTAGACCAAACTCCACCCCCTATAGACGAGGTCACCCAGACCCTCCTGCAGCCGCCACACTGATCCAAGCTAATCCGGACGCATCCTAAAGATGCTCAAGTAGAACACAAAGGAGAGGGGTAAGGTACATCTCCGTTCTGTTTGCTGTTTTCCACAGTTTTCTTTATCTGACTTCAGTTACAGTCCAAGATCCAGCCCATTACCTTGGAGCGAGCCCCGGTTAACAAAAACTTCTAAGACCTAACCCAATCCTAGGAAGACAACCCTCTTCACAGACTTCTGCTATAGCCCAGATTGAACCTGGCCAAAAACATAGCCTTGTTGCACCACACCGCCCCATATGTCTTTGCTAGCATCAGACTGAGCTACACCCAGTAAGACCTTGACCTGAAGAGTGGATCACCATAAACTGATAGACCCTGGCTACCGGATAGAGAAGTAACAATCCGCACAGTTACATATTGATGCCTGTCGGGGGGAGGGAGAGCCGGACGTGGTCCCCCTCCTGTGGGGGAGCCGACACTGATAAAAACCCCTTAGAAATTTCTTCATGCCCCACATAAATAAATACCCTTAACTCCTTATGGAGACAATCCAACATATTCGCTTTAGCGCCACTGATCATATGCCCAATGCCTTGACTTTCAGGACCAAACTCACCATACCATTATGCTTCTCACTTCAAGTGGGCTCGGCCTCGCGAGTGGACGGGGGATCATGTCCGGCTATACTGATTAAGTTATAACCAAAAGTGCTGCTTCTTCCCTGTAGGTTTCAAGCTCTTTAGGTCTTAGGGTGCATATACTGTATCAGAAGTGTATTGCCATGTTTGTCAATGCTGTCATAACGGGCTCAAAGCCTACTACATAATACTTTGCCATCTTAGGCTGGTCTTGGCTTACCATACTGGTCAGTCTGTTTTTCTAATGTTTATAGGAGATGCCTTTGCCCTTTCGGACCCGATGAAGTCGGGGCCCCCGTCAATCTAATATAATGCTCAGTTACTTTTACACAACCCTGTTATGTTTGTTATAATTGATGAAGTTCGGTTGACTGCTTATCCTGTTCGATTAACTGTTTGTATTTTTTGCCTCTGACCTATCAGTTCCTGTCCGGGTAACTTCAGACCCCATGCGGGTCTGAAAGATTGCTCCAATACAGTTCTTATGACATATCAAAGATTGTCTCCCCTCCGGCCAATAGGCCACTCATTATCCCCGCCGACTGCTCCTTCCACTACCCCCACATCGGCCCGGGACTCTCCCGGCTGTACCTCCACCTGGATCTTCTGTGTGACCCGGAAACGTATTGTTCCGGCCTTGCGCGATCTTTCACCACCCCCCTTCACCCCCTTCATCTCTGACTCCTTTTCCGATTCCCCCCTTCCCTCCCTAGCCTACCCCCTCCCCTTTCCTAGACTTCCTTAATACGCTCCCTTCCTTTGCCCTGTTAACCAAGATCTCCCCACAGACACCCCTGTAGGAAACGTAAGGCATCATGTCATCCCTTTCGATCTTTAAAACATACTCTTTAAATGCCAGGGATTTGAACATCCATGAAAAAATATCCCTAATCCTCAGAGAAATAGCTAAGTTACGAGCCCAGGTAGCGTTTATTCAAGAAACCCATTTCAAAGGACCAAACATTCTTAAACTGACGAACAACAACTTTCCTACAATTTACCATGCATCTTCCTCAACCAGCAAAACGAAAGGAGTAGCCATCCTCCTCGCAAATAACTTTCCCTTTCAACTTAAGGATCAACTGACTGACCCTGAAGGCTGCTATATATTCGTCAAAGGGTCCATCTATGATAAACCAATAACTTTAGCCAACATCTATGCCCCCAATGCTCACCAAGTTTCTTTCATCAGACAGATGATAGGACACCTGATTCCTTTTAGCGAGGGAATGATTATTATGGGAGGAGACCTGAACGTCCCTCTCGACCCACACTTAGACTCTTCCTCAGGTTCCTCATCAGTCCCGTACAGAGCTTTAAAACAAATTAAGCTTCAGTTTAACCTACTCGCGTTGCATGACTCCTGGAGGACCCTGAATCCAAATGCGAAAGACTACACTTTCTTCTCCCCCCCATCTAAAGTATTCGCGTATCGACTACCTACTCCTTTCTCAAGCTGACCTAACTTACCTCCAAGATGCTAGAATAGAACCCATGTACATTTATGACCATCACCCAATAACCATGACTCTTAAATTCCCACACACCAAATACAAAGAGAAGACCTGGAGACTAAACCCTTCCCTGCTCAGCGACCCCCTCCACAATGAATCTATCCAACACTCCATCCAGGAGTATTTTGAGCTAAACTCCTCCCGAGAAACGGCTCCCCTGAACGTTTAACTCGCTCACAAATGCGTAATAAGAGGGAAATTTATTTCTCTAGTGACTCAGGCTAAAAGAGAGAGACAAGCAAAGATAGAATCCCTAATCACTTGAATTCGTACTCTAGAGGCGTCACACAAGAGAAGCAAAGCGATGGTGGACTAGACTTCTCTGATCTCATGCCGATGTAACCTCCTGGAGGAGCTAGGTAAACAGATAAAACGCAAATTCCTATTATCTTTTAAACTCTTCTACAAACAAGCCAATAAAAGTGGCAAATTACTAGCTAGACTATTACAAGGAAAAAAAGTGCAAATGACAATCCCAGTAGTTCATGACTGAAAAGGGAAAAAATATCACAGATCTGACGAAATTGCACAACAATTTGCAACTTATTACTCTCATCTCTATAATCTCCCTAAGACTGCGCCCTCCGCTCAGACTTCCGTCTACCGTACCCAAGCGATAAAAGACTACCTAGCCCAGCACGGCCTTCCCAAACTACCAGCAGAAACGGCGGTGGTCCTAGATAAACCAGTCCAACCAGACAAGCTCCAAAATGCCCTAAAGAACGCAAAACCAGGTAAGAGCCCAGGACCCAATGGATTCTCTAGCCTTTCCTACAAAACATATCAAGATATCCTAACTAGTGTTGAGCGAACCCGGACTGTAACGTTCGGGTCCGTACTGAACTTTCGGGTGTCCGGCACCCGGACCCGGACATTTCAAAAAACGTTCGGGTTCGGTTCGGGGTTCTGCTATTTTACTCCACGTGTTGAGAAGCTGCAGGGCAGCCAATCAACAAGCGTTTCACTGGTTTGCCCTTAGAAGCCATCACAGCCATGCCTACTAATGGCATGGCTGTGATTGGCCAGTGCATCATGTGACCCAGCCTCTTTATAAGCTGGAGTCACGTAGTGCTGCAGTCACATGCTCTTGGGTAAGTGTAGGGAGAGGAAGCTGACAGCGTGAGGGAGAGAATAGAGACATTTTAAGATCTGATCCTGCATCCTGAGATAGATTACTTTACCAATGCTGTGCTGTTGCTCTGAGGACAGATAGCAGAAATTTCACATACCGCTGCTTTGAGTTGCAGAGCAAACTCTGCATAAAACAACGATCGCTACGATCGTGCTCAACGATCAGATTGTTGGAGGAATTTGAGATTTCAAATGCTGCTGCTTTGAGTTGCAGATCAAACTCTGCATAAAACAACGATCGCCACGATCGTGCTCAACGATCAGATTGTTGGAGGAATTTGAGATTTCAAATACTGTTGCTTGGAGTTGGAGATTGCAGATTAAACTCTGTCTAACGCAACGATCTTACGTTCGTACACAACGATCAGATTGTGGGATCGTACACAAAGATCAGATTGTGGGAGTAATTTGAGATTTCACATACTGCTGCTTTGAGTGATCTGACTGCACTAGGTAGAGGCTTCTGCTTAGAGGGACAGATTATTGTTGCAAAACCATTGCCTACTCCTATAGGGCCAGCTGTTGCTGTAAGTGACACATTATAGTTGAAAAATCATCTTCATCTCCTAGTTCTAAAGGGAGAGTTTCCAGGTGATGCTTAGAGGGACAGATTCTTGTTAAAAAACCATTGCCTACTCCTATAGGGCCAGCTGTTGCTGTAAGTGACACATTATTGTTGAAAAATCATCTCCTAGTTCTAAAGGGAGAGTTTCCAGGTGTTGCTTAGAGGGACAGATTCTTGTTCCAAAACCATTGCCTACTCCTATAGGCCCAGCTGTTGCTGTAAGTGACACATTATTGTTGAAAAATCATCTTCATCTCCTAGTTCTAAAGGGAGAGTTTCCAGGTGTTGCTTAGAGGTACAGATTCTTGTTAAAAAACCATTGCCTACTCCTATAGGGCCAGCTGTTGCTGTAAGTGACACATTATTGTTTAAAAATCATCTCCTAGTTCTAAAGGGAGAGTTTCCAGGTGTTGCTTAGAGGGACAGGGAGATTCGTTGTGGACCTTTGAGAGGGAAATCTTGATCCTCTACT
>BLSH010109778.1:35264-55794 GCA_018402905.1 Glandirana rugosa
ATGTGAGAGTACATATGATCTTTTTCTACCCTTTTGATCACCATATTATAAGATTTCTACAACCCACCTTGTTATAATGTCTATTTGTGTACATTAACTGCACCACTGCGTTGGAATGCCTTTGGAAATATTGTTATGTTTTTGTACATGCCTTCTCTTTCCTAATAAAACTTTATGGAACTAAAAATGACATCTGCCTCCCAATGGGCCCTGAAAATGTTCCCTAAACTGGGAGTTATGCCTCGTACACACGGTGCGACTGTTGTATGACCACGCATTCAACAATCGGTTGTTGGTGGTTGTGTCTAGCGTATAGACATGAGTCAGGTAATCCGCCAACAAAGCCAAACGTAGTGACGTGTTACGAGCGTATAACAAGGAAGTTCAGGTGAATGTGATTTGTGAATTAGGAACACAAGTTTACATGACCGAGCACTTCCTGGATTCCAAGCATGCATGTTTTTTGTTGGGCCAACTTCTGTACACACGAGTCAACAGTCATACAATGGCTTGTTACAAAGAAAAGAGGAAGGTCTGGTGTCACCAGTGACACACCTCCATCCCTATATACACAACAAATACACAGAAAAGTTCCCTGGGACTTTATATGAGGTGATCACCATTTGCCACTAATAACAAAGTAACAGGTGTATACACAGTTTGAACATTTATTAAAAAATGATCTTACATACATGGATAGCATGACAATTGCTGAGCCAATAAAATACATCATGGTACACTTTGGCAATGATACGTATAAAAACATACAGTATGCACAGGCATCTAATAAAACCGACGCGTTTCGCGAGACACGGCTCGCTTCCTCAAGGGTGGATGCGTGAGTGATGCATCTATAATAAATAAGAAAAAATGTATAACACAATAAAGGTTGTTATGGTGAATGGTCAGAGCGGTCTAGGAGTAGAAGGCCCCATACTCATCATCAGGCAAAGCAATGTGCCAATTTGCTAAGATTCCAACAGGCGGTAGCAAAGGATGTGTGGCACGGGAGCCAACCAGAACCAACATCAGGGGACAACTCGGCATGGGTGAGGTTGTGTGAGCCTAGAAGTTCAACCTTGTCCAAATAAGTGTCAGCTGTAACATAAATATATGTAGTAGTAATGATTGCTATAATAGCAGAGTAAACACTGAATAGTATATATAAATATATATATATATATATATATATATATATATAGTTACATATATGTACCGACCTGGTCCAAAAAATGAGATGGACATGGAGATCAATAGGTATATGTGAGAGGGATGGAAGGGGGAGGTGGTTGGGATGATGAGACCCTGGAAATTAAACCCTTTCCAAATAGATGTCAGCTGTAGCAAAAATATATAAAAACATATATAAAAAGTAATGATAATGATTGCTGTGGTAGCAGAGTATTCAGGTACAAAAGGTATTGCAATATGGACCAAACAGGAACGCTACTAGATCATCCAATTTCACCAATATGTCAGCAAAAGTTGCCTGTAAGTAGTGTGAAACAGCATGCATCAATCACAGGAATCAGCTGTGAGTGGAAGACAGGCTGTGATGTCTTGTGTGAATATATAGGGAATCTTCCCTTGGAGGAAGTCAATCACACCATAATAAGGGCGGTGCTGGCCACCTGTTCAGGGAATGGTAATCAATGACATATGGCATGGTAAGGTTGAAAAGTATATAAGGTTGTACATATAGTTGCATATATGAACAACCCTGGTCCAATATTTCAATGGACATGGAAACCAGAAAGTGAATGTGAAGAGGCTGAAACAATGCATATACATGTTTATGGAGATGATCCCTGCAAACAAAAGGGGCAATAGTGAAAATGTGTGCAAAATGAAATGAATAAAAGATGATAAAATTAAGTGTACTACCAATGAATTATGGTGTGCAGGGTATGTATACCTGTGAAAGGAAAATTGGCCATGACATGATGTGCTTCCGCATGTGTGATGAAAGCAGTGGAAAGGGGGATCCCAGTCATGTCAGCCCTCCAAATCATATCCCCAGTGGGGTATGGCAGGCCTCGCTCCCAACGCCATGAAAGGATGCTGGCCATGCCATGTCTGTCCTCCGGTTGTCCCCTGGTGTTGGTTCTGGTTGGCTTCCTCCCCTCAGCTCCCGTGTCACACATCCTTTGCTACCGCCTGTTGGGATCTCAGCAAATTGGCACATTGCTTTGCCTGATGGTGAGTATGGGGCCTTCTACTCCTAGACCCCTCTGACCATTCACCATAACAACCTTCATTGTGTTATACATTTTTTCTTATTTATTATAGATGCGTCACACACGCATCCACCCCTGAGGAAGCGAGCCATGTCTCGCGAAATGCTTCAGCTTTATTAGATGCCTGTGCATACTGTATGTTTTTATATGTATCATTGCAAAATTGTACCATGATGTATTTTATTGGCTCAGCAATGGTCATGCTATCCATGTATGTAAGATCATTTTTTAAGAAATGTTCAAACTGTGTATACTCCTGTTACTTTGTTATTAGTGGCAAATGGTGCTCACCTCATATAAAGTCCCAGGGTGCTTTTCTGTGTATTTACAATGGCTTGTTGCCCAACAAAAGTTTTCTAGTTTGCTCAGCCAACTTCTGTTGTACAACTGTCGAACGTCGGCTGTTGTAATTGCGCATGCTAGCGGTCAGATTATCGTACAACAAGCTGTTGTACGACCGTTGCACCATGTGTACAGGCCATAAATCTTGCTCTCATTGCAAGGCCCATAGGTAATATTGTTGATTATGCCAAATATAGTTGTACTGTAAACCAGACTTTAAACATTCCTGATGTTTCCTAGATAGTTCAAAATTCCTTAGAGACCAATTCACTACTGTTAAAGCATCCTGATGTTTAATGATCATGTACAAAGAGATGACATCAGCTGTAACCAAAATACAATGATCTAAGCATGTAGTATTATTCAATATTTGCAAAAGGTGCTTTTATCCCTCAAATAAGCCTCTATGGAACTGGCTACAGGTTGAAGAAAATAATCTATGTACTGTCTCAATCAGGACATAATAGAGTCTATTTCATTCCATTTACTATGGGGCGTTCTGGAGAGTTCTCCACATTTTTATTAATTTTAGGGAGGCAATAAATTAAATGGGTCTTACATCCTGAAGGAACCAGATATGGGGCCTCTTTCTTATTCAGAATATTGTTTTTTCCCCTTTCTTAATTAATCTCTATAATTTCTCTAGGTTATTGCTTAATGGTAAATACATATTCCTATCCTCAAAAAGCCTATCCATTCATCCATGCAAAAAGCCTTAGTTATAATGAGTATACCTCTGCCTTTGTCAGCAGGGCAGATTACCACCTTTTTTTTCTTCTCCAATTCTTTTATGCCGTTTTTAATATAAATGAGATTTTGCACCTTTTTGATGTTTAAATTCTCAAGGTCATCCAGCACCATGTTTTAAACACTTCTATATGTTTACTATCAGAATCTTGTGAGGTAAAAACAGATTTGTTTCTAAGATTAGAATGAAGACCTTCATTTATTGGGGGTGGTCTAACATCCGAATTAGACAAAACATTTCTTCATATTGTTCTCATGAATTTATGAATATTAACATATGTATCAAATTTGTTTGTGTTTTTAACTGAGTCATATTTAAGACCTTTGTCTTAAACTTTCAACTTGTCATATCTGAACGGGATAAATTGTTATTATTGTTTGTTTATTGATGTAAGTGAAATCAATGTTTGGGTGTCACAGCAAGCAATGTATTTTGGAATCATCATTAACCACTTCAATACCAGGCACTTAGAACACTTCCCGCCCAGACCAATTTTCAGCTTTCAATGCTGTTGCGCTTTGAATGAGAATTGCGCAGTCGTGCGGCGATGTACCCAAACAAAATTTTTATCATATTGTTCCCACAAATAGAGCTTTTTTTGGTGATATTTGATCACCCCTGCGGCTTTTATTTTATGCGCTACAAATAAAAAAGACCAACAATTTTTGAAAAAAAAAAGTGTTTCTTTGTTTCTGTCACAAAACTATGTACATTTTCTCCTTCACTGATGGGCACTGATGTGGCTACACTGATGGGCACTGATGAGGCTAGACTGACAGGCACTGATGAGGCAGTACAGATTAGCACTGATAAGTTTGCACTGATGATGGGGCACATATATGCAGCACTGATAAGCAACACTGACGGGCACTGATACGAGGCACTGATATGCGGCACTGATGGACACTCATGGGCAGCACTGATAGGTGGCACTGGGCACTGATGGGTACTGATAGGTGGCACTGCTGGGCACTGATTGGTGGCACTTTTAGGTGGCACAGATGGGCACTGATAGATGGCACAGGTGGGCACTGATAGGTGGCACTGGTGCATATAGCACTGTTAGGGATGGCACTGGCAGGCATCATATATGGGCACAGTGCCATCCCTACAGTGCACTGTATTGCCCTTACCTGGTGGTCTAGTGGGGGCCCCCTGGTGGTCCTGTGGGGCCTCCATGTTGTCTCCCTGGTGGTCCTGGGTGGCCTCCTCATGGTGTCCCAGGGGGGGCTCCCTGGTGGTCCAGTGGGGTGATCCTGAGGGGAGCTGTGCTGATAAATGTTCAGCGCAGCCCCTCCATCAGGAGAGCAGCCTATTGGCTCTCCGCTGCTCAGGTCTGCAGAGGAAAAGCCAATAAATGGCTCTTCCTATTTACACTGTGATCAGCCGTGATTGGTCACGGCTGATCACATGGTAAAAGGCTTCTGATGGAAGCCTTTTACCTCGGTCGGTAATGCTGTGGGTCAGACTGACCCACGGCACCACCGATTATTGCGATGCGTGCCCCCGCGGGCATGCAATCGCGGATTATCCTGAGAACATCAATCATTTTTTTCATACTTGTGTTAAAATCTGCATTTTTACTAAAAAAAACTTTAAACCCACCTCACCTGTGTGGCACAATTTAAGTTTAGATCACATTCTTGCCCCGGACTGTGCATTTTAAGTGGAGTGTACTCAGGGTTTACATGGATGCTTTACATTTTACATAATTTATTTTAATATATATATATATATATATATATATATATATATATATATTTTTTTTTTTTTTTTTTTAATTTAACATTATTGCTATTACAAGGGTACTAACATGCCCCCTTTGTGATAGCATTGGTCAGGTGACAAGTCTTCTTTATGGAGACATCAGGAGTCTATTATACCCGCAATGTCTGCCCTGCTCTCTACTGCAGCTAATCAAGAATAGATTGAAAGCACAATATCTGAGGAATGATGGCTGCCCCATGATTAAGCTCCGGGGGGTGGAGCAAAACACATTGAGGGCATTGCCTGGTGGGAGCACAAGCTGAGGTTATCATTTCACCACTAAAGACTTGTGTGGATGTGCGGCACTGGGCATTTCTCCTCTCTCTCTCCAATGAGGGCTGTGAACCCGGACACATTACACGCTGCTTCCAGGTTTATTAGTCGTGGAGGGAGTGGTTGATATCTTTTATCCTGAAATATGTAACAAATAGAGAATATTTATATTAAACACATAGTGAGTGCTGGAAATGTGCTGTTGGTTTCAGGCAAATGGTAAACAGAAATTTAAATCCCCCTCCAATGAATGTATTTACCATTACCAACTCTACTGTGCTATTGTGCTATTTCTTGACCTTGATTTTGGCTTTGTAGATGAGCTTGATACATTAATATTATTATTCTTAGTTTATACAATTAATTACCAGTGCATAGGCATTGTCATAAAACTGTACCTGCACTCATGCAGGTGACATTTTTTTATATTAGATGTCACTTTCTGTGTTTTATTGTTTAATTGAATTGTCTGTTTGCTGAAATTCTATAAATTTACAATAACCGCATAAATATAATAAAGATACAGATTCGTGCAGATTTCATAAATTTATAAAAAGATGTCAATTTATTCTCATATTCCACATACCCTTACATTAGTCTCTACTTTTTAATGTAATATTTTAGGATGTTCTCCCAGTGACATAAAACAAAAATGAAATCTTTGAGTTGTAATTGAACTAGCTGTCATTAAAATTAGAGACAAAGAAGCCTTTTATGGATACACATCAACAGGAGTTCTGTCTCTCTCCAGATCCAACCCAAATTATAGTGACTTATGCCCTTGGAAGTTGTATGACATACTATGATAATGTAAAAGGAGTCAAGGAAGGTTTGTGAGCCAAGTAAGAAGAATATGAAATATGCAGTAGAACCCTTCAAATTTGCTTTGGTGTCAAGTGTTAAGGAATAAGCCAGTTTTCCTTTTATATATGATTTTATCTGTAATCAATCAATAGGCATAAATTATAGTCTAAATTTAAGAAAATTAACAATTTTAGCAGAAAATAGATTACAGTTTTATTAAAAAAAAAATTCTCATACATGAGAAAATTAGTTGATGACATTGTATTTTTATTGAGCTCCCTGTGGCCTGCTGCAGGGTAAACTTTTTAATTAAATTCTGTTCATTTTCCCAGTACATAAAGACTACACAGCCTTTAATGTATATTTAAACCCAAATGGTCTGGTATAGAATTTGGGGGAAACAAACACCTTTTTTGTGGGATTCCCCTTTGACGTTCTTAGCAGACTCTCATCAAGGATAAGAGTCAGGTAAGTAATGTTTTTGTGGGTTTCCCAGATAACATCTATATTAGACCCGCATCTAGGATAAGAATCTGATGTAGATGAATTAAATTATTAGGTGCTTTGTTTGCAAACAGAAGGAAGCTGTCATTTGCCATTTACTGGGAATTTAAACATTCTTGTTTGCCTATTTTTCTGCAGTAGGTTGTATACTTTGTACAGATGAACTACTTCATATTCAGAATAAGGGCATACTTCATATCTATGATTAAGCTGAGGCCATTCACATTTCTTTTCACCTCTTAAGCTAGTGGTGTGCAGTGTCTCTCATCTTCTCATACTTACCTGCTTTCTGAATTAAGCATAAGACAGCCTGCACCCTTATACTTCTGTCAGACACCAGATCTACCGGAGCACCTTGAGCGGCGTTATACATGGTATAGGGTATAAAGGCATCCCCCAGTCATGTTTATTAAAGTAATTTTACATTTTTTTCAAGTTGACCTTCAGGCATTATTAAATCACTGTTCCTCACTAAATGGAATAAAAAAGTTTTTGATTTGGTACATGTTCCCCGGGACAATATTCAACCTCCCATAACATTTGTATGACAATACGTTGCATATTAACCTAGAAAATGGCCATTACCCTTACTGTTATTTTTAACAATCAGTTCCCATTGATCAAGGGGTTTGGATACAGCACCTGAACTTTTGTTATATTCTAAAAACCTGTCTAGAATGAAAACCAGATACATTTGGCTCATCTCAAATTTCTGGAATAAAACATTGTAATTGTTACTATAATTATGTTGTATCATGGTCAAATGATAGTTTTTTTTTTTTTAGGGATTTTATTCAATGTGTGCAAGGAGGAATAACACAAATACTTAAAAATATAACATTTAGTAAAGATAATGACAGATACAGATAAAGATAAAGAAAATATGACATGAATACTTAACTAAGGATGCTGTTTCGCCAAGGAGTCCCCACCCCCTTTTCATACGGCATGGCCAGATGATCAGTCAGACACATGCCTAATGGAAGCTCTGTTATGAGACTAAACCTACAATTTCTAGCTAGGGTATATAGGTCTTATGTGTAGGAAATGGTCAAGTCCAACCTCAGAGCAGTATGATCCTCTAAGGAAAATGGTACAGACTGGGCTGGCTTGTCCATATAGTCAGCTTACAATTACATTTCTATCACACGAGTCATCCAAAGTAATCAGGAAAACAGGATATTAGAGGCTTTCTTATGTCTTGTATGGCCCATTAAAGTTTAGAATTAATTATTAGATATTGTGAGCCATGTAAAATATTCAATTTCCCTATGAAATTACCAATTTTTTTCCACTAAATTTGTCTTACTGTTCATTTGAGATTTTTGAGATTTCAATGCCTAGTATAGCATTATTGGGACTTACATTAGAGTTTATCAGTCATATACTGTATATAAGGGTGAAAGCTAAGTGTATTTATAAAGGTCACTAACCCTCAAGGCGAATATCTATAGTATACTGTACTTAGAAATGTATTGAAAAGTCTACATTATTGCTTCTTCTACACTAATCAGATCACATCAGTGCAAGGACCATGTCTTAAGTGTAAAATGTAGTATAATGTGTAAAAATACAGAAGAAAAGTGCCCATGGGACTTTGAGGATCAAGAAAAATACCAAACAGTTTTATAAAAATAATTATTTAACAACTTTATTGTTCACAATCAAATGTATAAAAAGCAAAATAGTGAAAAAGTTTTTTTTTTTTTTTTAATGAATTATACATTGCAATAAACAACATTATCATGACTACCAAGATATGAGTAAGAGACAGATATGGTAAGGTTGCTTCTCAATGTGTTTCATGAAACAAAGTTCACAACACAACTATAAAAAATAGTAAAGAGTCATACTTATACAGCATATGTGGTATATAGAACATCACTTGTGTACCTTAGCAGGTTCATCAGACGTAAAATCAAGTTGAGGTAATTCCTCACATAGGAGTCAGTGCAATGGCTAGGCGCTAGGTGGGGCAGTCCTGCCCAAGAACTGAGGGTGGGGCAAGTCGCCAATGAGGAAGCCCAATGGGCAAGCAGGGGGGTCAATATATAATAGTGCAAAATCAATAAAAACCATAGTATACTAAATCTCATTGAAATATCTAAAACCAAAAACAAACTAAACTGCTACCCTAATTTGGAAATGAAGAGACACATAAATCTGTGACAAAGACCTAAATCCAATAAGACAGGTGTATACCTGCTTGAGTGAACCAGGAAGGAAAGAAAGTGCACTAAGAAGGTGCCATCTCAAAAGTGAAATATGTAAGTAAAGTAATGGCCCCAAATATGTACGGGCCCATGGGCCGCCACCTTTGCCTTGCAGAGTGTTAAAGTGCTTAGCCCATATAGGAGAGTTACTAAAACAAGTGTAAACATCACACAAGACAGCAACACAATCTATTCAGTGCTTAAACCAGGTAATTAGCTCAAATATGTGTTAATTGTTCCATTGGAAAAGTGAAATTAAGGAAAAATAAAACTTAAAAATAAAATGACCACCAGGTGTCCCGAGAGCAGCCAGCTAAAAACCTTGGGGGAAGTTGGTGATAATGGAGAGAACAAAAAGCGGTGCTCAAGGGGTTAATCCGGTAAAATAAGCCAAGGTCTCTGGATAAAGAAAATAACATTTATTTGCTGTTTAAAAACATGCTACTCAATCTCAGGGCTGAAATGTAGATCACAGTGTGTTTGAAGTTAATCAAATGATTGAATAAGTAAACTCATAACCTCGAGTGAAACCACAGGAGTCCTCTGGGGAAAGAAGGAGCCACAGACTTGCTGGATTGCCAGCTGTGTAGAATACCCGGCTCACAGTGGTGATGTGTGGACACACTGATCATTGCCTGGGTGAGCAGGGGGAAGTGGAGGGAGACTGCTGCTGGTAGTGAACACTGTTGCAGTGCGGGATGTGTGCCTGGTTCCACTGGGATGCTGGCTGGGTGTGGGAGAGATGGAGAGAGTAGGGGGGGCGGACCGGCCGCCGTCTCTGTTCCCTTGGCCACCTGCCAGAGACTGGGGATCAATACAGGCTGGGGGAAGAGAGCATCAGCCATACAGTGTTCCTGTAATGCTTCAGGCTCCAAGGTTGGTCATGTGGAGAGGATCAGCTGACTATAGGTAGGGCTGTAAGCTGGAGGCTGGAGCAGACTGGATCTCCTGAATCTCCTGTCAGTTGACTGAACCACCTGCAAGGGGAAACGTGCGGGGGTCTCCAAGAGGGTCACAGAGGGGCTCCAGAGGACACTCCTGAAGAAAGGGGGAGCTTCGCGCTCCTGCGCTTTTTCAAAGTCTAAAGCTCCATAGATTGTGGATTGATTTTATACCTCTTAAAGAAGGGAGGGGGTGGGACAGGGAAGGGAGTAAGGGGAGTGAAGTGGGTGGGACTACGGGGCAATCCAGGAAATCATTGACCCCTTACTCCTGCGAAAAAAAAACACACTTTAAAAAAAATGTAGACTTTGAAAAAGCGCAGGAGTGCGAACTGCATCAGTCCTCACCTCCCCCTTCCCTCAGCAGTGTCTTCTGGAGCCCCTCTGTGACCCTCTTGGAGACCCCCGCACTTTGCCCCTTGCAGGTGATTCAGCCAACTGACAGGAGATCCAGTCTGCTCCAGCTTCCAGCTTCCAGCCCTACCTATGGTCAGCTGATCCACTCCACATGACCGACCTTGGATCCTGAAGCATTACCACCATAGGGTGGAACCAACAGTGATAATAAACACTTAGAGTAACCCAACAAGTTACCTGACAATCAAACTACCCAAGAAAATGGTAAGCAGCCACCCATGTCTCCAGCAGTAAAGTAAGGAGTAAGCAAACCATAACAACCCCAGCTAGTATAATGTGTAGTGTCCTAAAACAACAAATCACAATTTCACTTTATTGAAAGCAAACTAGTGCAAGATGCATCCCATAGGTCATCAGCCTGAATGATCAGACAGGGAGTAACTAAAGTGCAGTTTATTAAACAGGTACAATATTAGAAATATTGCAAAAATAATTCAAGATGGCAAAAAACATGCAGGCACTGCAGAGTCAGATTTTAAAAGATACAAACATGGACTCTAAACAGAAATGTTTTAGTGACTCAGGAGACAGGGTAACATGGCTGAATACCATAGTCTCAGTGAGACTCCATAACAACAGAGAGTCAAGCTGAGAATCACTTTTTTTAGTAAAAAAGTTCAGAACACAGCAACCATCAATTAACTGCATAAACAGTGTCCCCACAAAAAGTGTTTTCCAGTGCTAAACCTTTCATCCAATTTCTAAACTGTTGCATTTGTAAATTCCAAAAGCCAGTAGAAAGGAAAAATAGTGGTAAAAAAACACTTGTGGGTTTACTAATCTTTTTTTTTGTTTTCAATATTTTCATTACAGTAAGTATCCATAGAGAGTAACGATAACAATGAGCAGAGTGGGATGAAAAAACAAGTCACACAGCTGTGTCTTACAGAGAGTAACACAGATATGATAATTATGTTATCGTCGAGAGTATACATAGAAGACATGAAACCAACCAAAGCAAATGTTATGCGTAGTGTGCGACATCGCCCCACACCACCGGGCATCCCATATGGGAACAAGCTGTGGCGAAGGGAGGAGGGTGACCCCGCCCCACCTATTTACTTTCAGAAGGTTTTTATCTAGGTGAAACATATAGTGCACATAAGCAAGTATGTGGTAACTAATGCATATACGCTGAATTTTGGAGAAATAAATCAAGGTATTATAGGATCGTCTAGGTCTGGGCGAGGGAACCTGAATCACACGTTCCAACCCAACTGCTGTTTTGGTGAAGAAGGGGGTACAGATGGACCCCTAGGAAATCCAGTTAGGAATGGGGTGTAGGTCGAGGGCCCCAGCCCTCTGACCCCCCAAAGGGGATCCGCTTGTGCTTGGAGAGAGAGTGACCACAACCTAGGGGAATCAATGGGTAATACAGCAGATGGGTGGAAGGGGAATGGAGCTAACCAAAGAAGAAAGGGAACCGCTCCAGGTGTGTGGATGAAAGCTAATCCCATCTGAGCAGGTGCTGGTCTGGAGTCCGCTGTCCGAGGCAAAGTGTAGAACGAAGAATAGGACCGCACTCAGTCAAAATGAGAACGTAAAAAGTTTATTGTGAACCATCCAAAAACAAATATCCATAATCCAGACAGACAAAGTAACAGGCCATGGAAAGGTTGACGCGTTTCACTGGGAAAGAATCCGCTTAATCATAACCCCGGAAGGGGAATGGATGCTGGGCTCCCGGGCCCAGGAAGGGGGCTTGGAATGTATATCCTCTTGAGGAGCAAGTAAGCTATGGGCCCCAGATCTGAGTGAAGAACTGAACAAATAAACTCTAAGGCTCTCCCACTGATTAAGTGGGGGGAGGCTCGTGGGGAACAGGGAAAGGGAAGATTTAGGAGAGGAGATAGAAAAGGAAAAAAAGGAAGAAGGAGAGAAGGTGTCAGTCAATCAGGGGATTTTGGGGCAGATAGAAGCCCAGTTCGGGTAGCCTGGGATTAGGGAGATCCCCATGTGTAATGCCCGGGGTTCCCATATGGCCTCAGACTTTGTTGTTAAGTCTGTAAGGATGCTGGCTATTTTCTCTTGTGACATTATCCAAGAGTTTTTTTGTCGGGCCGCCTCAAAGAAAACTTTGAGCTGTTTCCAAGCTTTAGCAATTGTGAGTTTAGCCCCGAATAAAATGAAGTATATTAACTTATGGGAGTGTTTGGGGACACCAGGGAGGTCAGCATTCAAAAGGGCAATTGCTGGAGATTTAGGGAGCTGACAGTTTGTTACCTTGAAGAAGTCCTAATTCTGGGAATATGTGGTGGGGTGCCATGCAGTAGACAATTTCTGAAGCATAGGGGGTTTACTGAGGGGAAAATAATCACCAATTTAGAGGGGGTGAGATACCACCTGGTGAGGACTTTAAGGATAGCTTCATATTAAAGAGGTGTTTAGGATGCCTCTGTAGGCTCTGGAATGGGAGGTCTGCCATTTATCTAAGTCCCACACCAGCTTGAGGTCCTCCTCCCAGGCTTTCATGTAGCTCGATTTGGATGTGGGTAGGAATAGTGACTGATATATGATTGAAATGCCATGTTTTTTTGGGGGCATCCACAATAGGAAGTCCAAGATGTGATAGGGGGCCGCCTGTCTTTCTATATGAGTCCAGTCGGGTTTTTCAAATTTTGAGTACACTATAGATAGTTGGGCGAGCAGCCCGAGGCCCCCCTTAGTTTTGTGTTGATATAGGGTCCTTTGGGGGAGTCTGTGGCAAGAACCTTGCCAAATAAATCTAAGGACCTTCTGTTGGAACGTGCGCAAGTGATTCTGTCTTATTAGAATCGGTAGGGACCTGAACAGGTATAAGAGGCGGGGGAGGAGAGTCATTTTGACAGAATTGATTCTGCCAAGCCAGGAGAGCCCAGCTCCGGCCCACCCCTTGAGATCTGCCTAAAGTTTCTTATAAATGAGAGGGTGATTAAGGGAATACAGGAGATCTGTTCTAGAAGCTAGATTGATCCCTAAGTATTTACTAGACTCACTCCATTAGAATTTGAAGGATTTTTTGAGTTGAGAGACTCTTTCTGGTTGCAACGAGATATTGAGAGCCTGAGATTTAGAGTAATTAATCTTTAGACCAGAGATAGCCACAAAGTCATTCAGTAGTCTGCACAGATTGGGTAGGGTGGTCAATGGGGAAGTGATAAAGAGGAGGATGTCATCGGCAAAGAGACCACATTTGTGGGACTGGGGGCCACAGTTGACTCCTTGTATATGGGTTATGGCGAATTGCAATTGCTAGTGATTCTATGGCGATAGCGAAGAGTAAAGGTGATAGCTGGCATTCCTGTCTCATGCCTTTCGCAATGTTGACCGGGCTTGAAAGTTGTCCTCTGAGGCGAATAAAGGCTTTCGGGTGGAGTAAAGGGCTTGGAGGATATTCCTGAAGCGAACACCGAAGCCCCATAGTTCCAGGACAGTGAAGATGTACGGCCAGAAGACAGTGTCAAAGGCTTTTTGTAGATCTAGGGATAAGAGCATTCCTTTTTGTTTGGGACCATTATTCCAATTAGAGTGGAGTAAGGAAACTATATTGATTGCTCTCATTATTTGATCCGGACCTTGTCTACCTGGGATAAATCCCACCTGGTCCTTATGGACGTATCGGCTTATGAAGGAGGCCAGGCAATCCGCCAGAATCTTTGTTAGGATCTTTAGGTTATTATTAATAAGAGATATGGGTCTGTATGAGCTTACTTCTTCTGGGTTTTTGTCAGGTTTGGGAATGACCGTGATGTAAGCCATATTGAGATGGGGGTCTAATGGGGAGCCATTGGCTTTGTCATTAAAGAATTTCACCAGGTAAGGGGCTAGTGTGGGGGTGAATGTTTTGTAGTACGGAACCGAAAGGCCATCTGGGCCTGGGGATGAGCCTTTTTTAATGATCTTGATTACCTCAAGGACTTCCTTCTCTGTGATGGGGTTATCATCATATCCCTATGGGCTGATGAGAGGGAGGGTAGGGGTAGGTCTTTCAGAAAAGCAGTTGTCAATTGATCCTTCACTGCTTTATCAGGGCTGTACAGGTTAGAATAAAATCTGTGAAAGGCTTTAAGGATTTTGTTAGGGTCAGCAGTGGGGGATTGCCCATCTACTTTAATCCTAGGTAGGGTTTGGGGTTTTACTCTCGGGTGAGTTTTAGGGCTAGCATGGAGCCTATTCTGTCCCTTTGGGTATAAAATCTTGCATAGCTCCATCAAATTTGTTTTTTAGGGGAGACAGTGAGGGCTAAATTGAGGGCTAGCCTGGCAGCGTCCAGTTTGGCCAGTGAGCCTGGGAGACAGGTTTTGTTTGTGCAATGTTGCGAGGGAAGCAAATGATTGTTCAAGTTTGTAGATTTCTAGCTGATGGGCTTTCTTGTTTTGCGATGCAATCTGTATGAGTTTGCCTCTGATGGTAGCCTTGTGGGCCACCCAGAGGGTTACTGGGGAGACCTCTTGGCCCCCGTTTAGGTTGAAATATTCTCTGATAGAGTCATCTATTTCTTTGACTCTGACAGGGTCATGATGCAGTGTCTCATTCAGGCGCCATTAGAGGGAGGGTTGCCTAGTAAGTGTTTTCATTAGGGTCAGGATGACCAATGAGTGGTCTGAACACGCTATGTCTTTGATACTAGCAGACCTGCTTGCTGGAATAATAGGAGGGAAGTCAGCATGTGGTCAATAGAGTTGAGCGAACCCAAACTGTAAAGTTTGTTTTCCTACCGGACGTTAGGGTGTCCGTGTCCCGAACCCGTACATTTGAGAAAAATTACGGGTTTGGGTATTTTTTTGTGCTTTTTTCGCGCCTGTTGAATAACTGCAGGGCAGCCAATCAACAAGCGTTTCACTTGTTTGCCCTTAGAAGCCATCACAGCCATGCCTACTAATGGCATGGCTGTGATTGGCCAGTGCATCATGTGACCCAGCCTCGATATGAGCTGGAGTCACATAGCGCTGCATGTCACATGCTCTCAGACTAGTGTAGGGAGAGGATGCTGCCACCGCTGTGAGGGACGGATTACCATTATAAAATCATCTCATACTAGTATAGGGAGAGGTTCCTGCCGCTGGTGTAAGGGACAGATTACCGTTATAAAATAATTTCATACTGGTATAGGGAGAGGTTCCTGCCGCTGGTGTGAGGGATAGATTAGCGTTATAAAATCATCTCATACTAGTATAGGGAGAGGTTCCTGCCGCTGGTGTGAGGGATATATTACCGTTATAAAATCATCTCATACTGGTATAGGGAGAGGTTCCTGCTGCTGGTGTGAGGGATAGATTAGCGTTATAAAATCATCTCATACTAGTATAGGGAGAGGTTCCTGCCGCTGATGTGAGGGATAGATTAGCGTTATAAAATCATCTCATACTAGTATAGGGAGAGGTTCCTGACGCTGGTGTCAGGAATAGATTAGCGTTATAAAATCATCTCATAATAGTATAGGGAGAGGTTCCTGCTGCTGCTGTGAGGGACAGATTACCATTATAAAATCATACCATACTAGTATAGGGAGAAGTTCCTGCTGCTGCTGTGAGGGACAGATTACTGTTATAAAATCATCTCATACTAGTATAGGGAGAGGTTCCTGCTGCTGGTGTGAGGGACAGATTAGCGTTATAAAATAATCTATTACCAGTATTGGGAGAGGTTCCTGCTGCTGGTGTGAGGGACAGATTACCGTTATAAAATCATCTCATACTAGTATAGGGAGAGGTTCCTGCCGCTGGTGTGAGGTATAGATTAGCGTTATAAAATCATCTCATACTGGTGTAGGGAGAGGCTCCTGCTGCTGGTGTGAGGGACAGATTACCGTTATAAGATCATCTCATACTGGTGTAGGGAGAGGTTCCTGCTGCTGGTGTGAGGGACAGATTAGCGTTATAAAATCATCTCATACAGGTGTAGGGAAAGGTTCCTGCTGCTGGTGTGAGGAACAGATTACCATTATAAAATCATCTCATACTGGTGTAGGGAGAGGTTCCTGCTGCTAGTGTGAGGGACAGATTAGCGTTATAAAATCACCTCATACTGGTATAGGGAGAGGTTCCTGCTGCTGGTGTGAGGGACAGTTTAGCGTTATAAAATCATCTCATACTGGTGTAGGAAAAGGTTCCTGCTACTGGTGTGAGGGACAGATTAGCGTTATAAAAAATAATATAAATTTGTGCAAAATAGTAAATTTGCGTCCAGAATGAGGAGAGTGTCAAATAAGGGATGTGGTCGTGGTCATGGTGCTGCTGGTGTTGGTGAAGCTCCTGTTGCAAGGAGAGGACGTGGTCGATCTGTGGCAGCTACATGCACAAGTGAAACACCTTCCTCAGGTGCAAGTAGCCTACAGAACCTACAACGTTATATGGTAGGCCCGAATGCCGCTCAGCGAATGGTGAGGCCAGAACAAGTACAGGAGATAGTAGATTGGGTGGCAGACAATGCCTCCAGTTCCTTCACATTGTCTCCCACCCGGTCCCTTGATGAAAGCTCAGAGTTGACACCTGAACCCCATGGCCATCTGTCTTTCACCTCAGGCCCTTTTAAATTAGCCAAGCAGTCTGAGCCCCAAGTCATGCAGCAGTCTCTTATGCTTTTTGATGACTCTGCTGGTGTGCATTCCATGGGCCATCCACATAGCCCTGCCCCAGAAGTGAAAGACATTGAGTGCACCGATGCCCAACCACTTCTGTTTCAGAATCAGGACATGGAAACACCACCGCAGCACGTCTCTGATGATGACAAAACTGCTGCGGCAGTGGAAGTACCCTGCCTCCCTGTCAATATCCCATAACGGCTCAACGGGGGGGCGTGGCGACCGGCGATGAGGAAAGCCGTATGAAGCTGTAGCTCCGCTCGGCCACTCTGGGACTAACCACTATATGCGGATTCTCCGGCCATAGAAAGCGCCTAAATCAGCCCAGAAGCACCGTAACCCACGCTGACCTAGCAGCGATGACAAGGCGCAAAAATCATCAAGCCCAGCTGAAGAAGTTGTCTAACTTCTTTCAGCCGACAGGCCGTGGGCCTCGGCAATATGGCGGTGGCACGCGCTCACCGCTGAAGACGGAAACGAAGTCTGCAGGAGGAGACCGAGCCAGCACGAACCCTTCCCGCAACATCCAACAGGTAGGAAACACAGACTCTGGGGACTCCTCGGGCTCATCCTCCCCCTCAACACGCAGCCCAGCAAAAACAAAGCCCCGCAGGGAACCACTACACGAACGAGGGGATGAAATGGAAGCGGACATGCAGCACTCACTCAACATACAGGCAGCACAGGACCCTATTTATACCTTCCCTACCCAGGGGAACCCGGTGTCAGACATAACATTAAAGGACATGTTAATGTCCCTCCGCTCCTCACTACAAGCTGACCTGAAGGGGTGTCTTTCTCAGATCCACAATGAGATACTTGATCTAGGGCACTGTAGAAACATCAATAGAAGCCTGTATTTCTTCCTACAACAACATGGTAGATGCCCATGATAATCACACGGAAGAAATAGCATGGCTGAAAGCAAAGGTCGCAGACCTAGAGGACAGATCGAGACGATCGAACATAAAAATAAGAGGAATTCCTGAAGCTGCCCCCCCGAGCCAATTGAGACAACAAGTATCAAGCCTTTTTCTCATGCTTGCACCATCTTTATCACAATCAGAGCTGGAAATTGACAGGATCCATAGGCTACCCAAACCTTCCTTTATTTCCCCTGAAGCACCAAGAGATGTGCTGCTGAAAATGCACCATTTTCAAACGAAAGAACTGATTATGTCCCAACTAAGGAAGATGCAACTCCCTGAGGACCTATTGGGCCTACAATTCCTCCCCGACCTTTCAAGTCACACCCTCCAAAGGAGAAAGAACCTTGCAACTATTACCAAGGCATTGAGAAACCACAATATTCCGCAGTGTAGTATAGTGGATTATAGTGGAAGTACCCTGCCTCCCTGTCAATATCCCATAACGGCTCAACAAACACTATTTCATCCCTCGAGGAAGGTATGCATCTGCTGCAGATGTGGGGTATAATCCCCAGGAACACGGCTACCCCCCTTAGAGGACCACCTCCTGAAGCTCTCAACCAAGAATGGCAAGTGGTATCCTGCAAACGTTCCGCCAAAAAACACCTAATCAACGGAGAATCCTGCTCAACTGCATCGGCAACAAATATACCCTCATAGTCCCAGGCCATGGATATAACCTCCTTCTGGCCCCCACACCAACTCAACGCACTACTTTGTTCGCGAGCCTAACCTGGCTCTTTTTCTATAGTTCTAGTTATATTCTTGTCTTCTGTTAAAGCCACAGTTTTTGCCGGTCACCTCACAAAAGACCCTTTGACAAACCAACCCCATGGATTATTGCCCCATTGCACCAGGAAGACAACACGAGTCAAGTGAACATCATCTCCATTGACCAAGTATTTTCCAATGACCATTAAAATCCTTTCGCTGAATGTAAATGGACTAAACCACCCAGCAAAGCGCTTCTCGATGTGGAAAGAAGTGATAAGCACCAAAGCGGACGTAATCTGGGCCCAGGAGACCCACCTCCAAGCAAAAGACCATCCCAGATGTGCCCACCAGGACTTCCCCTACACATTCCTTCTGAACGCTTCGACGAAACAGAGGGGAGTGTTAATTGCAATCAAAAACACAGTCTCCTTTACCCAAAAAAACATGATCTCCGATCCCGAGGGACGCTACATCATTCTGGACTGCACCATCAACGACCTCCTGATTAATCTGGTAACAGTATATGCTCCTAACACCCACCAACTTTGTTTTTTCTGCAGGTTGTTTAAATGTATCTCTCTCTACAAAACCGGACACTTATTGATATGTGGAGATTTCAATCTCACAGTAGACCCCTCACTAGATTCTACCTCCTGCAGCCGGGGCAACCAGCATTCTCTGGCCCCCCTGCTTCAGGAGGAGAACCTGTTCGATGTCTGGAGGTGTCATCACCCCACAGGTAAAGACTATACTTTTTACTCCTCCAGACACCGAACTTACTCATGAATTGATCTCTTTGTCTCTGATCTCGAACTTCTCTGGCGGTCGTCCTCCCCTGGGATAGGCGACCTGACGTGGTCAGACCACGCTCCGGTCGTGCTGTCCATAGGGGAGGACGCTCCGCGGGAAAATATACGGATATGGCGTTGCAACACAAGATTGTTGCAGGATCCCAAATTTGCTGGAATAATACACAATCACCTCCAGCAGTTCTTTGAAAATAATGAAGGGTCGGTCTCTGACCCCTGGAACGCACAAAAAGCATACATTAGAGGAATTTATATACAACAAAGCGCAAGAGCTAAAAAACTACGGAATATAAAATTAAGGAACTGCTGGAGAGGATACACACTTTAGAGGCTTCTAACAAACGACACCCATCATCACAAATCTCACACACCTTAGCGAAACTGAGACAAGAACTTAGACTAATGCTTAATGACCAATACGATAGACATCTCAAAAAACTGAAACTGACCTCCTACGAACAAGCCAATAAGGCAGGTAAATATTTGGCGAGGAAAATTAAAATAAAGCAAGCTAAGACCAGAATATCCCACATTATACATCCAATAACAAAACAAAAAATTACACACACACAAGACATAGCGGACAAACTAGCATCCTTCTGCAGCAACCTATACAACCTTAAGGATAACCCTGACACACCACAACCCAAACTGACAGACATAGAATCCTTCCTGGAGAAATTAGATCTGCCATCGCTCTCAGTAGAACAACTAAATGAGCTCAACCAACCTCTCATGCTTTCCGAAATAAGATTATAGCCACCCTGCCCAATGGTAAATCCCCAGGCCTGGATGGGTTCCTGTTATGGAAATTATAATACCTTGTATGCATTATAATTTGCCTGCGCTAATAAGCGCATTTTTCAGCTCTTTTGCATAATGCATTCCATCGACCTGTGTTGATGCAGACACACACACACAGACACAGATTGCTCCATCTCACATGGCCGATAGCAGGGATTGTCCTCCCTAGCTTTGGGTGCCGTGTTTATTTATACTGGTCAGACAGGTTTAACAAAAGGAACATGGCTCCACAATCAGCCAATCAGCCTCCAAGGCACAGTCACATGACATGAGCTCAAATACAAATACAACCAATCAATGACACACTTGATTACATTCAAACTATACAATAGGAAAAGGCATGCATGTATGGGGGAGGGAGCTGACCGGCAGGGAAGCCATGTGCTTCTCCTAACAAAGGCCACACAACCATTACCCCAGACATGCAGTAACCTGCCAGTTACAATGAACCCCTACCAAATACAGT
>BLSH010109778.1:55804-69222 GCA_018402905.1 Glandirana rugosa
CCGATATTAGAATAAAGCCTTTCGTACTCTCCAACCAACTCGAGTAAATCAACAAGATGACTCTCGCTACCATCTAGATCAAAGAGGTCCTTCCTAAGATACAGACAGTCAAACCCAACACCACACAGTCCCAATAGGAACTCCCACATATCCAACGACGTCTTCCTACGATCAAACAGGCGATACAGAACACCCACACATTAAAACACAAAACAATAACCTACATATTACACCCTATAAGACCTGAATCGGACTGAGACAAGAACTTAGACTAATGCTTAATGACCAATACGATAGACATCTCAAAAAACTGAAACTGACCTCCTACGAACAAGCCAATAAGGCAGGTAAATATTTGGCGAGGAAAATTAAAATAAAGCAGGCTAAGTCCAGAATATCCCACATTATACATCCAATAACAAAACACAAAATTACACACCCACAAGACATAGCGGACAAACTAGCATCCTTCTGCAGCAACCTATACACCCTCAAGGATAACCCTGACACACCACAACCCAAACTGACAGACATAGAATCCTTCCTGGAGAAACTAGATCTACCATCGCTCTCAGTAGAACAACTAAATGAGCTCAACCAACCTCTCATGCTTTCCGAAATAAATAAGATTATAGCCACCCTGCCCAATGGTAAATCCCCAGGCCCGGATGGGTTCCCCAACGACACACTAAATCCACACCTACTAAATGTACTCACTAAGGCGACAAAAGAGTCATCACTCCCCCCAGAAATGCTACAAGCATATATAATCACCATCCCCAAACCAGGCAAAGACCCGACCACCCCCGCTAACTTTCGTCCCATATCACTATTAAATACCGACACTAAAATCTTTGCCAAATTACTAGCCCAACGCGTCATGAAATTCCTCCCCACCCTCATTAAAAAAGACCAAATGGGATTTGTAAAAGGACGACAAACTTCAGACGCCACAAGAAGAGTGGTGAACGTAATAGATTATGCTTTGAAATCCAAAACCCCTTCTCTGCTCCTGGCCCTGGATGCAGAGAAGGCGTTTGACAGGGTACACTGGTCTTATATGGAACATCTAAATTCGGCTTCCAAGGACCAATTAAAGCAGCTATGCTCTCACTATATTCCAATCCTTCAGCACAAATCTACATATCCAATGCCCTCTCTAAACCATTTAAAATTACAAATGGTACCAGACAAGGGTGCCCACTATCCCCCACAATCTTTAATTTGATAATTGAGCCTCTCGCTGAATCAATAAGAGCCAACGAAGAGATCAGAGGATTCACTTTTCAAAATGCCCCCCATAAAATAAACCTTTTTGCAGACGATATAATCCTTATGCTCACCGACCCAATTAAATCCCTCCCGAAAGCGTATAAACTTCTAGGCCACTTTAGCAATATCTCATACTACAAAATGAACACTTCCAAATCTGAAATCTTGGACCTGGGCATAAATCCAAAAGAAAAAGCACTACTACAAGCTATTACACCCTTTCCATGGAGCAACAAAGGGATAAAATACCTAGGTATTATCCTCACAGCAAAGTTATCCGCAACCCTGAGTACTAATATAAACTCACTAACAGCAAAAATGTCGTCTGAATGAAATAGAATATCTAAAACAGAACTGTCCTGGGGCGGTAGAATGGCAGCCTTTAAAATGAACCTCCTCCCCCAAATCCTCTACCTTTTCCGCAACCTGCTACTTCACATTCCCAATACCCACCTGAAAAGAATTTCCACCATCGTGCACAATTTTATTTGGCAAGGTAAAAAAGCTAGATGCTCAACCCTCACCCTGTACAAACCCTACAGTATAGGAGAAGCAGGCCTTCCCAATATAGTGAATTATTACAGAGCCACCCACCTGGAACAAATGGGGAAATGGAATCGCATAGGAGACACACCTCTATGGGTCGACATAGAAAGGGCACTAACCCCATCCCATAATCTCAACTACATAACCTTATTAGACTTGTGGCATAAATGGGACATTCAAACCCTCCCAGCAACTATTCAAGCCTCTATCCTAGTATGGAGACAAACTGCCAACCAAAACAATACACTAAATATCCTAGATGGCCCCCCTATTGCCATCAAATGTCTGCAGACAGTAATACCTATGTTACATACCAAATCACTAAGCCTAGAAGGCATATCCAATCTGCAACAGCTATTCACCAACGACAAATTAAAACCCATATCCCTCATCTTAAACGAACACAAACTATCACCAGCAGCATCATACATGATTTTGCGCATCCACCACTTCCTGCAAAAAATACCCCCCTTGGGGTTCAAATCCAACCCCCAGATTTGGCAATACCTTACTACAGAAAAGCCCACAAGCAAGGGGGTCTCCCTTATATATAACTCCCTAAACAACACACAACCTCCATCCAAAACAAAACCCATGGAACAATGGGAAAGGGAACTGGGCACACACATTTCTCATAACCAATGGAAACATGCACTTAACTCCATTAAAAAAGCCTCCCATAGTAACGCACATAGGGAGATGACACTAAAAATAACCATGAGATGGTATTACACACCCTTTAGGTTAGCAAAATTCTCCTCCTCCACTCCTCAGGAATGTTGGAGAAGCTGTGGCCAAGTAGGAAACCTCTCACACATTCTATGGGAATGTCCTTCCTTGACCAGCTTCTGGAGGCAAATCTTCTGTCTAATTTCAACTCGCACAGGTATCCTCCACCCCCCATGTCCCAAAATAGCCATTCTAAACATTGGTATCGAAAACTACCCACCAAACTATAGACCTGTGACAACACACATCCTCCTCGCAGCAAGATTAGCCATACTGAGGAAGTGGAAAACACAGTTCACCCCCACTCTCTCAGAAGTCTCAACTATGGTCACAGAAAATAAAACCTTTGAGAAGATGATAACAATCAATGCAATGACATATAAAAAATGTAAACTACTATGGGAAATTTGGCCATAGAAACACACCATCTGGTACTCAATTATTATTGATATATGTATAGCGCAGTCTTCTTGCCTCGTGTTGTTACCTCCTGTGAGCAATGCATTGCAATATATGATAACGTACTATAATGCTTATTACTTATTAACATTCACCAATGACAAATCTTTATGTATGACTATACCGGCATTACTGTATTGTACTATATACTACTTCCCAACTGTTTTCTTTCTTTTTCTGTACTTGCAAAACTTCAATAAAAATGTATTGAAAAAAATAAAAACTGTTGCGGCTTTCTACAGTGTGCAGACTGACAAGGAGGGCAGTGGTGAAGAGTGGGTGGAAGATGATGTGGAGGATGATGAGGTCCTAGACCCCACATGGAATGAAGGTCATGCGAGTGACGTGTGCAGTTTGGAGGAAGAGGTGGTGGTCGCACAGAGACACCAGCACAGCAAAAGAGGAAGCAGGTTACAAAAGCGGAGCGAAAGTCCCCTAGACAGTATGCCTGCTACTACCCACCGCACCCAGGGACCTAGCACACCAAAGGCAGCTCAAAGGAGTTCCCTGGCGTGGCAATTCTTCAGACAATGTGCTGACGAACAAGACACAAGTGGTTTGCATGCTGTGCAATGAGAGCCTGAAGCAAGGCATAAATGTTCTAAACCTGAGCACAACCTGCATGACCAGGCATCTACATGCAAAGCATGAGCTGCAGTGGAATAAGCTTCTCAAAATCCAAGAAAGGTCTCGGCTCCTCCTGCTTCCTTTTCTACTGCTGCCTTGGCCTCTTCCTCCACCTCTACAGTGCCAGTGTCACCTGTCACCCAGCAAACAGAGGATATGACAGGAACGCCACCATGTCTGCCACCATCTCCAAACATTTCCACACCATGGTCCCATGGAAGCTTACAGCTGTCCATCTCCCATACCCTGGAGAGAAAGAGGAAGTACCCCCCTACTCACCCACAATCCCTGGCCCTGAATGCCAGCATTTCAAAATTCCTGGCCTTTGAAATGCTGTCATTCCATCTGGTGGACATGGACAGTTTTATAAACCTGATGGCGGGGGCTGTCCCACAGTACGTGGTTCCCAGCCGCCACTACTTTTCCAGGCGAGCCATCCTTTCCCTACACAAACAAGTCGGGGACAAGATCAAGTGTGCACTGCGCAATGCCATCTGTGGCAAGGTCCACATAACCACTGATACGTGGACCAGTAAGCATGGGAAGGGAAGCTATATATTGCTAACTGCACACTGGGCAAATTTTAGTGGCAGGTGGGCCTGAGGCAGATAGCAGTTTGGCGCATGTCGTTCTGCCACCGAGGATTGCAGGGCATTTCTCTTTGCCTCCTGTTGCCTCCTCCTCCTACTCCGCTTCCTCCTCCTCTACCACCTCCTCATCCGGTCGTAACACCTTCACCACCAACTTCAGCACATCCAGGGGGAAACGACAGTAGGCTGTTTTAAAAATTATATTTTTTGGGGATAAACCCTGCACTGCACAGGAGATGTGGATGGGCATTGAACAACAGACCAATGAGTGGTTGTTGCCACTGAGCCTAAAGCTCGGCCTGGTGGTGTGCGCTAATGGTCGAAATCTCGTAGCAGCTCTGGGCCTAGCCGGTTTGACGCACATCCCTTGCCTGGCGCATGTGCTGAATTTGGTGGTGCAGAAATTTCTAAAAAACTACCCGGATATGTCAGAGCTGCTGCAGAAAGTGCGGGCTGTCTGTGTGTGCTTTTCTCACCCTGCTGCTGCAGCTGCTTGCCTGTCTGCGCTGCAGTGGAACTTCGGCGTTCCCGCTCACTGCCTCCAATGCGATATGCCCACAAGGTGGAACTCCACCTTGCACATGCTGGAGAAACTGTGCGAGCAGCAGCAGGCAATCGTGGAGTTTCAGCTGCAGCACGCACACGTCAGTCGCTCTGCCGAGCAGCACCACTTCACCACCAACGAGTGGGCCTCCATGCGAGACCTGTGTACCATATTGCAGTGTTTTGAGTACTCCACCAACATGGCCAGTGCCGATGATGCTGTTCTCAGCGTTACTATACCACTTCTATGTCTCCTTGAAAAAACACTTCGGGCGATGATGGAAGAGGATGTGGCACAGGAGGAGGAGGAAGAGGGGTCATTTCCACAGTTATCAGGCCAGTCATTCACAAATGGCTTGGAGGGTGGGTTCCTGCACCAGCATAGGCCAGGTAAAAAATTTTCAAGCCAGGGCACAGTTCTGGAGGCTGAGGAGGACAAGGATGATGAGCAGGAGGAGGAGGAGGAACCGTGTTCACAGCAGGGTGGCACCCAACACAGCTCATGGGCATCACTGGAGCGTGGCTGGGGGGATACGGAGGACACAGATGATACACCTCCCACAGAGGACAGCTTGTCTTTGCCTCTGGGCAGCCTGGCACACATGAGCAACTACATGCTACAGTGCCTGCGCAACAACAGCCGAGTTGCCCACATTGTAATTTGTGCTGATTACTGGGTGTCCACCCTGCTGGATCCCCATTACAAGGACAACGTAGCATCCTTAAATCCCTCACTGGAGCGTGATCGGAAGATGCGCGACTACAAGGACACGCTGGTAGACGCGCTGCTGAGGGCATTCCCAAATGACACCGGGGGCTCAGTGGAAGCACAAGGCGAAGGCAGAGGAGGAGGAAGAGGTTGCCAACGTAGCTGTGGCACCACCAGCACCTCAGAAGGCAGGGTTAGCATGGCCGAAATGTGGAAAAGCTTTGTCAGCAGCACGCCACAACAAACAGCACCACCAGCTGATGCAAGAGGCAGCATTTCAGCAATATGGTGGAACAGTATATGTGCACACGCCTACACGTACTGACTGATGGGTCTGCCCCATTCAGATTCTGGGTCTCCAAATTGGGCACATGGTCTGAGCTTGCCCTTTATGCCTTGGAGGTGCTGGCCTGCCCTGCAGCCAGTGTATTGTCTGAACGTGTACTTAGCACTAGAGTTAAGCGAACCCGAACTGTAACGTTCGGGTTCGTACCGAACTTTCGGGTGTCCGTGTCCCGAATCCGAACCTTAACGTTTGAGAAAACGTTCGGGTTCGGGTTCTGGGTTCTGGTATTTTATCACGCATGTTGAATAGCTGCAGGGCAGCCAATCAACAAGAGTTTCACTGGTTTTCCCTAGAACCATCACAGCCATGTCTACTAATGGCATGGCTGTGATTGGCCAGTGCATCATGGGACAGATTGTAGATCTATAACATCTCATCCTGCATTACAGAAAGATCTGATTACAGAACGATCTCTCATCCTGCATTACAGAACGATCTGATTACAGAACGATCTCTCATCCTGCATTACAGAACGATCTTAAGGGATAGATTGCAGATCTAATAACATCTTCCATTTTTCTTCCTTTTGCAGCCCTCTAGCACTTTCCAGGACTTTTTTACAGTCATTTTTGTGCCGAAAAGTTCGGGTCCCAATTGAATTCAATGGGGTTCGGGATAAAGTTCGAATAACGTTCGGTACCGAACCCGAACGTTTCAGGAAAGTTCGGCCGAACCCGCCGAACCTGAACGTCCAGGTGTTCGCTCAACTCTACTTAGCACGGCAGGGGATGTTATCACAGACAAGCGCAGCTGCCTGTCCACAGCCAACATGGACAAGCTAACCTTTATTAAAATGAACCAGGCATGGATCCCACAAGACTTGTCTGTACCTTGTGCAGAATAGCCATTTATATCGGCCTCCCACAGCCATTGGTATACTTAAGTGAATGTATCCTTTTTTTTAAAATATGTCTTAATATTTTGGGGGCTACTCCAATTAGAAAAAAAAAACAAACAAACAAAAAACAGTGCTACCTCCTCCTCCTCCACCGCCACTTCCACCACCTACACCGCCACGGTCACTGCCCCCTCATCCTCCTACTCCACATCCACCTCCTCCTCCATTTTATATTTTTTATGTGATTTTTAGTTATTTCCCTATCCACATTTGTTTGCAGGGCACTTGTCCTACTCTTACCCCCATTTTACTTCCTTTTGAAGCCCTCTAGCACTTTCCAGGACTTCTTTAGAGCCATTTTTGTGCCAAAAAGTTCGGGTCACCATTGGCTTCAATGGGGTTCAGGGTTCGGGGTCAAGTTCGGGTCAGGTTCGTGGCCGGACTTTTTTGTGAAGTTCGGCTGAACCCGCCGAACCCGAACATCCAGGTGTCCGCTCAACTCTAGTGGTCAATCGTGACATAAGATTGGTGTGGGCAGGAGAAGTAAGTGAAGTCTCGCTTGGAGGATTTTAGTTCCCTCCAGAGGTCAACCAGGTCTTGTGAGTGTATACGTTTTGCAATTTTGAGGTTAGTTTTGGTGGGGCGTGTTAGCTGAACTCCTGGAGGTCTAGCTTTATCCAAACCTTGATCGAATGCAGTGTTTGAGTCTCCCCCAAATATAACTGATCCCTCTAGCAGGGGATTTAGGGTTTGGAATAGTGAGTGAAAGAATTTGCACTGTCCTTTATTAATGGCATAGTAGGAGATAAGAGAGTAAAGCTGGCCATCTATCAATCATTTGATTAACCACTTCCCACCCAGCCACTGTACATATATGGCCGGGTGGGAGCTTCCCCGTTCTGACAGGACGTGTATGCACGTCCTGCAGAACGGGAGCTCGCAGCACAGCCACGCGGCGCGCTACGGCTGGATCCTGTGATCATTATGATCACAGGATCCAGCTGAGCAGAGATCAGGATATGGGCGCAGTGATTGGCCCTCCCGATCATGGGACGGCTGTGTCCAATCACAGCCGTCACATTGTAAACAGAGACAAACGTTTCTGTGACAGTTCTCCCCCCGCCGAGCTCAGTGAGAGCTCAGTGCGGGGGGGGGGGGAATCTGCAGCAATATGACAGCTCTCTGCATGATGATGATTTCATGCAGAGAGCTCTCACAGATCACCCCTCACGCAGTGCACCAAGCACACTGATACCCCTGTCCCCATACACATCAGTATCCCCATAAAACAGTCCCCAAAACATCTGTATGTCCCCAATCACATCTGTCACCATACACAAAACATCTGTCACAGTCCCCAAACATCTGTATGTCCCCATCACATCTGTCACAGTCCCCAAACATCTGTCTGTCCCCGACACATCTGTCACCATACACAAAACATCTGTCTGTCCCCGTCACATCTGTCACAGTCCCCAAAACATCTGTCTGTCCGTCAACACCAAATAAACCCCGATTTGGGTTATTTTTACCAAAGAAATGTAGCAGTATCATTTTTGGTCAAAATGTATGAAGAAAAATTACTTATTTGCAAAATTTTATAACAGAAACAAAGAAAAATGCATTGTTTTTGAAAATTTTCAGTCTTTTTTTAATTTATAGCGTAAAAAAAAAAAAAACCCAGGGGTGATTAAATAACACCAAAAGAAAGCTCTATTTGTGTGAAAAAATGCAACTGCAACAGCGCTGAAAGCTGAAAATTGGTCCAGGAAGGAAGGGGGTTTAAGTGCTCAGTATTGAAGTGGTTAAAATGAATCTGGGTTGTAATCGAATCGTCACTTATCCTTGGCAGGTTCTTTCTGAGGTATTGGCCCGAGGTCTTTGGAATGATGAGCTCTGGGCTTTCCGATGGAGAAAGGAAAGAGATTAGAGAAAGAGAACATAATAAACAAACAAAAGGGTCTTCCTGCGGACCCTTTAGGACCGGGTGGGGGATTTCCCAGCCGGTTACTAACTGGAGGTCATTTGCCCTGGAGTGAGGGGCAAAGTCTTATCCCATCTTGACGGGCTTGCCACGATCAGGGGGTAAGAGGGTGTACATGGGGACCAGGTCGAGTCCCAGCAAAGCAACTGAAACAACGTATGGTAAAAGGCACAACAAGAGGCATCAGAAAAACATTACAAATGCGCTTAGGTGATCATCTTCATGGAACTGCCTCCAGTGAGGGAAGTTCTGTCAGATGGAAATGGAGGCTTTTGACCATGAGTCTGGTGGATTACCTGCTCCAGCAGGGGAGTTTGAGAGGTCTTTTATAAGAGGCCTGACTTGGAGTGATCTAGTCTAGGGCCCATGCTTACTATTAAACAGAGGGGAGACTGAAACCAGGGGCCAAACGGGCCAAAGAATAGTCTGTGCCTGTGGCAATCAAAAAGTGGTAGGGGCTGTACGCCCTGTCCGGCAATAAGAGTTCCACTGGAGGTAGGCCACCGAATGTGGCAAGGATAGTAGTCTGAGGGTGGATCAGTGTAGGTTAGGGTGGTAGGTTATCCTTGGATCTCTTGGATTTGGACTTGCTCCAGAGAGGGTTAACTGGGCTGGCGGGCGCTGGATGTTTTGTTGAACCTGAGGCAGTGCTGTTGTAATCCATGGGAGCTTCTTGGGAAATTTAGTTTTAGGTGCAGCAAAATCTTCTCGCCTTCTGGGAACGACGAGAAGAATATAGTTTTACCTTTCCACAGGAATTTTACTGCAAAGGGGAAGGCCCACCAATACTTGATATTCTTGGATGAGAGGATTGTTAGGAGGGGTTTAAGGGTTCTCCTTTTTTGTATAGTGTATGGGGCCAGGTCTGCAAAGATCTGTATCTGATGGCTTGACAGGATACTTGGGAGTTGTTGCAAGATAAAAGCATAATTTTCTCCTTCATTGCATAAAAGTGAGGCTTAACGTTTATATCCCTGGGGGAACCATCTTTTCTCGGGGGCCCCAGTGCTCTATGGGCCCTGTCAAGTTCCAGGCGGTGTTGGGGGGCCTCAGGGATGATCTTTTTCATGAGGTCCTGGACAGCAGTGTGGACATCAGTAACTGTTTTGGGGAGGCCTCTGACCCTAAAATGATGTCTTCTGGATCTATTTTCCATATCTTCTATTTTAGCCAGGGCTGTGTCCAGTTGTTCTTGTGGGTCCCTGATGTGGTCTAAGTTTTGGTTGGTTCTCGCTACGGTCATGTCCAGTTTCTGCTCGATCGCTTCCATCTTGGCCCCTAAATTCTGGAAGTCGGCTTTAATTACCCCTGTAATCTTAGAGGCCATATTTGATAACCCCCTTTCAAGTAGTTCAGAAATCCTAAGGAAGAGGTCTGTAGAATGTATGGTGGGCTCCAAGGTAGGAGGGCTAGGTGCCTGAGTGGGAGGCCTGAATAGGCCCGAGAGGAGTTAAGGCATAGTTCTCTAAGGTGTGCCCTATTAGGGATTTTGTGGAGGCCGGGGATGGGGTTGTGATCAGCTGGGGCTTTCCGTGGATCTCAGGGGTATAGGTGAGAGTAGCTGGCGACAGTACCTGCCTGAGTTCAGTGTTGCCCGGGCCACACGGGTGGGGACATGTGGCTGGGCCGCAGCGGTGGCCATCTTGGTATGCATGGAAGTTGAACTGCGGCTCTAGACAGGCTGGACATCTGGGTGTGTGCAGGTAGAGGTCCGGTGGACGGGGGACCCGAGTTTGGGCTAGCCTGCTCGCTGTGTCGGGCTGAATCAGCGCTGGTGGCTCGACCTGGTGTGGAGCTCGTGGCTTAAGCAGCCATCCCGGAGCTTTCGAACATGCGTACTCCTACTAATCTTTTTTTTTTTTGTACAATTCTCCTTTAATGGAGGAGTGGCAGGGGTATGTCCTATGCCTACATACTTTTGCTAATAGGTGTCCCTCGTTCTCATCTCAGAAAGTTGGGAGGTATGCCTGTGTTTTTTCCACTTAAAAAGGCCTTCTATCAGGGTTACAGGTTTCTAAGTATAGATATCTAATATATATCTATACTTAGAAACGCTGATGTTAATCTCTTGCTGTATATGGACCTTGTCTTGAGCATACAGTATATGCAAAATGCATTGATTTGGGGTTCCTATACACCATTGTTGTAATTATAGTCAAAATGTAGCTATAATCCTGGACAAGTTGTTTTCTATAATGTTTATAATGTCCAAACAGGACACTGGTTTTATTGTTTCTACTGTATATAATAAAATTCATTAAGTTGTATATGTGTTGATTTGTATTGATTTATATCTCAGTGTTGCAAAAAAAATCTCATAATCTAAGGTACAAATGGCTACAATCAACCTTAAGAAAGTTTATAGGAAGATAGGCTAGAAAGCAAAACCCAGTTTAGATATTCTCAAAAATGATTTTGCACGTAGTAGAAGGGAGCAGATATTTGTACTAGATATATGCACTGAACACTATCAAGTGCAAAAAAAAAAATAATTTGACAAAGGCTCACAATTTTGTCAAATGTATTGTTAGCACTTCGATTGACAACAACATGTTTAAGGAAAACTCATGGCAGTTGTTATTATAGCTCCCCTTTGAAATGATTGTTCCATATGAAGCCCAACTTGTGGAAGCTGAGAAAACAAACTTAACAGATTCCCCACCGCGCGCCGTCTTTTCACGGCGGCAGTCGAGGAGCCCTGCGCGAATTGCCGTAAATAAGCGGCGATTCGCATTTGGCCACCAGGGGGCGCACGCGCGCGCACCCGCCGCACTCCTGGGGAGTGTGCCCGCGGCTCGGGCGGACCCGATGTCCGCCGGCGAGCCGCGATGAGCGGCTACAGGGAAAAGAACGGGGAACCGCCGATGTAAACACGGCGGTTCCCGCCCTGTCAGTGGGGCATGAGAGATCTACTGATCCCTGTCACTGGGATCAGTTAGATCTCTCATGCCCATGTTAGCCCAACCCCCCCACAGTAAGAACACACCCAGGGAACACACTTAACCCCTAGCTCTCCCCCTGCAGGTTAACCCCTTCACTGCCAATGACATTTATACAGTAATCAGTGGACATTTAAATTTCTGATCGCTGAATAAATGTCATTGGTGCCAAAAAAGTGTCAAAATGTTCCGACATGTCCCCCCCAATATCGCATTACCGCTAAAAATCGCCATTATTAGTAAAAAAAAAAAATAATAAAAACCCCAGAAATGAATTCTCACCATCTGTAAACACGGCCACATTTGCGCAAACCAATCAATAAACGCTGATTGCAATTTTTTTATCGCAAATATGAGGAAGAATATAAATCGGCCAAAAACTGTGAAAAAAAATGTTTTTTTATATTTTTTTTGGATTTTAATTTTAGCAAAAAGTAAGAAATTTGTGTTTTTTTGCAAAATGGTCGCTCTTCTTTTGTTTATAGCGGCGATAAGAAATGACGCAGAGGCGATCAAATACCACCAAAAGTAAGCTCTATTTGTGGGAAAAAAAGGACGCAAATTTTGTTTGGGTACAATGTCGCACGACCGCGCAATTGTCAGTTAAAGCGACGCAGCGCCGAATCGCAAAAAGTGCTCCTAAAGCTGCAAAACCTTCCGGTTGGTAAGTGGTTTTAAGGTGATTGTAAATACCTTCCTTAAAAAACCTTCTGCATGCAGCCTCCCCTGCATCCCCCACCCCCCCAATGCTCACCTCATCCAGTGACGTGCACGAGAGCCAAGGCTCTCTCCTTTCTCAAAAGTACACCCCTCACATTTTTGTAAATATTATATTATATCTTTTCATGTGACAACACTGAAGAAATGACAATTTGCTACAATGTAAAGTAGTGAGTGTACAGCTTGTATAACAATGTACATTTGCTGTCCCCTCAAAATAACTCAACAGACAGCCATTAACCACTTCAGCCCCAGAAGGGTTTACCCCCTTCCTGACCACTGCACTTTTTGGGATTCGGCACTGCGTCGCTTTAACTGACAATTGTGGAGTCGTGTGATGTTGTACCCAAATTAATTTGACGTCCTTTTTTTCCCACAAATAGAGCTCTTTCTTTCTTTCTTTTGGTGGTATATGACCACCTCTGCAGTTTTAATTTTTTGCGGTATAAACAAAGCGTCAATTTTGAAAAAAAAAACTATTTTTTTTTACTTTTTGTTATAATACATATCAAAAAAAAGAAATTCTTCCTCAGTTTAGGTCGATATATATTCTTCTACATATTTTTGGTAAAAAAAGTGCACTAGGCGTATATTGATTGGGTTGTGCAAGTTATCGTGTGTACAAACTTTGGGAATATATTTATGGCATTTTTATTATTATTTTTTTTTTTTTTTTTTAACAATGAATATTTATTGGAGTTTTCTTTCAGTAATACATGAAATATACATGGCATGTAACATTTGGATAAGAATAGTACAACCGTAAATATGAATTTATGTGATACAGACCATGAGGCGATTAGCAGAAACAGAACACTTGAAAGCGTTAATATATTTGAATAGATTAGTACTAGAGATTAAATTGACAGCTAGTACAGGATGCCTGTTTGGAGGGTGCCACCCTCACGCCACCACCCCTTAAAGGGAACATGCTGATGGGGCATGGGGCAGGCACCCTAGTTCAGGATCTATTGGTATAAAAGTAACAGTAACAACATTTGTAACAAAACTAGCATTACTGATGGTGATACAAGTAGCATTAATCACGGTAGTATCTCAGTAGCAGCAGAGTCTCAAGGGGGAAATTTGTACTGATCTAGGAGGTGACAAGGATAG
>BLSH010109778.1:83189-95309 GCA_018402905.1 Glandirana rugosa
AGGCATACTAAAAAAAATCGTACCCTTAACCATCACTCAGATTCCTGAGAACATCAACCAGCCAACTACCCCAAAGGGGTAGAGGTCTTATATCAAAGAACATCTTCTGAACCTTCCGAAGGTTTTAAAAACCCCCTAAAACTCTCCATCTCGGTAGAACGTAGAAGTAAAATCCATCCCTCGTTTGAAAGTCAAACCCCCGTTCAGATATACGATCGTACCTCGGATAAAACAGAGAGACGTTTATTTTCACGGGAGGGAGGGTAGATTCCACAAAGAGTCGTTAACGGCTCTCTCGACTTAAATACCGCCATGCTTGACGGAAATTTAATGGATTCCTCCCCCCCCCGACTCTTACCGACCCTTGAATCGGATGGATGTCAGCGGATTCCTTGGGCTCGGATCGGAGCTCCGGTGAAAGACGTCTGCTCTCCGTCGCGTCAGGCCACGCCCCCCCCCCTCCTTAGGTAATTTAAAGGCAGTTCGTACCGCCATAAATTCAGCTCTCTCGGCAATTGCTGAGAAACACCTTAGATGGGAGGGAGGGCACTTTTATTTGCAGAGAGACAAAATAGGCTCCATGCTAGCATATAGACTTGCCCCCAAACTGAAAGTTTGCTCCCTACCTAAAATGAAGATGCAAGATGGCTCTACCTCTCAAAATCCCCCAAAAATTTTGGAAGCCTTCCAAGTCTTCTACAAGAAACTATATTCTGGAGATGGGGAAACCCCATCAACCGACCAACTACAAGAGTCCTTAGACTCACTACCAATTCCCATGCTAAAAAAAATCATACGGACGATCTGGAGGTACCCATTTCTTCAGATGAGATTATCCAAGTTATCAAATCCCTGAAGAATGGCTCAGCCCCAGGCCCAGATGGTTTTGCTGTCCCTTACTATAAACACTTCGCAAGCACTCTAGCCCCCTACATGGCTCGTTTCTTTAACCACCTATGCTCAGGGGAACCCCTAAACAGAGATTTGAACTCAGTCTTTATTACAATCATATAATATATAGAATTCAGCGCTAAGGTTAATAGAGTGTACTTGAATAAGGTGATGTGAAATGGTAGTCTGGGGGAAAGCTGCCCTCCTGCCTTTCCAAATGGAAAAAAATTAAGTAAAACAGTATGCACGGAGATGGCACTATCCCTGGAGGTAATGTTCCTCCTTAAAAAAGCCTTATTGCACAGGAACCCCCTATTATAAAACCATAAAAAAGTATAAATAAATAAAGTGACAGTGTAAATAAACGTTGTGCATTCACATCAAAAAGGGTTCAGAAATTTTTTGTTATAATGTCCATAAATAGCATGAAAACACATGTGAAAGTGTGTCAGAAAGATAAATAACAGTAGTCTCTAGGAAGATTTTTCAATCTTGAAATACTGTGTTCAGTGACTTTTCAGTGAAATTCAACAGGTTTTTCAAGGTGATCCGGTGGCTCCACACTGTGCTCCCCTCCTGTGTCCCCACTCAACAGAGCTAGGCACCCCTGCAGGGGTAGCTTGCATGTGCTGAATCTCTTTCCCAGTCAGCGCGGGTTTGGCTAATCTGTGTTGAACTTCTCTCCCGATAACCGATCTGTTGGTTGGTCCGTCTGTGATCTGGAGCAGCGATCCACAATAGGAAGTCCCAGAAAAAAAAATTCAAGTGTCTGGTTTCAATAGTCTTCAGATCTTTCCGGTCACAGACTGATAAGAGGTAAGTACAGTAGAGCAGGGAGGACAGTCCTGGAGGTAGGTGACCCGCTGGTGATGAATGAAAGACATTGAACTCCGTACCCCAGACAGAACCGGAGAAGGCTTCCCATTCCGATCAGCAGAGATCCTCTCAAAAAATTCCAAGCCAAAACCCGACTGGGTTCGCCTAGAAAGACAAGCATTCCCCAAACACACTATGGACTTTTTGCTGTGGTGTCCCCCCAAATCGAGACCTGTCTCCTACCCTTTCTCACTCCCTGGCCCTCTGGGATAACATCAAAACTAACACCAACCTGACTTTATCCTGGCAACCACTCTCTCATCTATTCCATAATCCAATTTTCCCTCCAGGGATGGACATTAGGGCTTTTTGTTGGTGGCTGGACAAAGGCCTGTATAAAATAAGACATTTTGTCAACTCCATGGGCCCACTCTCCGTTGCTCACTGCACGAGTAAGTTAGATATGCCTGCTTCAGAAAGATTTAGGCTTCAACCAATTTTCCACTTCATCAGATCAATGTGGAAGATCAAATCCTCCCCTTTAACGTTAACAGCCTACGAAGCCTGGTCAAATCATGGAGCAGAGGGGAGGCATCTCTGTAACTTACCGATTGTTGGCCTCCTCCTTGGAGAAGGCACGATACATGAGGGAATGAGAGGTTGAGCTGGAAATGGAGTGGAGCCTAGATACCTGGCATAGGGCCCTCTCTGCATCCTCAAAGGGCCGCTCTGATGTAGCCCTGGTGGAGGCAAACCTGAAAGTTCTAACACGTTGGTACCTGGTCCCCTACAGACTCGCCAAACTCTACCCAGCCTCCACCCCTTTTGCTTTTGGCAGTGTGGTCTTACTGGCACTATGCTCCAGACTTGGGGGGAGTGCCCTAAGATAAGGGGTCTTTGGAACAAAGTCTTTCATTTACTTAGAAAACTTATGGGTCTTCCAATCCAGAAACCCCCCCAAATTGCTCTTCTAAACTCTCTAGGCCCGGAGGTTCCCAAGCTGACCAAATGCCTCATCACCTTTGTCCTGACCAGCACAAAATTAATGATTGCTAGAGCTTGGAAACGCCCTACTGTTTCCTTTATGCAAGTCAAAAAGAACATTTCCTGGATTATGACACAAGAAAATACGGCAAGCATCTTTTTGGACGCAATGGAGAAACATGACGCAATCTGGGAACCCTGGCTTGCACATGTTTCTCATGCATAGCTCTGCTCTATTACACAAGGGGTTTCTTCATCAGGTGGTATGCCCAGTTCCTGTCTCCGATCTCTCCCTGCTTCCTCCATCACAGTACTTGTTTCATTTGTAGTATTTTCACACATAGTTTATCACTACTACCACTCATTTTTTATTGCTCGGATCTTCTGACTCTGTCTGTGCTGTTGCTTAGTCAATATATGGCCCTCATCAGGTAGCCTCCTCAGGTCTAGGAATCCCCCTCCTCCAGGCTGTGGCTCCTGGGACATTCTACTGCCTCTCACGCATGGACAATTATAAACTGATTCATTCCCGTGACCAGCTAGCCTTGTTTTTGATATTGAGAAGGTTGGCTTCCCAGGAGGGTATCTCTATCACCACAAACTGGTTACTACACTGAGCATTCTTCCTAACAGATTGGAGATTAGGCTTTTTTGAGATAGAAAGACCCTCTTGGGTCTAATGATTTGGTGACCATATTGATCCCCCTGGGGTGGTGCACCACCACATTATGGGTGTCAGGTTCGAGCATTCCTAGATGAACAGTTTCCTGGAAAGGGGATTGGTCGTCGTGGGCCAGTTGAATGGCCCCCAAGGTCTCCCAATCTGACCCCCTTAGACTTTTATCTTTGGGGTCATCTGAAGGCAATTGTCTATGCTGTGAAGATACGAGATGTGCAGCACCTGAAACTACGGATACTGGAAGCCTGTGCTAGCATTTCTCCTGTGGTGTTGCTATCAGTGTGTGAAGAGTGGGAGAATAGGGTTGCATTGACAATCCAACACAATGGGCAGCCCATTGAACACATTTTATAAGTGGCCAGAAACTTGTAAATAACTCATGAAAGAATAAAGTTACGTTAAAACCAAGCACACCATTGTTTTTCTTGTGAAATTCCCAATAAGTTTGATGTGTCACATGACCCTCTTCCTATTGAGAAAACAAAATTTGGATTCAAAATGGCCGACTTCAAAGTGGCTGCCATGGTCACCACCCATTTTGAAAAGTTTCCCCCCTCACATATACTAATGTGCCACAAACAGGAAGTTAACATCACCAACCATTCCCATTTTATTAAGGTGTATCCATATAAATGGCCCACCCTGTATATTACCTTGTACTGTCATTTACATGATGTTTAATTTAAAAAAAAAATATATTGAAAGAGAAAGTCCACAGGATTGCTGCACAAACATTTATTGTAATAAAATAAACAAACGAAAATTAGTAGTATTCCATCATAGTTACAGTTTCGGACTATTTAGATAGGGCCCTTTCTCAGACGGTAACACATCAATATACAACATGTAACACTCTCATATATATATCAATCACATGGACACTTGGAATCTATTACTTAATTAGATAATTATTCAAGATAACATCTGCATCTAATCTTCATTAAATCACTGACAGGGAAATGGCTGCAAGTGTGATACAATCATCGTCACCAATAATCTGAAAATCCCAAATAAAGACCTAAATGTGAAAAACAACAAATAATTATAATAACTAGTGTTTACTCTTACCCTCTAGTACAGTATACCCATATATCCATAGCATTTTATAAACCTAAACTATATATATTTATACAGTTGTGCTCATAAGTTTACAGAATTTATGATCTCTTGGACAGAGAATATGAATGAGAACACAAAAACTTTTCTTTCACTCATGGTTAGTGTTTGGCTGGAGACATATATTATCAATCAACCGTGTTTACTCTTTTTAAATCATAATGACAACAGAAACTACCCAAATGACCCTGATCAAAAATTTACACACCCTGGTGATTTTGGCCTGATAACATGCACATAAGTTGACACAAAGGGGTTTGAATGGCTATTAAAGGTAACCATCCTCACCTGCCATATGTTTGCTTGTAATTAGAGTGTGTATATAAGGTCAATGCGTTTATGGACTCCTGACAGACCCTTGCATCTTTCATTCAGTGCTGCACTGACGTTTCTGGATTCTGAGTCATTGGGGTAAGCAAAAGAGTTGTCAAAGGATCTGTGGGAAAAGGTAGTTGAATTGTATAAAACAGGAAAGGGATATAGAAAGATATCCAAGGAACTGAGAATGCCAATCAGCTGTATTCAAACTCTAATCAAGAAGTGGAAAATGAGGGGTTCTGTTGAAACCAAACCACGGTCAGGTAGACCAACTAAAATTTCAGCCACAATTGCCAGGAAAATTATTCAGGTTGCAAAGAAAAACCCACAAATAACTTCAACACTTTATGAAAACATGTGGTGGGGCTGTTTCAAAATGCATAATAAGGAAGAACTTGAAGAAAGATGGGCTGCATGGTCGAGTCGCCAGAAGAAAGCCATTACTATGCAAATGCCACAAAGTATCCCGCTTACAATACGCCAAACAGCACAGAGACAAGCCTCAAACCTTCTGGCACAAAATTATTTGGAGTGATGAGACCAAAATTGAGCTTTTTGGCCACAACCATAAATGCTACATTTGGAGAGGAGTCAACAAGGCCTGTGAAACATGGAGGTGGATTGCTGATGTTTTGGGAATGTGTGACCAACAAAGGCACAGGAAATTTGGTCAAAATTGATGGCAAGGTGAATGCTATCAAAAAATATTGGAGGAGGGGCGTGGTTTGCGCGCGCTGGTTGATGCCGCATAAGCCGTGAGCTTGTAGCTGGACCGGAGCTAGAACGACACTCAGAGCGAGCACCTGCCACCAGAATGGACCACGATCGTTTCCCGGACGCCACACAACTCCTCCACAGTCATGCAGCGCAAAAGAAAGGAAAAACGTCACTTGCAGAAGGTGACGGACTTCTTCTTCAGACCGGCACCAGAATGCAGGGAGAGACAAGATGGCACCGACGGAACGGCCCTGCGTGGCTCAGCCGCCTATACAGATCTCCCGGACGCTGACAATGAAGGAACCCACAGAGAGGGAACACCATCATCACCTCCTCACTCTCCCTTATCAAGCCCAAGATCGCACAGCCCTGCTAAAGCAAGGATGCGGATGGACTCCCCACAACACACCACCGCAGTGAGTACTGACTCTCAGGCCTGGGACCCTGACAACCCTGCACAGTCCCCTATTGCCTCCTTCCCTACATCTGGCCAAGCAGTTCTGGACACCACTATGAAATAAATGTTGGTGTCCCTGCAATCATCACTGATGTCCAGTCTGGCATCCCTAATAGTGTTGAGCAAACCCGGACTGTAAAGTTCGGACCCGAACACGGACATTTCAAAAAACGTTCGGGTTCGGTCCGGGGTTCTGCTATTTTACTCCACCTGTTGAGAAGCTGCAGGACAGCCAATCAACATGCGTTTCACTGGTTTGCCCTTAGAAGCCATCACAGCCATGCTTACTAATGGCATGGCTGTGATTGGCCAGTGCATCATGTGACCCAGCCTCTTTATAAGCTGGAGTCAGGTAGTGCTGCAGTCACATGCTCTTGGGTTAGCTGTAGGGAGAGGGAGCTGACAGCGTCAGAGAGAGATTAGAGACATTTTAACAACATCTGATCCTGCATCCTGAGATAGATTACTTTACTACTGCTGTGCTGTTGCTCTGAGGACAGATAGCAGAAATTAGAGATTTCACATACCGCTGCTTTGAGTTGCAGATCAAACTCTGCATAAAACAATGATCGCTACGATCGTGCTCAACGATCAGATTGTTGGAGGAATTTGAGATTTCAAATACTGCTGCTTAGAGTTGGAGATTGCAGATTAAACTCTGTCTAACGCAACAATCGTTACGATCGTACACAACGAACAGATTGTTGGAGTAATTTGAGATTTCACATACTGCTGCTTTGAGTGACACATTGCAGATCGAACCCTGCCTAACACAACGATCGTTACGTTCGTACACAACGATCAGATTGTGGGATTCGACACAACGATCAGATTGTGGGAGTAATTTGAGATTTCACATACTGCTGCTTTGAGCGATCTGACTTCACTAGGTAGAGGCTTCTGCTTAGAGGGACAGATTCTTGTTCAAAAACCATTGCCTACTCCTATAGGGCCAGCTGTTGCTGTAAGTGACACATTATTGTTGAAAAATCATCTCCTAGTTCTAAAAGGGAGAGTTTCCAGGTGTTGCTTAGAGGGACAGATTCTTGTTCAAGAACTATTGCCTACTCCTATAGGGCCAGCTGTTGCTGTAAGTGACACATTTTTGTAAAAAATCATCTCCTAGTTCTAAAGGGAGAGTTTCCAGGTGTTGCTTAGATGGACAGATTCTTGTTCAAAAACCATTGCCTACTCCTATAGGGCCAGCTGTTGCTGTAAGTGACACATTATTGTTCAAAAATCATCTCCTAGTTCTAAAGGGAGAGCTTCCAGCTGTTGGTGTGAGCAGTGCATTTCTTGCAATTCTGTACCACCAAATTCAGCACATGCGCCAGGCAAGGGATGTGCGTCAAACGGGCTCGGCCCAGAGCCGCTACGAGATTTCGGCCATTGTCGCACACCACCAGGCCGGGCTTGAGGCTCAGTGACAACAACCACTCATTGGTCTGTTGTTCAATGCCCGTCCACAGCTTGTGCGCAGTGTGGGGTGTATCCCCCAAAAACAACGATCGCTACAATCGTGCTCAACGATCAGATTGTTGGAGGAATTTGAGATTTCAAATACTGCTGCTTAGAGTTGGAGATTGCAGATTAAACTCTGTCTAACGCAACGATCGTTACGATCGTACACAACGAACAGATTGTTGGAGTAATTTGAGATTTCACATACTGCTGCTTTGAGTGAAACATTGCAGATCGAACCCTGCCTAACACAACGATTGTTACGTTCGTACACAACGATCAGATTGTGGGATTCAACACAATGATCAGATTGTGGGAGCAATTTGAGATTTCACATACTGCTGCTTTGAGCGATCTGACTTCACTAGGTAGAGGCTTCTGCTTAGAGGGACAGATTCTTGTTCAAAAACCATTGCCTACTCCTATAGGGCCAGCTGTTGCTGTAAGTGACACATTATTGTTGAAAAATCATCTCCTAGTTCTAAAGAGAGAGTTTCCAGGTGTTGCTTAGAGGGACAGATTCTTGTTTAAAAACCATTGCCTACTCCTATAGGGCCAGCTGTTGCTGTAAGTGACACATTATTGTGAAAAATCATCTCCTAGTTCTAAAGGGAGAATTTCCAGGTGTTGCTTAGATGGACAGATTCTTGTTCAAAAACCATTACCTAGTCCTATAGGGCCAGCTGTTGCTGTAAGTGACACATTATTGTTGAAAAATCATCTCCTAGTTCTAAAGGGAGAGTTTCCAGGTGTTGCTTAGAGGGACAGATTCTTGTTCAAAGCCATTGCCTACTCCTATAGGGCCAGCTGTTGCTGTAAGTGACACATTATTGTTGAAAAATCTTCTCCTAGTTCTAAAGGGAGAGTTTCCAGGTGTTGCTTAGAGGGACAGATTCTTGTTTAAAAACCATTGCCTACTCCTATAGGGCCAGCTGTTGCTGTAAGTGACACATTATTGTTCAAAAATCATCTCCTAGTTCTAAAGGGAGAGGTTGCAGCTGTTGGTGTGAGCAGTGCATTTCTTGCACAAAAATATAAAGTCCAGCTATGCTGGTGTTTTAAAAAAAAAAAGGTATTAATTGGTATTAATAAATACTTACATAGGGCTACATAATACATTTGCGGGCCCAATGAGGAGAGCAAATAAGGGACGTGGTCATGGTGCTGCTGCTGATGCTGGTGCTGCTGGTGTTGGTGGTGTTGGTGAACCTCCTGTTGGAAGGAGAGGACGTGGTCGAGGTGTGCCAGCTACACGCACAAGGGAAACACCTTCCTCAGGTAGCCAACAGAACCTTCACCGGTATATGATAGGCCAGAATGCCCCTCAACAGTTGGTGAGGCCAGAACAAGTACAGGCGATAGTAGATTGGGTGGCTGACAATGCCTCCAGTTCCTTCACATTGTCTCCCTCCCGGTCCCTTGATGAAAGCTCAGAGTTGGCACCTGAACCCCAGGGCCATCTGTCTTTCACCTCAGCCCCTTGTAAATTAGCCAAGCAGTCTGAGCCCCAAGTCCTGCAAGAGACTGTTATGCTTTTTGATGACTCTCTTGGTGTGCTTTCCGTGGGCCATCCACATAGCGCTGCCCCAGAAGTGGAAGACATTGAGTGCACCGATGCCCAACCACTTCTGTTGCAGGATGAGGACATGGAAACACCAGCGCAGCACATTTCTGATGATGACGAAACACAGGTGCCAACTGCTGCAGCTTGCCTCAGTGTGCAGACTGACAAGGAGGGCAGTGGTGAAGGGTGGGTGGAAGATGATGTGGAGGTCCTAGACCCCACATGGAATGAGGGTCATGCGAGTGATGTGTGGAGTTTGGAGGAAGGGGTGGTGGTCGCACAGAGGCACCAGCACAGCAAAAGAGGAAGCAGGTTGCAAAAGTGGAGCCACTGTCCCCTAGACAGTACGCCTGCTACTACCCACCGCACCCAGGGACCTAGCACACCAAAGGCAGCTCAAAGGAGTTCCCCGGCGTGGCAGTTCTTCAGACAATATGCGTCACCTGCCACCCAGCAAGCAGACGATATGACAGCAACGCCACCATGTCCGCCACCGTCCCCAAGCATTTCCACATGGTCCCATGGAAGCTTAGCATCTCCCAAACCCTGGAGAGAAAGAGGAAGTACCCCCCTACCCACCCGCGATCCCTGGCCCTGAATGCCAGCATTTCAAAATTCCTGGCCTTTGAAATGCTGTCATTCCGTCTGGTGGACACGGACAGTTTCAAAAACCTGATGGCGGTGGCTGCCCCACAGTACGTGGTACCCAGCCGCCACTACTTTTTCAGATGAGCCATCCCTTCCCTGCACAAACAAGTCGGGGACAAGATCAAATGTGCACTGCGCAACGCCATCAGTGGCAAGGTCCACATAACCACTGATACATGGACCAGTAAGCACGGGCAGGGACGCTATATCTTGCTTACTGCACACTGGGAAAATGTAGTGGCGGGTGGGCCTGAGCCGGCTAGCCATTTGGCGCATGTCCTTCCACCACCGAGGATTGCAGGGCATTTCTCTTTGCCTCCTGTTGCCTTCTCCTCCTACTGCGCTTCCTCCTCCTCGACCCCCCACTCATCCGCTCAGCGCAACACCTTCACCACCAACATCAGCACATCCAGGGGGAAACGACAGCAGGCTGTTTTAAAACTGATATGTTTGGGGGATACTCCCCACACTGCGCACAAGCTGTGGACGGGCATTGACCAACAGACCAATGAGTGGTTGTTGCCACTGAGCCTCAAGCCCGGCCTGGTGGTGTGCGACAATGGCCGAAATCTCGTAGCGGCTCTGGGCCGAGCCCGTTTGACGCACATCCCTTGCCTGGCACATGTGCTGAATTTGGTGGTACAGAATTTTCTAAAAAAACTACCCGGATATGTCAGAGCTGCTGCATAAAGTGCGGGCCGTCTGTGCACACTTTCGGCGTTCTCACTCTGCTGCTGCTCGCCTGTCTGTGCTGCAGCTGAACTTCGGCCTTCCCGCTCACTGTCTCATATGCGACGTGCTCACAAGGTGGAACTCCATCTTGCACATGCTGGAGAGACTGTGCGAGCAGCAGCAGGCAATAGTGGAGTTTCAGCTGCAGCACGCACGGGTCAGCAACACTTCACCACCAACGAGTGGGCCTCCATGCGAGACCTGTGTAGCGTATTGCGGTGTTTTGAGTACTCCACCAACATGGCCAGTGCCGATGATGCTGTTCTCAGCGTTACTATACCACTTCTATGTCTCCTTGAAAAAACACTTCGGGCCATGATGGAAGAGGATTTGGTACAGTAGGATGAGGAGGAGGAAGAGGAGTCATTTCCACGGTTATCAGGCCAGCACCAGCATAGGCCAGGTCCAAAATATTCAAGCCGGGGCACAGTTCTGGAGGACGAGGAGGACAAGGAAGATGAGGAGGAGGAGGAGGAATTGCAGCAGGGTGGCACCCAACGCAGCCCGTGGGCATCACTGGAGCGTGGCTGGGGGGATACAGAGGACACAGATTATACCTCCCACAGAGGACAGCTTGTCTTTGCCTGTGGGCAGCCTGGCACACATGGCCGACTACATGCTGCAGTGCCTGTGCAATGACAGCTGAGTTGCCCACATTGTAACGTCCTCTGATTACTGGGTGGCCACCCTGCTGGATCCCCGTTACAAGGACAACGTGCCGTCCTTAATTCCCTCACTGGAGCGTGAGAGGGAGATGCGCGACTACAAGCGCACACTGGTAGAGGCGCTGCTGAGGGCATTCCCAAATGACACCGGGGGCTCAGCGGAAGCACAAGGTGAAGGTAGAGGAGGAGGAGGAGGTAGAGGCCACCAACACAGCTGTGCCACCACCAGCACCTCAGAAGGCAGGGTTAGCATGGCTGAAATGTGGCAAAGCTTTGTCAGCAGCCCGCCACAACAAACAGCACAACCAGCCGATAGACAACGTCTTAGCAGGAGGCAGCATTTCAGCAACATGGTGCAAGTGTATGTGTGCACACGCCTGCATGTACTGACTGATGGGTCTGCCCCATTAAACTTCTGGGTCTCCAAATTGGCCACATGGCCTGAGCTTGCCCTTTATGCCTTGGAGGTGCTGGCCTGCCCTGCAGCCAGTGTATTGTCGGAACGTGTGTTTAGTACGGCAGGGGGCGTTATCACAGACAAGCGGAGCCGTTTGTCCACATCCAACGTGGACAAGTTAACCTTTATTAAAATGAAGCAGGCATGGATCCCACAAGACTTGTCTGTACCTTGTGCAGAATAAACATTTAGACCGGACTCACACAGCCATTCATATACTTGTTTTTTGGAATAGGCCTCAATATTTTGGGGGCTACCCCAATTATAAACAAACAAAAAAAAAATACCATGTTGGCTACCTCCTCCTAGTCCTCTACCACCGCCACTTCCACCTACACTGCCACGGTCACGGCCTAGTCAACCTCTAGGCTCCTACTCCACATCCACCCCCCTTCCCATTTTTTTATTTGATTTTAATTTATTTTTCCTATCCCCATTTTTTTGTAGGGCACTTGCCCTGCCCTTACCACCCCATTTTACTTCCTTTTGCAGTCCTCTAGCACTTGCCAGGACATTGTTACAGCCATTTTTGTACCTAAAAGTTCGGGTCCCCATTGATTTCAATGGGGTTCGGAGTCCGTGCGAACGTTCGGGTTCTGTCCGGACCCGAACCCG
>BLSH010109778.1:174195-186089 GCA_018402905.1 Glandirana rugosa
TATTATGTAGCACTATTATTTTTTTTTTTTTAAACCAGCAATGTCGATGCACTTTTTAATTTTGTGCAAGAAATGCACAGCAAGGTGCAAATGTACTATGTAGCACTATTTTTTTTTTTAAACCAGCAATGTTGATGCACTTTTTAATTTTGTGCAAGAAATGCACAGCAAGGTGCAAATGTACTATGTAGCACTATATATTATTCTTTTTTTTTGAACCAGCAATGTAGATGCACTTTTTATTTTTGTGCAAGAAATGCATCGCTGGCCGCAAATGTATTTAGAATATTTTTTTTTTTAAACTGCAATGTAGACACACTTTTTATTTTTGTGCAAGAAATGCACCCCTGGCCGCAAATGTAGTATTTAGAATATTTTTTTTTTAAACCAGCAATGTAGACGCACGTTTTATTTTTGTGCAAGAAATGCACCGCTGGCCGCAAATGTAGTATTTAGAATTTTTTTTTTAAACCAGCAATGTAGACACACTTTTTAATTTTGTGCAAGAAATGCCCCGCAGGCCGCAAATGTAATTTTTTGCACAAAAAAAAAAAAATTTAATTTGTCTAACTGCAATGTAAAAGCAGTACTTAAATATGCCAAAATGTTGCCAACTGAACTAACAGAACATGGTTAAAGTAGTGTCCCTGACACACAAGCATTTGCAAGTGCACTGCACTTGTAAAAATAGCTGCAAACGCCCACCTAACAAACAGAAAAAATGCTTAGGTTTTATATGAGGCACTTTGCTTAGCAAACAAAATGTACTCTAGCAAACAAAAATCTCCTCTAGCACCCACCCACCAATAAATCACTGTTTTTAACAGATTTTCTAAAGCTAATTTGTCCCTCACAGCAGTAGCAGCATCATCCTCTCCCTACACTAGTATGAGATGATGTGACATGCAGCACTACGTGACTCCAACTTATATAGAGGCTGGGTCACATGATGCACTGGCCAATCACAGTCATGCCATTAATAGGCATGGCTGTGATGGCTTCTAAGGGCAAACGAATAAAACGCTTGTTGATTGGCTGCCCTGCATCTATTCAACAGGCGCGAAAAAGGCACGAAAAAATACCCCAAACCCCAAAGCTGAACCCGGACTTTTTCTCAAATGTCCGAGTTCGGCTCACGGACACTCTAAAGTCCGGTACTAACCCAAACTTTACAGTTCGGGTTTGCTCAACTCTACTCGAAAGTACAATAGAAGAAGATATATCTGCCCTTATCATCTACAGCGGCCCTCCTGCAGGAAAACACTACCCTTGCGCCAATCAGAATGCCCACACCTCTTGAAATCGAGGTGTGAACCGAGGGATACTGGGTTGAAAATCCCTGTTGCTTTAAATATCCCATTGTTTCTTTTGGTGTGTCTATACTATATGTTCCCAAAGCAGAAAAAAACGCATTTCCCTTCTTTACATCTCCTAGCCCTCTAACATTCCAGGAGCATATATTTATATATTTAAATTGCATATTCATTACCGAAAATTGAAAACATATTTAAATTCCTATCTGTATCCTTCTTTATAATCCCTCTAATATTTTGAAAAAACAGTGGCATATTTATGTGTCTTTTTACTTTTTACTTGTTGTGCTCCAGTATATTTATTCCACAACACTCTCTTTACCCAACTCCAAAAAAAGCTTTTCCTTTTCCTCTCATTGTTACTTATTTTAAAAGAATTTAAGAGAAAAAGAGAAAAATGTGTAAAAAATTCCCCATTCAACCTATTCGTTTGGCCCTCAATGGGCCCACATCAGGGGCATACATAGTGACCTTCATACGTGCATTGTGAGCTAACATTCCCTTCCCCACCTACCCCCTCCCTCCCCCAACTACCCTAGAGGTTTTGGTAAACCTCTGGTGTTCTTGTGATACAAATTTATGAAAAAAAATAAAAAAAAATTCCAAAATCTCCAAAAATCTCATTAAAAAAAAAAACCCCTACTTACGGTAGCTACCTGCTCTCGCTCTTTTTGATTTTAATTTCCCTTATGTTTTTCTTTTCCTTTTTCTGTCCTTCTTTTAAATTTTAACCCCCTTTCTCCTCCCTCCCAATTAGGGCTAACTTTCACTTGAATCAAAAAAACTAGTAATATCACCAGTCTTTAAATTCAGTTTTTGATGCTCATGCTTAGTTTGTATGCATTTCCTGATTTCTTTCTAGCCATGCTGATGCTTCACCGGTAATGTTGAAAAAGAGGACTTCTCCAGATGCCACTATCTGCAATCATGCTGGATACAGCATTGCATATGTGGTTTTTAATCTTTGCAGTTTCTTCTTGATTTCCATGAATTTGGCCCTCCTCCTCTGTACTTCCAGTGAAAAGTCAGGGTATATTGAAACTCTCACTCCATTATAACTTATATCTCTTTTCTCCCTTGATTTTTGCAAAATTGTTTCTTTATCTTTGTAGAAGAGTATTTTAACCAGGAATAGCCTAGGTTGGCCTCCTGGTATTGGTGTCCTATAAGGAATTCTGTGTGCTCTCTCTACAACAAAAAATGAGGAGAATGTCTCTTTCCCAAAAAATATTTATAAACCATATTCTATAAATCCTGTGGGGCTGGAGCCCTCACTTCACTCAGACAGTCCTACTATTCTTACATTGTTCTTTCGAAGTCTATTTTCCATGTCTTCTAATTTGGAGATATACTGTATATGTTGACTTTCCCATCAATTGCTTACACTTCTTGTTTTAATGGATTTGAATCATCTTCTATTGCGCTGACTCTCCCTTCCAAGGCTGTGGTCATTTCCGTGTCTTTTTTGCGTCATGCCTTAGGAAGCATATTTCTTCTCTTAGGCCCTTTAACTGGTCAGACATTTTTAGCATGGTGGTTCTCTAGGAGTTTACTGCTTCCAAAACTTATTTTAGTGATGGTTCTTCCTCTGTTAAAAAACTTGTTTCAGATGTTGACATTGAGGTTTCTACTTCTTGATCTGCTTTTGCCCCCTGGCTTTTCTTTCCAGTTTGTCCTCCTGTTTGGGATTTATTTTGCGTAGCTGAAGCCTGTCCCCCTTTCGTTGGTGTATGTGCTTGTAGTTTGGCTGCTGCTTGGCTCGCTTTATCTTTCATTGAACGCTGCTGCTGCATGTTTTCTTGTTGTTTGTTCTCCTCTCCTTTCTTTTTTTATAATTTTTATCCTTTTCATTGCTTTAGGCTATGCTCCCCAACTGAATTTCCGACTTTTTGATATTAGTACGGAAAGTTTGGTAGTTCCAGCTTAGGGAGAGTGCTTTAATATCTTTAATAAATAAAAAAATGTGCTTTAAAGCCACTCCTCCCTTAAACAGCATAGGATTGGGGATTCCCAGAGTAGGAAAGTTGTAATATAGGGGACAGCCAGGTTTTCCCCTCCAAACAAGATACAATATTTGCTGTATAATACACTTAAGAATTATGAATCATCTCTTCCTTTCAACAGTTTTCCAAAAAATGCCAATATTATGGGACAATAATTCAGTGGGACAACCAAGTACTCTCAAGATGTAGTATCAAAGCCATTGATGGTTAATATAATCACAAATTATCAGTCTTGCTTTTCTTTATCACCAGAGCATAAACTGTTGTAAATTGGTCCTGGATATATACCAGGACAAACTTGCAGGGGGACAGGAATACAGAAAGACAGCCAAATACTACCTGTCAAACAAGCTGCAGTATCAGTGATTAAAGAGTGACAGTCCTACTTTCCTTGTCAATACAAAGAGATTAATCCTGGGAGTAAACTGCAATAAGCTTATAGCCAAAAAACTTCCAATTACTGACCACAAGAAAGGAGTATATTCCTATTTGCAAGACAAGATGAACTGTCCAGTTTCCAAAGCAATTAAAGTGCAGTTAAAGAGTGTAAGTCCTGCCTTCCTTATCAGCATGGCATTTTACAGATCAGTCCTGAGATTAAACAGTGGTAAATTTACTAAAAGCTTCTAATTACAGACCACAAGGAAGGGGTACATGCCTATTTGTAAGATACAAGTACTGTCCAGTTCATATGCATCTCATCATGCTTCCTGTATACAACCTGCTCCATGTGTATGCAGACTGCTGGATCTCTACAGGTCATAAGGGGGTTGCCGTTCTCCTCCTCTCAGATGCTTCAATGGATCGGTGGACCGATCACCACACTGTCTCTCCCTTCATATTAGGGACTGCAGGCACGCTCTTTTCCCACCACTCCAATCTTCTGTGTCCCCTGGCCGAGCCTCCTCTCCCCTCAGTCAGCCAGGTTCAACACTGCGTTGTACCTGGAGCTCTGGCATGCTCTCACCATGCTGCTCTGCTCCAGTGACCTCCAGCAGATCTCCAACCCCCTCCCTGTCAGCTCCAAAAAGCCTCTAGCAGGTCTCCTCCCCCCTCACAGCTGGCTCTCATCAGTGTCCTCCCGGTTAACTACAGGATGCTTCAGAGCGAGAGCAGTGGAGCAGCTACCTCTCACTCATCACTTACATCCCGTCCCAGTCACGCCCCCTTGCAAGGCTCCTTCCTAGTGATTTAATTTGGGGGAAAGTCCATCAAGATGCAGGCTCTAATACTTGACTTGCCATTGAGGTTATTAATGGGAGACCTCTACAGCCTGCCCAGGTGACTCATGAGCCTGCTCCATTGACCATGGCCGTAGGGGCTTTTCACCATGAGATAATCCAATTCTAAGTAATTTCCTCTCCTCACGTTCCTTTTTTAAATATATTATATATATATATTTTTATTGGTTATCCTTGGTTACAGAGGCACAAACCCTCTTTTGACATGTTTTCAGAAAGTGGCTAAGGTCTTGTGTACCTCTTCACTCTCCTCCCTGCCAGAGGAAAACCTTGAATTTAGCAATGTCTTTGATAAAGGTTAAGCCGGTAGTTTGCCTCCACACTGGTCATATGATTGCGCAATTGACCTTCAACCTGGTGCCACACTGCCTCATGGCCCGGTTTACCCTTTATCTGTCTCAGAGGATAAAGCCATGGAGGAGTATGCTGCAGACGCACTTTCTAGAGGGTTCAGCCCCAAACCCTTGTCTCTTGCTGGTGCTGGCTTCTTCTTTTGTGAGAAAGAAGAGTGGCAAACTGAGACCTTTTATCAATTATAGGGGGTCTCAATTGCTTCCTGATTAAGAATGCTTATCCGATTCTGTTGATTGGGGAGTTATTTGACCGCCTCAAGGGAGCAACGGTTTTCACAAAGCTTGATCTGAGAGGGGCATACAATCTTGTGAGGATCAAGGAGGGCGATGAGTGGAAAACTGCTTTTAATACCAGGATAGGCCATTACAAATACCTTGTATTCTGTTTGGTCTTTGCACGGCTCCGGCAGTTTTTCAGGAATTCATCAACGATGTCCTCCGAGATATGCTGCAGCAATGTGTGGTGGTTTATCTCAATGATATTCTCAAGTACTCCAAGTCCCTAGAGAGCCACCACACAGATGTCTGCCATGTGCTTCAGAGACTGAGAGACAATAACCTGTATTGTAAATTGGAGAAGTGAGAGTTCCATCGTGAACAGGTTAAATTCCTGGGTTATGTCATTTCCACTGCTGGTTTTTCGGTGGACCCAGAGAAGCTATCAGCATTTCTACAGTGGCCCCGACACGTGGGTTAATGTCCACTACAACATTTTCTTGGCTTTGGCAATAAAGGGATTTTATTAAAACTTATCGTAAAATCCTTTTCTCTGAGTTCACTGACAGACGCAGCTCTCCATTACGTGTGGTTTATGCTGGTCTCACTAGGAGTTAACTAGGCAGGGAAAAGAAACAGCTAGCCCCTCCCATGGAGCCATCCTCTCTTCCCACCCCCTCCATAGAATAGCTCACCAGTTCGTACACAAGCCATACAAGAACAGAGCACAGAGGGGTGGGTGCTGCATCTGTCAGTGGACTCGGAGAAAAGGATTTTACGGTAAGTTTTAATAAAATCCCTTTTTCTCCTATCGTTCACTGACAGACGCAGCTCTCCATTACGTGTGGGGATGTCCCCAAGCTGTGTCAAAAAGAGGGGTGGGTAACAACAGTACCCAACAGAACCTCTAAGGAGGCGCCAGACGCGCCTACACTGCCGCCTGCAAAACTTTGCGGCCAAAAGCAGCATCTGAAGATGCAAACACATCAACTTTAAAAAACTTAGTGAAAGTGGGAACCGAGGCCCAAGTGGCCGCCTTGCACACCTTTGACACCGAAGCCTGGTGTCTAAAAGCCCAGGAAATGCTAACAGCCTGGGTAGAATGAGCCGTGACCGGAAAAGGGAGAACCTTGCTCCGGACAGAATATGCATGGGTCGCGGTCTGTCTGATCCAACGAGAAATCGTAGCCGACGAGGCCGCCAACCCTTTGCATGGACCCTCTGACAGCACAAACAAGGCATCAGCTTTTCGAAAAGAAGCTGTAGCAGCCAAGTACACTCGTAAGGCCCTCATTACATCCAAAGTATGCAACTCAATCTCTTTTGGGTGCGATGGACGAGGGCACAATATAGGAATAACAATATCTTCATTAATGTGAAAGAAAGAAACCACCTTCGGAAGGAATAAAGGAGAAGGTCGCAAGACCGCCTTGTCCCTATGTAGGACCAGGTAGGGAGACTTGCACGATAGTGCTACTAATTCAGACACCCGTCTGGCCGAAGTGATGGCAACTAAAAAGGCCACCTTCTGTGACAGCAATTGTAAGGAAATCTCCCTGATATTCTCATATGGCAGTTTCTGAAGTACAGAAAGCACCAAATTCAGATCCCACGGAGCCATTGGAGCCTTCACCCGAGGCGCCACATGTCGCACACCTTGTACAAAGGTAAGAATCAACGAGTGTGAAGCCAAAGGTCTCTGAAAAAGAATCGCCAGAGCCGATATCTGGCCCTTGAGTGTGCTCAAAGCCAGTTTTTTTTTCAGGCCTTGCTGCAAAAAAGTCAGGACCCTGAACACGACATAAAAGCGAGGGTTATGACCCTCCGCCTCGCACCAAGCTATATAAGCCTTCCAGGTGCGGTGGTAAATCTTGCGGGAAGTACACTTGCGAGCCTTCAACAACGTAGGGATCACTGAGTCAGCGACTCCCCTGTCTCTTAGCACCTGGGACTCAATAGCCAAGCCGTCAAAGCCAGCGAGGGTAAAGCAAGGTGCAAGATGGGCCCCTGAGACAGAAGGTTGTCTCGCAGCGGGAGCCGCCAAGGGGCGTCTGCCACCATGTGCACCACGTCGGTGTACCAAGTGCGCCGAGGCCAATCTGGAGCCACCGGGATTATTGGTATCCCCTCCGCCACTATCCTGCGTATCAATCGCGGAAGCAGTTTTATCGGAGGGAAGGCGTACAGAAGGCGGTAACGGCCCCAGGGGGCCACCAGAGCGTCCGTGGCCACTGCCAACGGATCCTTCATGATTGAATCGAGACACCATGAGATCCACGTCTGGCCTCCCCCATCTGCGGCAAATCTGATAGAACACATCCGGGTGGAGAAACCACTCTCCCTGGTCCAGCGTCTGGAGACTGAGAAAGTCCGCCTGCCAGTTCTCCACACCTGGAATGTAAATGGCAGAGATTGCCGGAACGTGACGTTCCGCCCAACGTAGTATCAGAGCTGCCTCCGCCGCAGCTGCTGGACTCCTTGTGTCGCCTTGGTGGTTCACATATGCCACTGCTGTGGCATTGTCCGATTGAATTTGAATCGGACGACCCTGCAATCTCACTGTCCAGTGAGAAAGGCACAATCTGATTACTCTCAGCTCCAGAAAGTCGATGGGGAGGCGAGCTTCCTGTGTCGACCAACGGCCCTGGGCAGATAGCTGCTTCAGGATCCCTCCCCAGCCTGAAAGACTGGCATCCGTGTTGATGATCACCCACTGAAGGGGCAGGAACGACTTCCCCTGAATCAGGGCCGAGTCCCGAACCCACCAGTGCAGAGATGCACTGGTCTGGGAGCTCAGACGGATCAGAAGGTCCAATGACCGAGAGGACCTGTCCCACGAGCCAGAATTGCTCGCTGAAGGAGACGAGTGTGACTCTCGAACGGTGAGACCATGAGCCCCAGCACCCGCATACAGAACCGTAATGAAGACCGACGGTGCGACAAGAGGGTGTGCACTGCCGACTGCAGAGACAGCAACTTGGTCGGAGGGAGGAACACCTTCGCCTGCTCTGTGTCCAGAATTAGACCTAGATACTCCAGGCGACGGGGTGGAGATACTGACGACTTCTGCAGGTTTAGTAACCAGCCGAAGTCGTGCAGTGAGGTCATTGTGATTCCCTCATTCTCCTCCAGAGCCGAGGCAGACTCGGCTCGCATGAGCAGGTCATCTAGGTAGGCTACTACCGCAATGCCTCGCTGTCATAGCAACGCCAACACCGGGGCTAGCAGTTTTGTGAAAACTCGAGGTGCCAAGGCCAGGCAGAAGGGGAGTACCACAAATTGAAAATGGAGGTCTCGCAACCGCAAAGCGCAGGAAGTGCTGATGTCGTGGATGAATGGGTACATGGAGGTACGCATCCCTGATGTCCAGAGACGCCAGAAATTCCCCCTGATGAAGGGCGGCCACGACCGAGTGGAGAGATTCCATCCGGAATTTCTGCGCCCTGACATAGCGGTTCAGGGCCTTCAGGTCCAGTACGGGCCGAACCCCCCCTTTTTTTGGGAACCACGAATAGATTTGAGTAGAACCCTCGAAACCTCTCTTCTGGAGGCACTGGCACAATCACCCCCTGGTCTGAGAGTGCTTTTACAGCCCCAAAAAGGGCCTCCCGGCGTTCCTGCGGGAGCCATAAATTCGATGGGAAGAACCTGTCTGGGGGTAGAGTGTTGAACTCTATCCTGTACCCGGTGGACACCACTTCCCGGACCCAACGGTCGGAAATGTGAGCCAGCCACCGGCCTGCGAACCCCAGAAGACGTCCCCCCACCGGGAGGGGGCAGCCCATCAGACTGAGGAGGACTTGTCCTCCGCCTTTTCGGTTTTGCGCTGCCACTGCCGTCTTCCGGCCCCTGCAGCGACCTTACCGGGGCGGGTCCCTTTACCTGCTTCACCCGGGGCGCGAAAAAACCTCTTCTGACCCGAGGGAGGGGGCCCCTGTCTATGGCGAAACTCACGCCTGCGGGGCTCTGGAAGGAAGGTACTCTTACCCCCCGTGAAGTCCTTAATAATCTCATCCAAACGTGTACCAAATAGACGTCCACCCTGAAAAGGGAGGTCAGCAAGACCTTTTTTGGAAGCGTGGTCCCTGGACCAAGAACGCAACCAAAGTAACCCGTTTAACTATGACTGCAAAAATCATTATTCTGGATAACATCGGCAGTAAATCAACGGCCGCATCACAAAGGTACTTGAACCCTTGGAGCAAAAACTCAGCCCTCTGCGGCGCATCCATCAGGCGACCGTCTTCCAGATCCTTCAGGAGCTCTTCCATGCACTTGGATAGATGTTGTGCCGCCATGGCGGACGCCAGGACTGGTCGTACCGCGGAACCTGCCACCAGGAACAGCGACTTTAAAAGCGCCTCTGTTTTTCTATCAGTGGGATCCTTAAAAGAAGGAGTCCCTTCCGGAGGAATGGTCGTCGCCTTACTAAGGCGAGCTATCGGTGGGTCCACCACAGGCGATTCCCATTTTTTCAAAAAGCTTTCCTCAAAGGGATAGCGAGCAGCGAACCGTTTTGACAGCGAAGAAGAATGCCGTGGACGCTGCCATAAACGATAAAGAAAATTATCAAAAAAATCATTGTAGGGGTAAGCCTTGGGGGCCCTAGGGGGCCTAGAGGACCTACACACATATGCAGCAGACTGCGATTCGCCATCCTGACCCAGTCGCAGCTTAGCCAGCGATAATGGTAGCAACCAGCGCTTTTTCGCGCACAGCCGCCACCCCCTGATCCTCTTCGCTGTCCGATGGGCCCAGTTCTCCATCAGATAGGTCCACTGGGGTCCCTGAGACCCCTGAGGCCACTTCCGGCTCAGAATCCTCCCCTGATGAACAAAGAGGAGGAGGGGGATGCTTCTTGGGGGCCTGTTGGGCGACCTCCGCCCGGGGGAGAAATTCGCTAAAGACCGCCTGCAGCTGGTCCAAAAATGCCCCTTGCGCAGATTGCGCCACCGCTGATGCCACCTCAGCAGGTTCAGCAGTGAGATCTGCCATTGTTTTTCCCCCAGAAAACTCTTAGTGACACACAGGGGACTAAAAAAGAATGAGGCACCCCCACACTGCCACACACTATCAACCCCACAGTGCACCAGGGAACCCAGGAGGACTGCACCCACCGCCACCAGCACCCACAGGGGAGCCCAGCTATACTTGCTGTTCACAAGCGCCGCCAAATCACCACCGTTCCACAGAGAAGGGAAACGCTGCACACACGTGTATAGCAGAGGCATGCAGTCAAAATGGCTGCTGTTAAACACTAGAGGCCAAAAAACACCTTCAGGGAACGTGCAGTACCGCAAATGGCCGCTCTGAGCGCTAGAGGGAAAGCCCCATAGACCCAAAATATCTGCGGCTACGGCAAAATGACGGCGGTCCGCCGCAAAATGGCGGCCGATCGCCACATGGCGGTGAAAAAACGATACGAACGACCTAGACGAACGGTGCGGTGCAGGAGGGAAGGGGGGTGCGGGGGGTGAACGGGAGCTCCACACGCTCCACCAGCGGCTACCCGGCAAGAAAATTTTTTTTGTTGTTGTTGCGGTCGTCGGTCAGGCAGGAACTCTCACTCATCACTCTGACGAGCGCCGTGGGTAGCCACCCAGTCGCAGACCTTCCGCCCCTTTTTGGACGGTATGCTGCAGGCCAGAAAATCGCCCATCCCAAATCGCATCCGGGGCTGGGCGCAAGGGGGGGTTACCCCAGGCCGCCCGCACGGAACAGGCACGATGCGGCGTGTCCCCGTACGTCGGGACTGGCTCGCATCGGTCGGCCAGGTCGGGGAAAGTACAGAGCCCATGGACCCTCTATGCCCCGACTGGCTTCTTGATAACATATCAATTCTTGATAGAAGTCAAATAAAAAGAAAGGAATTTAAAATAAAAAATGGTCACAAACAGGACCACAAATTCCCCTAAAAGGAAGCCAGGTCAACTCCTTGCAAACTAGGCATTGAAACTGGTGAGCTATTCTATGGAGGGGGTTTATGTGGGAAGAGAGGACGGCTCCATGGGAGGGGCCAGCTGTTTCTTTTCCCTGCCTAGTTAACTCCTAGTGAGACCAGCATAAACCACACGTAATGGAGAGCTGCGTCTATCAGTGAACGATAGGAGAAAATCGGTTTGTTCGTAACTTTTCATCTCTGGTCAAGCCCCTGACTGATATGACCAGACAGAACGGTAACCCACAGAATTGGTCTCCGGAGTCCATTAAGGCCTTTAACCACTTCAGATCCGAGCTATTGCCAAAATACGGCTCCAGCGCGGATCTGAAATGCCGGGAGGACGTCCATGGATGTCCACCACTGCGCATGCCCCAGCGCGCCCCCTGGCGGCAGCGGCGGCGCGCGCGTGCGCCGCACGCTGCGCGAGCGTGCCCGCAGGTCGGGTGGACTCGATGTCCGCCCAAGACCCGCCGATCACTTTTAGGAGCCTCAGAACGGGGAACCGCCGTTGTAAACACGGCGGTTCCCCGTTCTGTGACAGGGGACAAGCAGATCTGCGAGCGCGTCGCACGCCGCGTGCGCGCGCGGCGGCGACGGCGGTCCCCCGCGCGACCCCGTACGCGTCACCACCTGTAGGTACCTGCAGGAGGGCCGTAAAGTCTAGGCGCGACCTCGGCATAAAACCGTTATCGAGCCTAGACTTCACCAATTTCCGGAATTACCTGAGGCCTCTGGTTAAGACACCCAATGGCAAGACAGACCAGTATAGTCAGTCCCCGAACTGGTCTCTACTTTTCAATGCTTGTTTGGCTAAAAGAGGATAGCAA
>BLSH010109778.1:206144-216955 GCA_018402905.1 Glandirana rugosa
TTCCACACATCATGGTACTCACGGTGCATCACTCATTGGGAATCTGCTCAAAAAATAATACACAATTGGTACTACACACCTTGTAGACTAGCTAAGTTTTATCATGACCAATCGTCATTATGCTGGAGACAATGCGGAGCTCCAGCCACAGCTATACACATATGGTGGCACTGCCCGAAAATACAACCCTTCTGGCACCGCGTATTCAAACTCATATCCCAACTGACTGGACACACTCATCCGCCTGATCCAAAGGCGGCCTTATTAAATCTGGATATGAATAAGTGGCCGAACTCTCACGCTACCATCATATCCCACATCTTTATTGCAGCCCGTCTCACTATTACAAGGAGCTGGAAATCACCAAACTCCCCAGACTTCAACAACACTCTAACTATCCTTAATGAAAACGCAGCCAATGAATATGCCTATGCTAAGGCCCACCTAAAGACTCACAAGTTTCATTACCAGTGGAACGCCTGGGTCAATGACCCCTCATGCACCCTCCAAATATAACGCCTATAGCCATTGCAGTGCAAACATCCAACATGCCATGGACTCCAAGAGCTATACACTGACTGCCATATAACTACCCAACAGAACGTCAACTGAGACTAGCATATCCCCGTTCTGATCCTCCCCTCTACCTTCCTCTTCCTTCCTCTTTTTCACTCTTTTCTTTCACTTTCCTGTTCCTTCATTGGTGCTCCTTTAGCACAATTCTAAGAAAGGTTTATATATGTAACATTTAATTGATTAACAGCTAAATGTACACTGATTTATTCAAAATGATATTTGTTAAACATCTGAAATGTACAGTGAAGGTCCCTTTTCGGAGTACCCAGGAACTAAAGGTTGCCCACCCGCAATGTTACACAGCAGGATCCCAATAGGGGTGTAGCAGAGTGGGAGGGTAATCAAGACAAATCATACATATACCAGGAATAACTAAATGACTGGCCTCATACACCCTATGAACTGGACGCTCTGAGATTGGGACCTAACACAAAACACATAACATGTGATTTCAGATGTCACTAACACACATGTTCGTTCTATTTTCCAACATGTAATGTTAAATCTTTCAATAAAAATCTATTGAAATAAAGTGGTAGAATTATAGTCTCTTGAGTAAATACCATTTTTATTGCATGCCATTGCTAATAGTCTGCTAGCTTTGCTTGCTGGAACTTGCCATTGTATGCTATTGCTGAGCCTGTGATGTAGTACAACATCCAGATACTTTTCCATCCTTGATTCCCCTAGAGGCATTCCCCCCCAGGGAGTAACTTATATTCATATTTTTAGCCCAAAATTGTATTACTTAGCATTTATCAATATTAAGCCTCATTTCCCATGTAGTCACCTACTCCTTTATTTTATCGAGGTCTTCTTGTAAAGTTGCTATACTCTGTGGTGAACCTTATTACCTTGATTAGCTTTGTATCATCAGTAAACACTGAGATTGAACTATTTATTCCAACCTCTATATAATTTATGTACAAGTTAAATATAAATGGTCCCAGGACATAGCCCTTGGGCACCCCACTCAAAACTGTAAACCATTCAGAAGATATGCCTATTTATGTCCACCCTTTGTACATGCTCCTATAATCGGTTTTCTATCCAGGTACATAGGCTATTGTAAGTGCCAACATAACTCAATTTGTAAGTTAAGCGTTTATGGGGTATTGTATAAAAAGTTTTGGTGAAGTAAATATACACCACCATCATTTTTTAGTGGTGCACTAACTTTTCGGACACAGGAACCACTCAAAGACTGGTACTGGTATGTCGCTGCCTGCTTACAGGGTTGCCTGCTATCCCTGCAAAGCAGGGATAAAAATCTTAATCATATAAATAAATATTTGCGCTAAAGTGTACTTAGAGAGCAGCAACTATCATGTGATAATAAACCATGTGACAAAACATATATAAATTAGAGTTGCGCTAAAAAAACTTGAGTAGAGAATGCATGCATAAACCATATGTGCATATTCCAATATAATAAAACAACTAAAAATCCCAGGTAGTGACCTGCAAATAAATCAATCCTTATTGAAAAGTCCCAAGTGTCCTTTAAATAAATGGATAAAGTCCAACTTAAAATCCCAAAAGTCCCATATAAGGTGAATCAAGTGAAAATCTTCAAAATGTGTTGGAGTAGCACTCAAGCTCAGTAATCCATCACCAAGGTAAATACACCCGATGTGCTCAAAGATGATTTGGGAACTCTTACCAGAGATCCAGGACTCACTATCGCTAGTGGGTCAAACTCGCAGGCAGAAATGACCTTCTGCTGGTATGTGTCTTTGGATATCTGGTATGGGTATGCTCCCTCCTTTCCTCCTCTTATCTCCAGCAGTGCACCAAGGCTGTCTCCCAGCGGGATGCCCACACGTGTTTTCAGCGTCCCTCAAAATGAGGAAAGAGGGACCAATAGTGTAATACCGTTTGTATAACAAATTTATTAAAAAAGAGTAAATGTACTCACAAACATGAAGCAAATCATCAACGTTTAAATTAAAATTTTAATTTAAACGTTGATGATTTGCTTCATGTTTGTGAGTACATTTACTCTTTTTTAATAAATTTGTTATACAAACGGTATTACACTATTGGTCCCTCTTTCCTCATTTTGGGGGACGCTGAAAACACGTGTGGGCATCCCGCTGGGAGACAGCCTTGGTGCACTGCTGGAGATAAGAGGAGGAAAGGAGGGAGCATACCCATACCAGATATTCAAAGACACATACCAGCAGAAGGTCATTTCTGCCTGCGAGTTTGACCCACTAGCGATAGTGAGTCCTGGATCTCTGGTAAGAGTACCCAAATCATCTTTGAGCACATCGGGTGTATTTACCTTGGTGATGGATTACTGAGCTTGAGTGCTACTCCAACACATTTTGAAGATTTTCACTTGATTCACCTTATATGGGACTTTTGGGATTTTAAGTTGGACTTTATCCATTTATTTAAAGGACACTTGGGACTTTTCAATAAGGATTGATTTATTTGCAGGTCACTACCTGGGATTTTTAGTTGTTTTATTATATTGGAATATGCACATATGGTTTATGCATGCATTCTCTACTCAAGTTTTTTTTAGCGCAACTCTAATTTATATAGGGATAAAAATCAAATAGATCCTAAGAAAAAAGCAGCACACATTACACAGTTAAGCACATATTTAACCCCTTGATTGCCCTAGATGTTAACCCCTTCCCAGCCAGTGTGATTAGTACAGTGATAGTGTACAGTATTAGCACTGATCACTATATTAGTGTCACTGGTGATGTCAGTGGCAGTTAATGTTAGATTGCCTGCTGCACTACCACAGTCCCATTATAAGTCACTGATAATCACCATTAGTAGTATCAAAAAATACAATATATACAGTATACCATAGTTTGTAAATGCTATACGTTTCACACAAACCAATCAATATACACATATTGGGATTTTTTTTTACCTAAGACATGTAGCAGATACATTTTGGCAAAACTTTATGAAGAAATTAAATTTTTTTGGATATATTTTGTAGCAGAAAGTAAAACCTATATTGTTTAAAAAAATGTTTGGTGTTTTTTTGTTTTGTTTAAATAATAGAAAAAAACAGTGGTGATCAAACACCATTAAATGCTTATATAACTATGCAGTTACCAGTTAAAGTAGCACAGTGCCAAAAAGCAAAAAGCAAATAATGGCCTGGCCATGAAGGTGGTAAAACCTTCTGGAGCTGAAGTGGTTAATATTGCATTTTTCACTTTGATATACAACTGGAGCTTTTGAATTTTCACTTGGTTGCACAATTGTAAAATTCTGACTATAGTGATTCTACATATACAGTATATACATTATAAGCACAGGACATTATTATTTTATTATTTGGAAAAATATTGTGTGCAGTCATTATATCCCATAAGCCTCATTAACACACTTTTATGCAGGAAAAAGGTTGCATAGCAATGTGGTCAGACCACACACAAATACCTACTTTTGACTACCTCTGTATTTACGTATGGTAAAATAGAGAAAACATAAACGTGTATTATGTCACATGCAAAAACAGAGATTCCAAAAGGCCCACGTTTCATTTTCTTCTTCCATACAATTATGCTACACCCTCATCATGCAGTTTATCGAGTGTTTTTATTTTTCAATGCATTTGAGACCTTTATTTCATACAAATCTGACCTTTTCTCTTTGGGTGTTTTATAGCTGAGTTCTTCTATTAAATTCCACATAAGTTTTAGTAGTACAAGAAGAGAGACTGGATACACAGAATATAATGTTAAAGCAAATGCCTAAACAAAACAAATGCTTTTACAACAATGTATTTTTCATACAACGTACACAAAAAAATAGCGATTTGGCAGCCACCTAAGAAAATGCTTGCTTGCCCCACATGGTAACTGCTGAACACATGTAGTAGCTGCTGGAGATTTGTCATTTGCGACAGGAATCGCAGCAGGTGAACATCATTGGGTGGCTCATTGGTGGGTCCCAGATTTTAAGGGGTGCTTCAAAATTTTGATAAGCCCCCCACAGATCCCCACATTTTTGGGGCTAGATTGTGGGGATGAGAACCTTGTCCCTTCAACATTGGGTACAAGATGCCTTGCAAGCAGGAAAGGCTTGCAAGGCCTGGTATGGTTCAGAAGGAGGAATGCACACCTGTTTAATAAGAGTCTTTTTGTTTTTTAGATGGTACCATCCTTTTAGAAAAATGGCATAGGGTCACATTTAAGGCCTCATACACACGGGCGTTTTTTGACGCCGGCGTCTACTGACGTTTTTTTCTGCTCCCCATGTTAGTCAATGGCCACATAAAAAACGTCGGCGTTTTTGCGCTGTAGATGGCGTCGGCGTATCAGAGAACCCACGACCAGCGCGTTCCTTGGCCGCATCAACGTCAAAAAGCGCCGCAAAACGCCACGAGACGCCAACGGACGCCAACAGACGCCAACAAACGCCACCTAATATTGTACCGGCGTTTTCCGGCGTTTTTTGACGCCGACATTTTTAGGTTGAAAAATAGCAGAGGAATGTTTTTTTTTTAAAAAACGTCTATTAACGCCGACGCTCACTAGCGCTCAAAAACGCCAATGCATAACGCCGAAAAACGTCGACTTTTTTTCCTTGACGTCGGGCCCGACGTTTTGTTTATTATTTTATATACGCCCGTGTGTATGAGGCCTTAAATTACATAGAAGCCCTTGATTCTCATTGAAAATAAAGTTAAAAGTAGGATAAAAAAATAAAAAAGACAAAATCACGAGTAACTACTTTGTTAGAAAAAGAAATAAACATGCCCCCTGATGTAAACGCAAAGTAAATCACATTATTCAGTGATGTATATTGATGCAACTGAAGATCCCTGTCAAAGCCTCCATCCCTTGCAAAAGGGATACATATATCTTTAGAGGTGAATTTTTGGAATCTGAAAGTTCCCTTTAGAATAAAAGGGGCCCCCAAATATTCCCCCTAGGTAAATGAGTATAGGACGTGTAGTATCCCTTGTCACTCATTTACAAAAAAGTGAACAAGAGTAAAATACACACAATGAAAAATGTCCTCAATTAAAAAAAAAATATGCCTCAATCACGTTGGCCAGAGATTTAGATCCACCTCATTCTCGATGACCCACCAACACAATGACCCGCCATGCCCAATAATGTTCACCCACCACTACTCCAATTACAAATGGCAGATAAGACAACAAAATTTAGTGGACCCTCAACTATCTGATTGTCAAAATGATGCAGCATCACAAAAGACATGTAAATAACAAAGATAGGATTGGGAAGACTTTGAAGGCATCAAGAGGCATTCAGGTAGATAATATAAAAAAGCTTTATTACAAATGGTTAAAATCCATTAAGACAAGAACATGATGTGTACAAAAAGTTGCATAATGTACAAAACACATATCATGAAGTAAATGATACGTAAGCACAATACAACTCCAAAGTTTTGACTATCCAAAGTTTTCTTCGGGGAGTTTTTCTTAGTTGGAGAGTACATTAAATCACTAGAAAATAGATAACAGTCAAAAAAGGAAACGTCAACAAGAAAATCATATTCAATACATGATTCCATATTGGACTAAAGAGTACAGTTTACAATATATGTTTAATATAGCTCGTGCACCTGGTAACCACTCCATCCCCAAGGAAACAAGAAACAGGGAAAACCACTCAAAGAAAGGTGAAAAAAAATCTGGAATGTAGTAAGAAAATGGGCAACTAGATAAGATTATAATAAAAGTGGGTTAGAAGCCCTGAGTAGCTATAGAAGAATTCCCACCTAAATATAATAAACATTAGAAGAGCCAGGCTAATATACTTACTCCTCAATGTGGTATAAGCTGGATGCAGCCCAGGATGAAACTGCAAGACCCACGCACAACACAGGGGGAAAAAAGGGGAGAGTATCCCCAATTTGCCACCATAGGGAATTGTATATGGGCTCTAATATATAAATGAAGTGGATATGCACCACACGATTCTGAACGCCATCCAAAGACTTAATGGGGTAATAAGGACAATCCCCTTGTAGAGAGTACAAATCAAAAACAGGGGGAAAGAAAAAAAAGCAGAAAACGTTTCAATAAGTTTGAGGTACGGGGCCCCCAGTCCACCAAATAAGGAACACCATGGAGGGCAGCTAAATTTACCTTATAATTCCTAATGGATCCAAACACATCCACAGGAAGATGGTAAGACAGGGCGATTCAGCAATCCACTTTGAGGCGGAGTGGTCATCAGCTGAAGTGCTGCATAACTAGCCACTATTTATTCTGAAATTTGGCACCACTCAGGAGTTAGGCAGCTGTGACAGCCAATGGGCTGCAGCGGCCTAACAGAAGGCTACTTCTGGCCATGGGTTATGGACCCGCTTTGAGCCGCAAGTGGTGTGCATTCCACATCACAGGGACCCTCCATCACACGCCGTGGACTAAGAGGTCACTTCTGGTGGACATGTGATGTCACATCCGGTCACAATGAGACATCCGCGGCTTCTGCATCACAAGGATGCTGTGATGCCAGCATGTCTAGACCACCCACCTCCCGGAAACACGAAAGAGTGTCCCCAGACAAGAAGTAGGACTAAATGGTCCTGGAACAAATTCCCTGGTCTAAAATGAGGGCAGACCATGCCACCACATTAAAAGACACGAAGCTGGCCCCCCGTTCCAGTCGCCTGTGTGGGGGCTACTAGTGCTGGGAATGGTTACCCAACCTAGTCCCAGTGATGAAAAGGCACCATGCACATGATAGAACCACATACATTGCAAAATTGCACAGAAATTCTGGCCCTTTGGGTCTTTAACCACTTCAGCCCCGGAAGGATTTCACACTTTAGGACCGGAGCACTTTTTGCGATTAGGCACTGAGTCGCTTTAACTGATAATTGCGCGGTCGTGCGACGTTGTACCCAAACAAAATTTGCGTCATTTTTTTCCCACAAATAGAGATTTCTTTTGGTGGTATTTGATCAGCGCTGCCTCATTTCTGATTGCTGCTATAAACAAAAGAAGAGCGACAATTTTGCAAAAAAAAAAACAAATTTCTTACTTTTTGCTAAAATACAAATCCAAAAAAAATAAAAAAACATTTTTTTTTCAACGGTTTTGACCGATTTATATTCTTCCTCATATTTGTGATAAAAAAAAATCACAATCGGCGTTTATTGATTGGTTTGCGCAAACGTTGCCACGTTTATGGATGATGAGAATTCATTTCTGGGGTTTTTATTTATTTTTTATTTTTTACTAGTAGTGGCGGTGATCTGCGATTCTTAGCGGTACTGCGATATTGCAGCGGCCATGTCGGACCATTTTGACACTTTTTTGGGACCATTGGCATTTATATATCGATCAGTGCTATAAAAATGCACTGATTACTGTGTAAATGTCATTGGCAGTGAAGGGGTTAACCTGCAGGGGGCGCTCTAAGGGTTAACTGTGTTCCCTGGGCGTGTTCTAACTGTGTGTGGGCTGCCCTAGCTGGGGAAGGATAGTGATCACAGCTTCCATATAGAGGACATGATGTATACACATCTTAATGGATTTTAACCATTTGTAATAAAGCTTTTTTTATATTATCTGTCTGAATGCCTCTTGATGCTTTCAAAGTCCCACCCAATCCTCTCTTTGTTTTTTACAAATCACAGATACCCAACTGGCTTCTGTATGTAAACAAACAGGATGGGGATTCTGGGTGATATCATTTATCAAATATGGTCATGATCAAATTTGGTGAAAGATGTTTCCCAGGATCCACAGCATGTTTATTCACAAACAAAAGCCAGTGGGGATTTGTCACTTAGTAGCGGAAGTGATACCACTGCTAAATGACAGTTATAAAAAATGCATTAGTCTCCAATAGTCCAATAGTCTCTTTCAATAAAATCTTACAAATTGGTATGGAAAAAAAGCCAAATAACAAGATTTTGTTCCCATAGACTTTAATTGGGTTCAATTCTATGTTTCAGGTTAGCAGACTTTTTTTTGCGTTTAACAAACCTCCTGCAAACCAAATTTTACCTAGTTTGCACATCCCTACTTATTTGCTGCCTGTTTCACTTGCATAGAGCAAACCACGCCAACCTGGCTCCAACCTCCTCCCTTTTCTCTTTTGAATTTTTACTGCTATTTGTTCTCTGCACACCATACTGTAATAGTCAAGATAGATTGGTGTATGCACATATTCCCTTTGCTTTTATTTGCTTTTATTTGCAATCTCCCAAGAGGTACCAAAACTCTTAGATGAGAAAAAAAAGCAAATTACTAAGCATGCAACACTTTCCACTTGTTTAGGGCCTGGAAGTATACCCACAAGTCAACCTTGATGGCAAGATAAAATACTACCTGCCTCACAATAGTGTTTCTGACCACCTTGCAATAACTACACATGTAGACAGGTTGCCTACAGTGTAGGGAAGAGGAAGGATAAACTCTGTTATGTTCAACTGATGATATTTTGCAGGCTTTTGGGGTCCAGCTTCCTGTCCTGTGATATAAAAAAGGCAGATGTTTGGATCTCAAGTATTGGGTCAGATTGGGTCATCAACAAGAGATTGGGACTGTGCTGAGACCTGCAGTGCTTCTGTGGAGCACCAGTTTTGGAATTCGCCCAAGCTTGAATTTCTCCTATCGAGACATGCCTTTCATAGGAAAGGTTCAGCTCAGCTCCTTTCCTGTGAACTGAGCAAGGCCTGACTCTGCAGGCTTCATTTACTGTGTATTATGATCTAATGCTTGGTTGTGGTAATAACCTTTGCAGTACATTGTTTGACAGCTATGTACAACTTTTTGAAATTGGATTACACTATGTGGGGCTCCATCAATTTATCCATACATGCTACGATTCCTTTTCTGATGATTGCTCCATATCTGGATACCATGATGATCTTCTGCTGAGAAGTGTTCCTTTCTTGGATACCAGGACACCATACGGGCTGTACACATGTGGGTTACCCCTGCAGGGGGGCAGGCTTCTGGTGAGTGAGGACTAGAGTTGAGCGAAACCAGAACTGTAAAGTTTGGGTCCGTACCGAACTTTGGGATGTCCGTGACCTGGGCCCGAACCCGGACATTTGAAAAAAGTTCAGGTTCGGGTTCTGGGTTTCGGGTATTTGATCACGCATGTTGAATAGCTGCAGGGCAGCCAATCAACATGCGTTTCACTGGTTTGCCCTTAGAAGCAATCACAGCCATGCCCACTAATGGCATGGCTGTGATTGCCCAGTGCATCATGTGACCCAGCCACTGTACAAGCTGGAGTCATGTAGTGCTGCATGTCACATGCTCTTGGGTTAGTCTAGGGAAAGGATGCTGCCGACGCTTTGAGGGACAGATTGCAGATATAATAACATCTCATCCTGCATTACAGAACGATCTGATTCTGGACTCGGTAGAGTCTACTGCTTTGAGGGACAGATTATTGTTCTAAAATCATCTCCTAGTTCTATAGGGTCAGGTTCTGCTGTTGCTGTAAGGGACAGATTATTGTTCTAAAATCATTGCCTACTCCTATAGGTTCAGGTTCCTGCTGTTGCTGTAAGGGACAGATTATTGTTCTAAAATCATCGCCTACTCCTGTAGGGTCAGGTTCCTGCTGTTACTGTAAGGGACAGATTATTGTTCTAAAATCATCACTTATTCCTATAGGGTCAGGTTCCTGCTGGTGCTGTAAGGGACAGATTATTGTTCTAAAATCATTGCCTACTCCTATAGGGTCAGGTTTCTGCTGTTGCTGTAAGGGACAGATTATTGTTGTAAAATCATCGTCTACTCCTAAAGGGTCAGGTTACTGCTGTTGCTGTAAGGGACAGATTACTGTTCTAAAATCATCGCCTACTCCTATAGAGTCAGGTTCCTGCTGTTGCTGTAAGTGACAGATTTTTGTTCTAAAATCATCGCCTACTCCTATAGGGTCAGGTTCCTGCTGTTGCTGTAAGGGACAGATTATTGTTCTAAAATCATCGCCTACTCCTACAGGGTCAGGTTCCTGCTGTTTGCTGTAAGGGACAGATTATTGTTCTAAAATCATCGTCTACTCCTATAGGGTCAGGTTCCTGCTGTTGCTGTAAGGGACAGATTATTGTTCTAAAATCATTGCCTACTCCATGTCGTTGTCGTCCTTGGACTGGGATATCCTCATCTGCTACTAAAATCTTGTTATTAGACAGGGAATGTCGTTTGTCGTCCTTGGACTGGGACATCCTCATCCGCTACTAAAATCTTGTTATTAGACAGGGAATGTCGTTGTCGTCCTTGGACTGGGATATCCTCATCCGCTACT
>BLSH010109778.1:226536-237425 GCA_018402905.1 Glandirana rugosa
TTTTGTGATTATACCGAGATACGGGGACGTTATTCGAAAAGGGTGTGTGAAACTTCTACTAAAATCTTGTTATTAGAAAGGGAATTTCGTTGTCGACCTCGGAAAGGGACATGTTGAACCTCAAATGTTAGATTATAGTAGAGGATCAAGATATCCCTCTCCAAGGATGACAACGAATTGGTGAACTGTTGACCCGTGAATTTGGGGCAAGGATTGGTCTGGTTAAAAGTCGAAAGTCACGAGAGTGTAAAACTTACTGTTAATGAGTCAGTATGATGTGACGGTACAGTGTAGTATGACTGAGTAATTGTCATTCAAAATGTGAGAGCACTGAAAGCTGAAAATTGGTCTGGTTAGGAACGGGGTTTAAGTGCCCAGTTGTCAAGTGGTTAAGCAACAGTAGGAACCTCTCCCTATAGAACTAGGAGATGATATTAGATTGTAAACTCCAAGTTGTACAGGGAAAGGCTCCAGCTGTTGCTTTAAGGGAAAGATTATTGTTCTAAAATCATCTTCAAAGTGTGTGGGAAAAGCTTATTGCAGGGGCATAGAGCCATATTAGTGTTTTAAAATCATCTTCACAGTGTGTGGGAAAACCCTGTTTCAGCCGCATGAAGCCATATTAGTGTTCTAAAATCATCTTCACAGTGTGTGGGAAAACCCTGTTTCAGCCACGTGGAGCCATATTAGTGTTCTAAAATCATCTTCACAGTGTGTGGGAAAACCCTGTTTCAGCCGCGTGGAGCCATATTAGTGTTCTAAAATCATCTTCACAGTGTGTGGGAAAACCCTGTTTCAGCCGCTTGGAGCCATATTAGTGTTCTAAAATCATCTCCACAGTGTGTGGGAAAACCCTGTTTCAGCCGGGTGGAGCCATATTAGTGTTCTAAAATCATCTTCAAAGTGTGTGGGAAAACCCTGTTTCAGCCGTGTGGAGACATATTAGTGTTCTAAAATCATCTTCGAAGTGTGTGGGAAAACCCTGTTTCAGCCGCATGGGGCCATATTAGTGTCATAAAATCATCTACACAGTGTGTGGGAAAACCCTGTTTCAGCCGCATGGAGCCATATTAGTGTTCTAAAATTATCTTCAAAGTGTGTGAGAAAACCCTGTTTCAGCCGCGTGGAGCCATATTAGTGTTCTAAAATCATCTTTACAGTGTGTGGGAAAACCCTGTTTCATCCGCATGAAGCCATATTAGTGTTCTAAAATCATCTTCAAAGTGTGTGGGAAAACCCTGTTTCAGCCGCGTGGAGCCATATTAGTGTTTTAAAATCATCTTCAAAGTGTGTGGGAAAACAATGTTTCAGCCGCATGGAGCCATATTAGTGTTCTAATTTTAGAACACTAATATAGCTTCATGCGGCTGAAACAGGGTTTTCCTACACACTGTGAAGATGATTTTAGAACACTAATATGGCTCCATGCAGCTGAAACAGGGTATTCCCACACACTGTGAAGATGATTTTAGAACACTAATATGGCTCCACGCGGCTGAAACAGGGTATTCCCACACACTGTGAAGATGATTTTAGAACACTAATATGGCTCCATGCAGCTGAAACAGGGCTTTCCCACACACTTTGAAGATGATTTTAGAACACTAATATGGCTCCACGTGGCTGAAACAGGGTTTTCCCACACACTGTGAAGATGATTTTAAAACACTAATATGGCTCCACGCGGCTGAAACAGGGTTTTCCCACACACTGTGAAGATGATTTTAGAACACTAATAGGGCTCCATGCGGCTGAAACAGGGCTTTTCCACACACTTTGAAGATTATTTTAGAACACTAATATGGCTCCATGCGGCTGAAACAGGGTTTTCCCACACACTGTGAAGATGATTTTAGAACACTAATATGGCTTCATGCGGCTGAAACAGAGTTTTCCCACACACTGTGAAGATGATTTTAGAACACTAATATGGCTCCACGTGGCTGAAACAGGGTTTTTCCCACACACTTTGAAGATGATTTTAGAACACTAATATGGCTCGATGCCCCTGCAATAGGCTTTTCCCACACACTTTGAAGATGATTTTAGAACAATAAACTTTCCCTTAAAGCAACAGCTGGAACCTTTCCCTGTACAACTTGGAGATGATTTTAGAACACTAATTTCCCTTAAAGCAACAGCTGGAACCTTTCCCTGTACAACTTGATGATGATTTTAGAACACTAATCTTTCCCTCAAAACAACAGCTGGAACCTTTCCCTGTACAACTTTATGATGATTTTACAACACTAATCTTTCCCTTAAAGCAACAGCTGGAACCTTTCCCTGTACAACTTGATGATGATTTTAGAAGAATAATCTTTCCCTTAAAGCAACAGACTCTACCTAGTCCAGTCAGATCGTTCTCTGCAGCAGGATGAGGTGTGCAATCTGTCCCTCAAAGCACCAGTACTAGTATGTCTCCCTATTTCACAATCATCTTTCTGTGCAGCAGGATGAGTTGTTCTGCAATCTGTCCCTCACAGAGCCAGCAGCATCCTCTCCCTAAACTATCCTGAGAGCATATGACATGCAGCATGGTGACTCCAGCCCCATATAGAGGCTGGGTCACATGGTGCACTGGCCAATCACAGGCATGCCATTAGTAGGCATGGCTGTGATGGCATCTAGGGAAAACCAGTGAAACACTAGTTGATTGGCTGCCCTTGGCAGCTTTTCAACACGTGTAATAAAATACCAGAACCCCGGACCCGCACCCAGACTTTTTTTGAAAAGTCCGGGTTCGGTTCCAGGTCCCAGACACCCAAAAGTTTGGTACGGACCCGAATTCGGGTTCGGGTTCGTTCAACTCTACAAGTGACCCATGTGAAAATGAGACGAGAACCACTTCCATGGAGTTTTCTTAACATTAACAATAAATATGACTTAGAAAATAAAATAATGTACACATTTCCAGTACTTTTACCAGCGGACAAAAGACATTTTCATATTACCTACTATTGTTGAGTAATTGATGGTTAGATCAGGAAAGATATAAATACAGCATTTTACGCACTGGTGCCTAACACAATGTGATAAAATGCCAGTACTGTAATAAGATCTCTACTTCTTTTCTGTAGACTTTGAAAAGATGAAAAATAATTGTATATTAAAATGCTGATTTCGACTTTTTGCCTTTGACAGGGTTATCTGTAAAATGTACATTATAGCCATTTGGATGAAAATACAACATAACTATAATTTTACTTCTTTTATGTTAGAATAAGATAGAAGACCATGTCCCTGGGGTTATATTTATCAGCAGTTTTGATGCTTCATCACTTGTGGTATAGGTATACAGGAATATTTACAATATTATCAGCTCATCAATTTGGCCTTTGCTTACGTAAGTTTTTATTAGCATTTTGTGTGAATAATAGACCTTATCATTGCACACAGCAAGAAGAATAATTAAGGTATGTTCAATATAGATGTTGTGTGCTTGAAGACTTTAATAGTTGACTGTTATCCCATAAATGGACGGCAAACATTTTAATTTAAAAACAAATGAGAATTTATTTCTGAATACAAGTAAAGTACTTTGTTATGGCTTTTGGTGAAATATACCTTTGAGAAATGAGCTGGTTATACCACTCATTTGTGGCATGTCTAATCAATTCTGTTGTAACAAACTTGGTAGACTCTAGTATAACCATTTAAATCCTGGAAGCTTAAAAGAATGTAGGCTTCTGATGAGAAGCTTATGTTATCTTACGCTTGTATTTGATACCATGTTAACCTGTACCCTCAGGTCTCAGACTAACATTTAGTTTCCAGCTAATGCTCGCTATATGTTCACTAATGCACTAGCAGGCTCACTATTAGAAATTATGGGGCCCGTACAGCTTACCTGAGCACCTCTTCCTAACACACATACACGCACACACACACACGGGCATATTTGAAGGCACCTTTGGCCAACCAGAGAAGAAAAATGAGGCAGCATATGTGATGAATTGAGGAGGTGACAAAGTTGGGCTGACAGTGAGAGACAACAGGTATTGTATATGCAATGGATGCAGGTCAGGTGTATGGGGTCAGGTGCATGTTATGTAAAGCGTATAGGGTCAGGTGTGTGTAATGTACATAGTACAGAGGTCAGATGAATGCAATGTACTGTGTGCATGGATCAGAAGTGGGTAATACCCAGGATTTGGTTAAATATAAATCCCTTGGAGGAACTACTGTAACTACACACCAATTTTCCATATATACTGTATATAATTTGCTGATATATAGCTAAAACTGCTTGCAATCCATACAACACAGTTATTATTTTAATTGAATTTATTCCAAGCGCATGCAAACATATGGAATATGGAAAAGTGCAAATATTAACAGCAACCAATGAGATTTCAACTTGCTGTCTTCAAATCAGTGAAATATTACTCTTAATAAGTCGATATAGATAAAAGCACTTTACTCCTTATAATTATGCTTTACTAAAGTGTTTGTCAAGGTGAATTTATATATTTTTTCTAGTTATGAATAGAGCAAGAACGGGTAAGGACTCCCTTTGGGCTTTTATTGCTATCTGAGAAATGAACCCCAACTTACTGTCCTACTGACAGTAAGTGGGTTTTTTTCCAGACAGGTAGTTAGGAAAAATCTGTAACAGGGACATAGAAAAAAATTAAAATATGACAGAGGAAACTGCAAAATCTCAATAAAAACTATTGAAACATAAAATATGACAGAGGTTCTATCCTTGTCAGTGGCGTATCACCCATGTGTGCAATGTGTGCAGGGCACACTGTGCCCTGACACATAATGTACACATGGAGGAGCTGCCCTGTGCTCCAAAATGCCTCCCTCTGCTCCTATGTGCACCCCCCCCCCACAACACGGATCCTCTGTGGCACCCTTGCAGCTGCCGGCATATACTCCTCCTTCCTGCAGAAGCACAGGCTTCTTTCTTGCAACTTGAACATGTGGCACATTTTTGTTCAAGTGTCATCATATTGTGCTCCATAAAAACAATCACACCGTCTTTTTCCAGAGAAGCCTGTATTTCTTCTGAGGTTACCTGTGGAGTTTTCTTTGTATCCTGAACAATTATTCTGCCAGTTGTGACTGCAAACTCTCTTGGTCTACCTGACCTTGGCTTAGAATCAAGAGATCCCTGAATTTCCACTTCTTAATAAATGATTGAACAGTACTGACTGGCATTTTTAAGACTTTGGAAATCTTTTCATATTCTTTTCCATTTTATAAAGTTCCATTACCTTGTTATGCAAGTGTTTTACAGTTTTTTTCTGCTCCCCGTTGCTCAATATCTAGCCTGTTCAGTGCATGCACATGAGAGCTGAAAAAACTCATTGATTATTTATACAAAGGCACTACTTGCAATTTAAAAAGCCACAGATGTGGAAAATTAATCTTTAATTGACATTCAAACCTGTGTGTGTCACCTTGCGTGTCTGTATGAAGGCCCAACATTCCAGGGTATGGAAACTTTTGATCAGGGCCATTTGGTTAATTTCTGTTATCATTATGATTTAAAAAGGAGCCAAGCAACTATGTGATAATAAATGGATTGATCTGATCACTATCCTTAAATAAAAGACAGCTTTTGGCATGATCAGTCATATTTTCACTATCAATGCCAGCATTTCACGATTTCTGCCTGAATATGCAAACATTTGAGCACAACTGTAGATTGACCTGAGAGGGAAAGATTATACTGTGGGACAGAAATCAAACAGCAAGGCCTAACTAAATAGTAAGCAAAACAAGGAAAACAAGAAGAACAAATGTCACTGTAAAAATACAAATTTATCCTACCTTAAAAGTGGATGGTGTCAGTCAGTAGGATAGTTGACAGTGTCAGTCAGTAGGGCAGTGGAAGGTGTCAGTAGGGCAAGAGGGGCAGTGGGGAAGGCATTTACTGGAACCGATCCCCTGGATTTTCCTCCTGCAGCATCTGTATGTTGGTGGGAGGGAGAGGAGGGAGAGCAGCTGCTGCTTGAGCAGGAAAATTAAGAGGATCATCAGAAGAAAAGCATTTTATAAATATGAATATCCAGCAAGTGGCTGAGGATTTGGATTTTTCCACCCCCCTACTCCATCTGCCTAAGGGAGCGAAAGGGTAGGGCGGTTGGTAAATTTCAGATTTTTAAATAACCTGTCTATGGGAAGGAATAGGGGGGCAGAGGACACAGCTAGGGGGGAAAGGGGGGCAGAGGACAGTGGAAGGGGGGGATATGAAGGGCGGTAGAGGATACTGCTATGGTGGTGACCTTGCCCCTTCACATCACCTCCCTCCAACAGTAGTGTCTTCTTCCCCCCCACAGCCGTTTCCTCTACCGCCCTTTATATCACCCCCCTCCCACATACAGTGGTGTCATCTGCCCCCCCTTTCCCCATAGAAGCGACCTCCGGCGCCCCTTCCCCCCAACAGTGTCCTTCCCCCCCCTTCCTTTCCATAGCAGTGTCCCCTGCCCCCATAGCAAAGTTCTCTGCTTCCTTAGCAATACCCCCACACTCAATATCCTACCTGTTTACACAAAGGAGAGAGTGGAAGGCAACACCCCCATACATAAGCAGTATCCTATATGTGTACACAGAGGAGAGAATGGAAGGCAGCACAGTTCCAGATGGAGTAGGAGAACAAGAGCTGAAACTGGTGATTGGTTGCTTAGGACTGCCCTGTGTCCAAGCAATCAATCACCTGCATGTTAACATGAAAAGTTAATTTGGCCAGCTCCACCTTCTGCCCTCTGTCCTAAATTGTGCTGCCTCCCACACTCTGCTGTGCACTGATGACAGTGGTGGAAGAGGCTGGGAGGGGGAAAAAGACTGGCTCCTAAACGGAGGGGACCGGTGGTGCAGGGACTGCAATTGAAAGGTTGCCGGCCCTCGTTCTATACTATATAAAAAAACAAATATCTTATGTTCTGATCCATGGTTACTTGGAAACAAACTATCTGCACCATCGCCCACACCATTGACCCCACTCCCCTTCCACCTCTCCCCCCTTTTAATTTTCTTCTTTATTACCCCCCCCCCCCATCTGGACACCGTAGTGTATCACCCTTTCTGAAAAAAATCTTAAAAAATGCTGTTTGGTTTGTGTTGACAACAATTGTATAACCGATTAGACACTTTGTTCACCTGTCCAATATTGTACACAAGCTAGTTTGTATATTTGCGCTACTTAAGGTGTTCTTACCACCACTGGACCCTCCATTGATCCTCTATTGACTCCATACTCTAATGTATTAGCTGTTATACACTGGTAATACAAAGGAAATTGTTTCAAGTTTTTTTAATTTTTTTTTTTTTTGATGGCCAAGTTCACTGTTTCATCATGTTATTGTATTTTGATGCATAACACTAAATGAAGAATTAAAAAAAATAATAGGATAAAACTTTTACTTAGATATATAGTTTATTCTTATCTTTAGTTTGTATTTCTTTAGTGCTTTTTTCCTGAGGACTCAAATGGGGAGATTTACTAAAACTTGCACACACAAAATCTGGTGTAGTTGTGCATAGTAACCATTAGCTTCTAGGTTGTTTTGTCAAAGCTTAAAGCAGAGTTCCACCCTTTTAAAAGTCAGCAGCTACAAAAAATGTAGCTGCTGACTTTTAATATTCAAACACTTACCTGTCGCACGCTTCAGTGATGCAGCCACCCGCTGCCTCACTTCTCTCCCCCTCATAGCATCACAAACATGGGTGCTGGCTTTGACTTCAAAGCCGGGCAGACACTGCGCATGTGCAAGCTGAGCTGCATGCTGTGAATGGCCGATGTGTCTTCTGGGACCTGTGACATGTCCCAGAAGATTGCCAGGAGGGAGGACAGGTGAACTTCCTTTCCGGTTCCGCGGCACCAGGAGAGGAAGTGGAGCTGGGATCCTGTCAAAACAGGATCCCCGCTCCCCTCCAAAAAAATGACATGCCAATTATGGCATGTCGGGGGTCACCTACATTCAAAGCAGAAGTTCTACTTTTGGGTGGAATTCCGCTTTAAAGTGGATGTAAACCCGATTAAAAAAATAATTAATACTTTTGCCTCCTGGAGTACAGGATGTCATGTCATTTGTGCCCAGTCTTGCCACAAAAAGTTAATCCAGCTCTGAGCAATCCCCTTATTTTTTCAGAAGAAAAAATAACGACTAACTGAGAAATAGGAGACTTTTTCCCCCCATGCTGTGTGAGTGACAGGTCATTTCCTTATCTTATGCATGAGGCAGATGAAGCTTCACACTCCCCCCTCCTTTCTCCTCCAGCTCTCCCAGGATTGGCTGCTCCACACCTCAGCATGATAGGGCCTGCTGAAGTCATGTGGTATCTTTCCTGAGTTTTGACTAGATGTTTCTCAAAACTCAGGAAAAGCAAAGTAGGACAGTGTAGAGGTGGGTCTTGTGACATCACAACACCACCCACCGAGCTCCAGCAAAGAAACATGTGAGGGCTGCTACTGCTGAAGGGGGTGACGTTTGCATGGTAGGGATACATGCAGGAGGCTTGCATGCATATACATTAATACTGTGCCATTAGTTTATACTGGGTGAGTGGTGGGTTTACATCAACTTTAATTGATCAAGCTGAATTTAGAAGCTGGTTACTATGAACAGCTGCACCAGATTCTGTGTGCCCCAGGTTTAGTAAATTTCTACAAAATAATTTAGGTGCAGCAGCCATTTTAGGCACACTCAATTGAACTGATTCCCAGAAGGACCTTAGTGCTGTAGCATAAAAGTGCTAACCATTAAGCCGCTGTGCTCCCGACAGTGTGGGTGTGGTGTTCTATAAACAATGAATATTTCAAGATAAAAACCTTTTGGAAGCTGTTGTAATTCATCACTAAAGCGCTATGATGATATCAATCTTTTGATGACTGTATCATTCCTATGATGCTTGTTTTTTGCTTTTTCAGTGGATGATAATAAATGTCTATCAGAGTTTTACTGATGCATACTGTCATTTTACTGATGCATTCTGTCACTTAATGTTACCAAGCACAGTGTATCACAATGTTTCATTGATGTCCTTGCAAGGTTTAGCAAATGTATGCTGCATAGTGGAAGTGTTAGGTCTGTATTTTGCCTTTGTACAGTCTCTGAGGGATAGCATGTTCTCTGCCCTGTTGCATCCTCCATACCCTTCTTCTTTCAGTCATTCCATGTACTCTGATAACCTTTTTTGCATCCCAGTAAGAGGGTCTTGAGAAGACAAGATACAATCCTCACGTGCTTTACTTTTCACAGGGGATATTGATTATTTTGCTTTCTAGTGTCAAGATGTAAACATTTGTTGAAGGGTTTTAACAGACAGTCAGGTTAAAAAGTCCTAAGGGCCTTGATTAAAACAAAGTTAATCAGAAAAAGCCAATGTCTAGAATGATCGCTGGAAAAAGTTCCTGGGATGTTATGTTGAAAACATTTGTTGTCTAGAGGTAAATCGGAACAAGAAAACAGTGTGTGTTTATATTGTCTGTGCAACAACAAATAACTGAACATATCCATAAATCATAACCTATGTGCCCTGCTGCATAGAAACAAAAAAAAGTTCCTATATTTATATATTTTTTATTTAAATCCGTAAAATCAAACTTTACATCATCCAAAATAGTTAAATAAAAAAACAGAAAAACCAACACAGGGGACATAATTTACAGTACATATGATATGGCCCATGTGCTGATGCCTTAGTTTAAATCTTACTCCGTTCATGCCCCCATCACTTCCCCGACTTCCCCCCACTGTCATACCTATTTGGTGCAGTGGGGTTTAATACAACTACGGGAATGTCACAGGTTCTCATTAATTAAGCCTAATTATGCCTGTCTGTTCACACCAGCTACTCCATTCATAGAAGCTGTATTACAGCTTCTATGAATGAAATAGGATTTACAAATGAAGGATGGGCAGACTATTTATTGGTCTGACCCTTCTATTCACAGATCCTGTTTCATCCAAAAATGGTATGCCTTTGAGCTATTCTTGACATCAGTAGACAATGCTTAACCAATTAATATAATGGGAGGTCTCTTCTCCTGGTTCGGCAGAGCAATAACCATCAAAATGAACATACTGCCCAGACTACTCTATGTCATGCAAACGATTCCCATAAAGCTCCCAAAAGCCTTCTTTACATCAGACGGACTTGTACTACCTTCATATGTGGCGCAAAATGCCCCAGAATAGGTTTTGATAGGCTAACAATCCCTAAGTTGAAGGGTGGAATTGTCAAAGCATGGGTAAATCTCACACCTTCTCACTAGAGTTGAGCGAACCCGAACTGGAAAGTTTGGGTTCGTACCGGACTTTGGGGTGTCCGTGTCCCGAACCCGGACATTTGAGAAAAAGTCAGGGGTCTGGGTATATTTTCATGCCTTTTTCAAGCCTGTTGAATAGCTGAAGGGCAGCCAATCAACAAGCGTTTCACTCGTTTGCCCTTAGAAGCCATCACAGCCATGCCTACTAGTGGCATGGCTGTAATTAGCCAGTGCATCATGTGACCCAGCCTCGATATGAGCTGGAGTCACGTAGTGCTGCATGTCACATGCTCTCAGACTAGTGTAGGGAGAGGATGCTGCCGCTGCTGTGAGGGACAGATTATCATTATAAAATCATCTCATACTGATATAGGGAGAGGTTCCTGCCGCTGGTGTGAGGGATAGATTAGCATTATAAAATCATCTCATACTAGTATAGGGAGAGGTTCTTGCTGCTGGTGTGAGGGACTGATTACCATTATAAAATCATCTTATACTGGTATAGGGAGAGGTTCCTGCTGCAGATGTGAGGGACAGATTAGCATTTTAAAATCATCTCATAGTCATACTCTACTAAAATATTACTATTAGACAGGGAGTGTCGTCGCCGTCGTAGGAGAGGGATGTGATCAGACTCTCGTACACTGTACGTCGTGATGCACTG
>BLSH010109778.1:239602-250380 GCA_018402905.1 Glandirana rugosa
GCACAGAGGCACCAGCACAGCAAAAGAGGAAGCAGGTTGTAAAAGCGGAGCGACGTCCCCTGCTACTACCAACCGCACCCAGGGACCTAGCACACCAAAGGCAGCTCAAAGGAGTTCCCTGGCGTGGTAGTTCTTCAGACAATGTGCTGATGACAAGACACGAGTGGTTTGCATGCTGTGCAATGAGAGACTGAAGCGAGGCATAAATGTTCTAAACTTGAGCACAACCTGCATGATCAGGCATCTACATGCAAAGCACAAGCTGCAGTGGAATAAGCACCTGAAAATCCAAGAAAGGTCTCGGCCTCCTTCTGCTTCCTCTTCTGCTGCTGCCTCGGCCTCTTCCTCCACCTCTACAGTGCCAGTGTCACCTGCCACCTAGCAAACAGATTATGTGACAGCAACGCCACCATGTCCACCACCGTTCCCAAGCATTTCCACACCATGGTCCCATGGAAGCTTATAGCTGTCCATCTCCCAAACACTGGAGAGAAAGAGGAAGTACCCCCCTATCCACTCGCGATCCCTGGCCCCGAATGCCATCATTTCAAAATTCCTGGCCTTAGAAATGCTGTCAGTCGCTCTGCGGAACAGCACCACTTCACCACCAATGAGCGGTCCTCCATGCGAGACCTGTGTACCATATTGCGGTGTTTTGAGTACTCCACCAACATGGCCAGTGCCGATGATGCTGTTCTCAGCATTACTATCCAACTTCTATGTCTCCTTGAAAAAAACACTTCGGGCGATGATGGAAGAGGATGTGGAACAAGAGGAGGAGGAAGAGGGGTAATTTCCACGGTTATCAGGCCAGTCATTCACAAGTGGCTCGGAGGGTGGGTCCCTGCACCAGCATAGGCCAGGTAAAAAATTTTCAAGCCAGGGCACAGTTCTGGAGAATGAGGAGGACAAGGATGATGAGGAGGATAAGAAGAAGAAGGAGGAGGAGGAACCGTGTTCACTGCAGGGTGGCACCCAACGCAGCTCGTAGGAATCACTGGAGCATGGCTGGGGGGATACGGAGGACACAGATTATACACCTCCCACAGAGGATAGCTTGTCTTTGCCTCTGGGCAGCCTGGCATACATGAGCGACTACTTGCTGCAGTGCCTGCGCAATGACAGCCGAGTTGCCCACATTGTAATTTGCGCTGATTACTGGGTGGCCACCCTGCTGGATCCCCGTTACAAGGACAATGTGCCATCCTTAATTCCCTCACTGGAGCGTGATCGTAAGATGCGTGACTACAAGCGCAAAATGGTAAACGCGCTGCTGAGGGCATTCCCAAATGACACCGGGGGCTCAGTGGAAGCACAAGCTGTGGCACCCCCAGCGCCTCAGAAGGCAGGGTTAGCATGGCCGAAATGTGGAAAAGCTTTGTCAGCAGCACGCCACACCAAACAGCACCACCAGCTGATAGACAATGTCTTAGCAGGAGGCAGCATTTCAGCAACATGGTGGAACAGTATGTGTGCACACGCCTACACGTACTGACTGATGGGTCTGCCCCATTCAAATTCTGGGTCTCCAAATTGGGCACATGGCCTGAGCTTGCCCTTTATGCCTTGGAGGTGCTGGCCTGCCCTGCAGCCAGTGTATAGTCTGAACGTGTGTTTAGCACGGCATGGGGCGTTATCACAGACAAGCGCAGCCACCTGTTCGCAGCCAATGTGGACAAGCTAACATTTATTAAAATGAACCAGGCATGGATCCCACAAGACTTGTCTGTACCTTGTGCAGAATAGCCATTTATATCAGTCTCACACAGCCATTGGTATACTTTTTTTTTTTTTTTTAAATAGATTTTATTGAATACAAAAGGATGGTGTACAGAAGTAGAATATATGGGCGATAGGCAAAGATCGTCTTTCTGTATACAAAGTGTTACATGGACATAAGTTGGAATGATACAAAAAAGAAACAGATTATACAGTGGTCTACAAAGCTGTCGAAACATAAGGTGACTAAAGACCAGATGGATCACGCTGGCATAAAATGGAACACCAAAAAGGGAGAGGGGGAAATATAAAGGGGGGGCTGCAACACCAAGTCTATAGAACTGCACAACATGCTAGAGTCACGCCGGAGTAGGCCTACGTTTAAGGGCCATAGAGTGGAACTGCGGTATGAGTACGAGTTCCAAGAAGAGATTTGGTGGGCCGCCGAAGTCTTCTTGGGAGGAAATGTTGTCCGGGGCTCAAGTTTAGGCGATATCATCTGATAGAAAGTGAGGAGATGTTTCGGGGTAGTAGGAGAAGGTATCTCTCAGGTTCCTTGCGTCATCCGGCGGGAAGGTGGCTGCAATGAAAGGGTTCCATCTGCTCCAGAATAGTTGGGTTGCCCGTGGATGGTCAAAGTTAGTGTTCAGTTTGTCCTTGTAGAGAAGAGATCTGAGTTCTTTCACTACCAGATTCAGGGAAGGGGGGGATGACTCTGTCCAGGACCTCAGGATGGCTCGTCTTGCAGTTAGGAGGCATATTTAGGACCATTCTTTAGCCTGAGGTTTTGATGACCAGTGGTTTAGCTCCTTGACCCAATGTCCAAAAATTAAGAGGAGGGGATCTTTGGGGAGGAGGAGAAGGTTAGCTTTATGTATGTAAGATATGATCTGGTCCCAGAAGGCTGAAATATAGGAGGAGCAGGTCCAAAAACGATGAGCAAGAGAAGGTTTAAGTAATCCACATAGTGGGCAGGAGGCCCGGTGCTGGTTAGATTTGTCCGTTAGGAACGGGATGTAGGCTCGATGAATAATTTTTAATTGAGTCTCTCTCTAGGTTTCGTTGGGGGTCAGCTTGATCGTGAAGTTGTATCCATCCATGATTTTTTGTTGTAAGTCTGGATCAGGGAAGTCTTTTGACCAGTTGGAAGAGTTTGAAGCACTGGTAGGACTGCTAGCTTTTTCCAGAAGGGACTTGTAGATTTTGGAGAGGCTGTAGGACCTTTTTTGAATTAGGTTGTCTATTTTACAGGTAGAGAATCTCAGGTGACTAGTGGGACACGACGTCTGGATGAAGCTCCAGCATTGCCAAAGGTGAAAACTATGGGATTCCGGTAAGGAGAATTCAGCGATCACAGAACCAGGATCTCGAGGTAATCCTGAGGAGGCCACGCAGAGGGAGGAGAATTTTGTTTGGCCTCGGGCATCCCAAAGTAAGTAGGCTTTGTGTGCCAGGCCTGCTGGGAATTCTGGGTTTCCCCTAATGGGAAGGTAAGGTGAAATAGAGGATGGGAGCTTGAAGAGTCTCCTGTATGTTCTCCAGGCAATGGAAGTGTCTCTAAGAAGCAGGTTATGTTGAATGTTCGGTGGCCTATTTTTCCATTTGGCGTGGAGGAGAGCTGTCAGAGAGTAGGGTTGGACCATACCGCTTTCAACGTCCAGGCTGGAATAACAGGGAATTTGGGTGATCCAGTTCAAACTGAATCTCAGAAGGGAGGCAATATTGTACATTCTGATATTAGGAAGGCCAGCGCCTCCTTCGCGTCTGGGGAGATAGAGCTTGGTCAGGGCAATTCTGGGTCTCCTTCCTCTCCATATAAAGGAGGAAATAGATTTATTGAGTATTTGGATGTCTTTGTGTTTAAGTAGTAGCAGAATCGTTTGAAGGGGGTATAGAAGGCGAGCGAAGCTGACCATTTTTACCAAGTGGCATCTCCCCAGAAGCGAGAGAGGAAGATCCATCCAGTTTTCAAGTTCCTGAGTTATTTTAGAAATGAGGGCTGGATAGTTGAGATGGTAGAGGGATGAGGGTGACTTTCCTATTTTAACTCCCAGGTAGGTGATGTGAGAACGGGCAATGGTAAAGGGGGAAGAGGTTGCCCAAGTTGGGTTTCGGGAGGGGCCTAGTAGTAGGATTTTGCTTTTCCGATAATTTATACGTAGGCCTGAACATAACCTAAGGTCATCGAAGATATTCTTTATGAGGGGCAAATCAGCTGTTGGGTTGGACATGAATATAAGGACGTCGTCAGCGAATAGGGAGGATATAATGGTAGAGCTTCCTATTTCGATGCCATGAAGGGGAGCAGTGTAATTGATAAACCTGGGAAGGGGCTCCAATGCAATGTTGAAGAGGAGGGGGGATAATGGGCAGCCTTGTCTGGTTCCCTTTGAGAGTCTAAATTCAGGGGTGAGGAGACCTGCCACCATCAACCTGGCCGCCGGGGCTTGATACATCGATTTTATTAGATGGGTAAAAGGACCAGCGAACCTCATCCTGGTTAGAACCAGCTGGAGCCAATCAAAATTGACATTGTCGAAAGCATTTTCGGCGTCCAGGGTGACGATGGCCCGGCTCCCTCTAGGGTCAAGTCTGGCGCTCTCCAGGACTGCCAATACCTTCCTGATGTTTAGTGTGGCTGTTCTGCCTTTAACAAAGCCAGATTGGCAGGGTCGATTATGTGTGGGATGATCTTGGCCAGCCTTTGTGCTACAATTTTTGATAAGATTTTTGCGTCAATGTTTAAAAGGGAGATGGGCCTGAATGAACCGGGGTCGGTGAGGTCTTTGCCTTTTTTCTCGATGAGTTTGATGGTGGCTTGGTTGCTCGTAGGGGGGTAAGGGCCACCCCCCAGATATGGGAGTAAAGGGCCTGAAGGGGGGAACGATTTTGTCTTGAAGAACCTTAAAAAACTCGCCTGTGAAGCCGTCGGGCCCAGGGGCTTTGGCAGGGGTGAGATGTTTGATGGCCTCCCTCACATCCTGCTCGTTTATGGGTGAGTTTAACAGTTCCAGGTGTTCTATAGATATTTTAGGTAGTTGGACACTGTCAAGGAAAGAGTTGGCCTTGTCCAAGTTTATCTGATCAGGGGCGTAGAGCGTCGAGTAGAAGTCTAGCATAATCTGACTTATCTCTTGGGGTTTGGTTTTTAGTGTTCCCGATGAGTCGCGGAGGGAAGTGATTTGGGTGGGTTTGTGGGGCCCTCTGCAAAGCCTTGCCAGGAGTTTCCCAGCTTTATTGCCAAATTTGTGGAGTGAGGCGTCTAAGTGGGACCTTTTTAAGCGTTCCAGGGTGTCAGCCCAGGAGTCAAAAGAATGTTTGGCCATGAGCCATGCCGCGTTGTTTTCGGGAGTGTTCGATTTAAACAGGGCCTGTTGGGATGACCTGAGCTTATAACTCGCTGCTTTGTAATTGGACATAGCTCGCCTCCTGTAGGCAGCAGAGTAAGATATTATTCTTCCTCTAAGGAAGGCTTTACTGGCTTCCCAAAATAGGGTAGGGTTATCTGCGTGTGAATTATTGTGGGAGACATATTCATCCCACTCTGATTCAAGGAATCGCTTAAAGTCCTTGTTGTTTTGTAGAAAAGAGGGGAATTTCCATGAGGGAGCTGAGTGGATGGAGGGGCCGAGTGATACGTTAATTGAAACGGGTGCGTGATCGGAGATGGCCATTTCATGGATCTCGGATTCAGTTATCTTGGGAACTAGGGAGTCTGTGCAGAAGAAATAGTCTATTCTTGTTAGGGAGTTGTGAGGGTGGGAGAAGAAGGTGAACTCTTTTTCTACAGGGTGTTGGAGCCTCCAAATGTCGGTGAGGTTCAGGCTGTTGACGGCAGATGACAGCAAAGTTTGGGAGGGAGATGGCGAGGATGTAGCTTGGATTTTTGGAGATGCTTTGTCTTCCACGAGGGACATGTGGCAATTGAAAACGCCTCCTATAACGTGGGGGCTATCTGGATGTTTTAAGAGGAATGTGGACATGTCTTTGAAAAAAGTTTTCCCAGAGTTATTGGGGGCATAGATGTTGGATATCAGATAAGGGGCATTATTAATTTCAATGTGAACAGAGACCACACGTCCCTGATCATCAGAGACGTTTGAGAGTAATTTATAAGATAAATTCTTGTGGAAGAGAATAATAGCGCCTGCTTTACGTGAGATAGCCCCTGAGCCAAAGATGGAGCCTACCCAGAGTTTCTGCATGAGTGAGAACTCTGAGGGGCAGAGATGAGTCTCTTGGAGTAGGGCGATATCTGCCCTCAATCTTTTTAGGTGGCAAAGAATCTTCATTCTTTTAATAGGGAACGGAGTACCTTTACGTTCCCAGTCACAACTTTCATGTGGGGGGGTCAGGAGTTGGGGTTTCTATTAATTGGTTGGTGGCAGTGGTCCCCTGGGTGGGGGTAGAATTGGGTTTAGGTTTCTCTCTCGTCATGTGCGCGTGTGTCAGGTGACCCGGGAGGGTTAAGATTGAAAGAAATGGTTGCAGCATAGAGGGGGAGCAGGGGGGGGGAAGCAATAAACAAAGCTAAATAACAAAAAACTATAGCCTTCTAGGCACTTCACTTTTTTCCACATGCGTAACTGCCTGTGACGACTCCCTCTGCACCTCCGGAGATTAGGGTTTAGCAGTGCTGGGCCGTATAGAGACCATTTGGACCTCAGCGAGCCCTGACAGGAGGGAATGAGAGACGAGTATCACCTGCAGTAAAGCATGTGGACCTCCGGCATCAAAATATACTGAGACAAAAATAACATATAACCATATGATTACTATATGAGTACTTTACCCAGTTATGGAAGGCGGGTAATTGGGTTAGAGCCCCAAGGGGGAGAGGTGTGGTAGAACAAACCAGGTAAAGTTCAGGAGTTTGGTGCAAATGGGGTGGCATGTCACACCCTCACCTGGTTGCCGAGGTCAACGGGAGTTGATGTTCGAAGAGTTATTAATCTTTGGCCTCTTGGGAGAGTCTTTGCGGGGTCTCCTTTGGTCCAAGGGACGTGCCGCGTGGGAGGGAGTGGCTCCCTGATCTGAGTGGGAAGATGAACGAAGGGATCGGATGAAAAGTTCCGCTTCAGCAGGATCTTGGAAGGCAAGTTGGTCTCCGTTTGGACCACGGAGTCGGAGTGTCGCCGGAAAGGCCAAGGTGAATTTTATGTTTTTTTGGAACATAACATTCTGGAAGGCTCAAAACAAACATTCTGGAAGGCTTTTCTCTTCTTGATTACCTCCACAGAGTAGTCGGCAAAGACAAGTATTTTGATGCCATCGACTTGTAGGGATTTGGCTTGCCGGAATTTTTGTAGTATGTTAGATTTATCAGAATAGTTGGGGTATCTCGCTATGATGGGGTGAGGAGAGGTACGCTCGTTTTTAAGTGGGCCCAGGCGGTGTGCCCTTTCGACAATCGCAGGAGTGGGTAGGCCCAAGGTTCTGGTATCCGTCTAGCACAAAAGTCAGAAAGATTTTGCAGTTGGAGTGACTCTGGGATACCCACGAATCGCAGATTGTTCCTTCTTGACCTATTTTCTAGGTCATCCAGCTTTTGAAGAATAAATTGATTTGTTTTCTCTTAGGTTTGCTCAAAGCCCTGCATCTGATATAGTTCATCTTCCAGGTTTGAGATGTGATGCTCAGCTTCGTTGAGCCTGACGGAGTGTTCTTTTAGGTCTTTGTGTATGTGGGCCATGCTTGCTTGAATGATTGCTCAATGGTGGGGGTGAGGAGGGCCGCCACCGCACGTGCAATTCGTTCGGTGTTCGAGTTGTCTGTGTCCTGGGGTGCATGGTGGGGGGTGGCACAGGTCTCCATTTCAGGGTCCCCTTGTGTGTGGCTTTCAGGTCTACTGTGGTCGTGCTGTGCTGAAGAGTTCAGGCGTAAAACGGCCGGTTGAACGACCGGATGTGCGGAGCCTGAAGCCGCGGATGAGTAGGCCGAAGCCGGGTGCCTCAATTTCAGGCCGACGCGGCAGGTGCGTTCGCGGGGCAGTTTTCTCCACGAATCGGTCCATTCGTGGTGGAGGAAGGTCCACTGGTAGAGGTCACGGATGATGGGAGCAGTTTAGGCCAAATTTGCAGGCAGGTTTGGAGGGCAGAATGGGAGCTAGCTGGGAGCACAGCTACTCCATGCGGCGCCTGAACCGGAAGTGATGTATCCTTTTTTTTTTAGTATGTCTCAATATTTTGGGGGCTACCCCAATTAGAAAAAAAACAAAAAAAAAACAAACAAAAAACAGTGTTGGCTACCTCCTCCTCCTCCATTGCCACTTCCACCACCTACACCGCCACCCCCTCCTCAACCTCCTACTCCACGTCCACCTCCTCCTCCATTTTTAATTTTTTTATGTGATTTTAAGTTATTTCCCTATCCACATTTGTTTGCAGGGCACTTGTCCTACTCTTACCCCCATTTTGCTTCCTTTTGCAGCCCTCTAGCCCTTTCCAGGACTTTTTTAGAGACATTTTAGTGCCCATAAGTTCGGGTCACCATTGACTTCAATGGGGTTCGGGGTCAAGTTCGAGACCAAACTCAAACTTTTTCGCGAAGTTCTGCCGAATCCGCCAAACCCGAACATCCAGGTGTCTGCTCAACTCTACTTCTCACCCATCCCTCTACACCAACTCCCATGGATTACACAACACCATATCCCTCAGGATTGTCAGTCTCACCCGTTAATTGGCCCCACTATACAAACCTTCCACAACACATGTAATGAATATGGCCTCTCCTCCTCTCCACGCCCCCTAACTCCCATCCGACATAACCCAGACTTGCCCCCGGTCTCTCGGACACCTTCCTTACATAGTTACATAGTTGGTGAGGTTGAAAAAAGACACAAGTCCATCAAGTCCAACCTGTGTGTGTGCTTTTATGTCAATATTACAATGTATTTCCCTGTATATTGTGGTTGTTCAGGTGCCTATCTAATAGTTTTTTTTTAATTATCCATGCTTCCTGCTGAAAACATTGCTTGTGGAAGAGAATTCCACATCATCATTGCTCTTACCGTAAAGAACCCTCTATGCAGTTTAAGGATAAACTGCTTTTCATCTAATTTTAGTGCATGACCGCGTGTTTTTTTATGTTCCCTAGAACGTAAAAGTTTTTCTCCTTTGTGGGGTCACCAGTATGGTATTTGTATATTGAAATCATATCCCCTCTCAAGCGTCTCTTCTCCAGAGAGAATAAGTTAATTGGACTGGAGCCCAGAACTGGACGGCATACTCAAGATGCGGCCAGACCAGAGTCTTATAGAGTGGGAGGATTTATCTGTGGAATTAATCCCCTTTTTAATGCATGCCAATATCCTGTTGGCATTGCCTGTAGCAGCTTGGCATTGCATACCATTTCTGAGCCTGTCATCTACTAAGACCCCTTGGTCCTTTTCCATCCTAGATTCCCCCAGACCCTCCCCCCCTAGTGAGTAGGTTGCATTAATATTTTTGGCACCCAAATACATTACTTTACATTTTTCTACATTAGACCCCATTTGCCATGTAGTCGCCCACCCCATTAATTTGTTCAGATCTTCTTGCAAGGTTTCCACATCCTGCAGAGAATTTATTGCCCTGCTAGCTTAGTATTGTCTGCAAATACAGATATTTTTAATCCCATCATCCAGATTGTTTATGAATAAAAAATAGGATTGGTCGCAGGACAGAACCCTGGGGCACCCCACTCTCCACACCGGTCCGTTCCGAGTACTCATTTATCACCACCCTCGGAACTGGCCCCTGTAGCTAGTTAACAATCCATGTACTCACCCTTTTGTCCATGCTGACAGACCTTAGTTTGCACAGTAAATGTTTATGGGGAACTGTATCAGATGCCTTTGCAAAATACAGATACACCACATCTACAGGCCTTCCTTTATCTAGATGGCAGCGCACCTCCTCATAGAAGGTTAATAGATTGGTTTGGCAAGAACGATTCTTCATGAAACTATGCTGATTACTGCTAATAATACTGTTTTCATTACTAAAATCGTGTATATAATCCCTTATCATCCCCTCCAAAAGCTTGCATATTATTGACGTTAGGCTAACTGGTCTGTAGTTCCCAGGGATATATCTTGGTTCTTTTTAAAATATTGCTGCTACATTGGTTTTTCTCCAATTATCTGGTATCATACCAGTCAGTAGACTTTTCATAGAAATTCCGAACAATGGTCTGGTAATTACTTAACTTAGTTCCTTAACCACTTAAGGACCGGAAGGATTTCCAGCTTTAGGACCAAAGCCCTTTTTTCAATTTGGCACTGCTTCAAATGGTAATTGCGTGGTCATGCAATGCAGTACCCAAACGAAATTTGCGTCCTTTTTTTCCCATAAATAGAGCTTTCTTTTGGTGGTATTTGTTCACCACTGTGCTTTTTAATTTTTGCGATATAAACAAAAATAGAATGGAAATTTTGAAAAAAAATGATATTTTCAACTTTATGTTATTACAAAAATACAATAAACTAAATTTTAGTCATAAATTGTTGCCAAAATGCATTCAGCCACATGTCTCAGGTAAAAAAAAAAAGCCAAATCGTGTATATTTATTGCTTTGTGCAAAAGTTATAGCGTCTACAAACTAGGGTACATTTTCTGGAATTTCCGCAGCTTTTATTTTATGACTGCCTATCTCATTTCTTGAGGTGCTAAAATGGAGGGGCAGTACATAACCCCCCCCCCCAAATGACTCCATTTTGGAAAGTAGACACCCCAAGGAATTTGCTGAGAGGCATGTTGAGCCCATTGAATATTTTATTTTTTTGTTATAAGTGATTGAAAGATGACCAAAAAAAAAAAAATTACACAAAGTTGATACTGAAATGATATATTGCTCACATATGCCATGGGTATATGTGGTATTACACCCCAAAATACATTCTGCTGCTTCTCCTGAGTACGGCATGAGTCCTCTTCGTCGTCTTACATAAAACCCCACATTATGGTGTATATGGGTACCGTATACACTCGTTATATAGTAAAGTCATAGTTGAAACACATTAAAAAAAAAAAACCAGTAGAAAGTTAGTGAATATTGTTTTTTTATTTTATAAGTTACCC
>BLSH010109869.1:41318-66814 GCA_018402905.1 Glandirana rugosa
TCAATTCTCCTCCCCGGCCCACAACGAGAGACCACCGGCTTCAGTTCCGACCCACGACGAAACACCACCCGTCCCAGTCCCTCCTCGTCCCACCGCGACACAAACATCCCACCTCAGTCCTCCGACTTTCGTGTAAAGTCGGGCAGGTAGGAACTGTAGTCTCCGACTTAAACTGTCGACGTGAAAGGGAGTTACGTCGACATGGGGACGACTGAGTAGGTGTTTAGGGACCTACACGATCTACAATGTCGTGTGACGAGGTACAGAACAAGACGACAAATGTATTACCTCATTACGCCCTGTTTCGGGGACATGAGACCCTGGCGCCCTGTTTCGGTCCCAGAGTACAGGGGCTTTGTCCCGCATTACTCCATTATGTAAACAGCAGAACAAGACATGGAGCAGTGTGCTGTAACATCTAGCACATCCAGGGATTTGTGGATGAGTCAGCAGGGGTACAGCTGCATTGAGGGAAAGTGCAGCTGTCAAATTCAGCCTCTGATGTCAAGGATGGACGGGCTGAAATGTGCTTTCAGCCTCCTGACTCCACCCTACAAACACAGCGCCACCCTGCTCCTCCCTGACCCTGCCCACCACAAAGCAGCACCCAGCCTTGACTTCGGCCACCAGAGAGCAACACCCGGCCCCTCCTCTTAACTTTGGCCACCATAGAGCGGCACCCGGCCCCTCCTCCTCACTCCACCCACCACAGAGTGACATCCAGCCCTTCCTCCTGACTCTGCCCACCAGCGGTCTTCTGGTGACATGTGTGATCTGGTGAGGTCGGTGCTTCAGCGGGCTGAGGAGGGTGGGCCAAGAGTAGTGTTGTGGTGGCCCCCCTGCTGTGCTAAGTCGGATCCTCATTCTGCAGGCTATGAACCCCAGGTGCAGTGGAGTTCACCAAGGCTGGGGAGATTGAGAGGTAGCTGCAGAGGGTGAGTGGCTAAAACTCCCAGCATGACCAGAATGATAGTGGGACTAGATCTCCCAGCATTTACTGAGTGATGGGGAAACTACTACCCCCAGCATAACCTGAGTGACAGGGGGACTACAACCCCCAGCATGGCCTGAGTGACAGGGGAATTACAACCCCCAGCATGGCCTGAGTGACAGGGGGACTACAACCCCCAGCATGGCCTGAGTGACGGGGGACTACAACTCCCAGCAGGGTCAGGGTGAACAGGAACTACATATATATATATATATATATACATTGATACACTGCCTGCACTGTATATATAGTCTACACTGTATATATGTATAGATATATATATATTACACCCCATAAGCCCCTTCTGCTCTTAATCATTTGGCACACCCATTTTTGTCGCAACATGCATAGGTACACTTCCTCTCTCATTCTGAAGTTCAAAATTTGAGAGGTATGATACACTGCCTGCACTGTATATATAGTCTACACTGAATGCACTCTATATATATATATATATACTGTATATTACACTGTGTGCTATTGCCTAAATCATATCTGATGAAATAAAACATTTTAAAATTACCACAGTGCGGATGGTCTTTATTTAGCATCAGTTGAGGTCAATTTGGCCCTACCACAGGTCATGTACATGAACAACATTGGGCAAGACAGCAAGCAACATGTGAACATTTCCCTTCAGGGTGGAATGGTTGTTTCCAGAGCCCATATAAGTATAATGAAGCAAGACAGGTAAAGAAAGCATGTTTTGCTTTATTTTTTCACAAGATCGATCTACAATGTCAGATGTGTTGGAGAACTGGAGTTACATTTTTGCAGGACAATTTGTTTGTTTATAAGCTCTCTCATTTCTAAATTTAGAATTAACAATGTAATTATAAATCATGATGGAGAAGAGTACTCCAAGCCCCTAAACAGCATGTCCTACTTTGAGATCCAAGTCACTGTGCTTCCTAGAGACTCTGGAAAATAATCACCAGAAATATCCATATTTATTTTACTGGCTGCTGGATGGTGAGAATTGCACTATCAGTCAGATGAGATCTTTTACATGTGCTCCCTCGGTGAGGCTTTTAATCATCATTTTCTCACAGAACAGCCAGTGCGCAGGGATTATCATGACCGAAAGCTGTTTTAGTGTGGTTAGAATAACTTAATCAGCCAAATACGCAGCAGGGCCCCCACTCCACACTTCCACCTCCGCGTCTATGCCGTCTAAGAGCCTGAGACATATTTCTTGCTGTTTGCTTCATTATTTGTTAGCTTTCGGCCAGATAAAAGAGAACAGCCAAGCTTAATTCCAGAGACAAATCCTCAGTGGATGTTTAGCTATGGACATGCTGCCGCTCTATTTTTTTATAATAGGGGTCACTTAAAGACCCTGGCTGGACGAGGAGAACCATTCGTGTTTGTGATTTGGTGCCTGATGCTCTGTAAGATGATAAAAACAAAAGCCTAACCTTTCTCTGTGTATATACAGTACATTGCAGTATATCCAGCCTCTGGCTGTTGTAACTACATAATAAGTTGTTAAAATGTCTTTCTTTTACTCGACCACAATGCAAAAGGCATGATCTGCATTATCAGTGCCCCACGATTCCCAGGCTTCCCTTTAGTGCATGAAAACCTGGGGTATGTTCATTGCAAATACATACTGAATATGTCAACAGGAAAACCAGCCTTCTTAAATATAACAAACCCTTATTAATGTGCAAAACAAAAAGTGCAATGGATTCCTGTTGCTTTGGTTCAGCAATTGCTGGGTGATTGCTATATACCAGGGGTCTCTAAACTTTTTAAACAAAGAGTAATTTACTGTCCTTCAGACTTTAGGAGGGCCGGTGGGAGTAGAAAATGCCTCGGGCTTGGTGCTCAGTGGGAGCAAAACACTTACATAGCATCTATGGTCAGTAGGAGGAGGAATAGTGCCCCATCATTGGTATCAGTGGAAAGAATAGTACACCCTCATTGGTGTCAGTGGCAGAATAGTGTCCCATCATTGGTATCAGTGGAAAGAATAGTACACCATCATTGGTGTCAGCGGCAGAATAGTGCCCCATCATTGGTATCAGTGGAAAGAATAGTACACCATCATTGGTGTCAACGGCAGAATAGTGTCCCATCATTGGTGTCAGCGGCAGAATAGTGTCCCATCATTGGTATCAGTGGGAGGAATAGTGACTCATCATTGGTGTCATTGGCAGGAATGGTGCCCTATTGTTGGTGTCAGTGGAAGGAATAGTGCCCTATTCTTGGTGTCAGTGGAAGGAATAGTGCCCCACCGTTGGTGTCAGTGAAATGAATAGTACATTGTCATTGGTAGTAGTGGGTGAAATAGTCCCTAATCATTGGCGTCAGTGGAAAGAATTTTGCCCCATCATTGGTGTCAGTGTGCGGGATAGTGCCCCATCATTGGTGTCAGTGGCAGAAATTGTTCCCTATTATTGGTATTAATGGGAGGAATAGTGCTCCATCTTTGAGGTCAGTGGAAAGAATAGTGTTCCAATGTTTATATCAGTGGAAGGAATTATAGCCCATCATTGGTGCCAGTGGAAGGAATAGAGCCCCACTGTTATCTTCAATGAGAGGAATTTTGCCCCACTGTTGGTGTCGGGGCAAAAATTGTGCCTTATCATTGGTATCTGTAGGAGAAAATAGTGCCTTGCATTAATGAGAGGAATAGTGCCCCAAGGGACACATAAAGGCAAGCAAAGGGCCACATTCAGCCCTCAGGCCACAGTTTGGGGATCACTGCTAAATACAGAAACTATAATGGTTTAGGGGCTATTTTTTTCTGTACCTTCTGTTTACTTATGCTCCATGGTGGTCCCTCCTCTTTTCATCCCCCTAAACTAATGGTCTTTGGAAGCCCCCTTAAAATAACCACAGCATAAAGGACACGGTGGTCAACATAAAGGAAAAGACCCCTTAATGTACATGTGAATTCAAAACTTTTTTTCATTTTGGATAGAGTGGGGAAGTGTTAGATCCATTGTAAGGTTTTAATTGCTGCCTATGTCACCAAGTCACCAATGGGGGGAAATACCTCTCTATTTGTTCTTGTTGCCTATTGTCACCAAGACAGAACAGAGGAGGGGAAAAACAAAAATTTACAATGGCCGTGAGGATATATCATTTGACAGGGAAAAAATTTCCATTGACAACTGTCTAGGAGGAGCTGAAGATAAATTTGCCAAGTGAGACACAGACAGCAAAAAATAACCTAAGTGGGGTTCTAGCAAAAAAAGGTATTCACTATACATACGCTTAAATAAAAGCCCCTTACATTTGCTATCAGTCTAAATGCCCCCTTACATTGATGGTCAGGGGTCAGTGAAGTGCCTCTGTTACACTGGTAGTCATTGGTGAAGTGTCACCTTGCATAGGAGTTTGGTGTGATAAGTCCTCCCTTACATTCATGGTTAGTGGGATAGGAATAGGTGTGCTCTTATATTGTTTATCAAAGAAGCAGTGTCCTGTTACATTGGTGATCTGTATATATTTTTTCCTTACATTAATAGTGAGTGGAGAAGGGCCCCTTTATATTTGTTGTCTCTGAACTATGCCTGTTACATCAGTGGTCAGTGGAGAAGTGTCTCTTTACTTTGGTGGTTGTTTTGCACTGCTATATTTGTGGTCAGTAAAGAAGGGTTCCCTTACATTGGTGGTCAGTGAATAAGGCCCCCTTATATTGATGGTCGTTGGAAAGGGCTCCTATTATATTGGCGGTCAGTGAAGAAAGGCCCCAATACATGGTGGACAGTGAGGAAGTTTTTCATACATGATGGTTAGTGAAGAAATGCTCCAGTTATATTAGTGGTCAGTGACGTGTCCCTATTACATTGGTGGTCAGTAAAAAAGGACCCTGTTACATTAAGGATCAGTAAAGCAGGGCCCCTTTACATTGGTGGTCAGTGAAAAGGGACCCCTTTACTCTGGTGGACAGTGAAGAAGTTTTTCTTTTACAGTTGTCAGTGGAGAAAAGTCCCAGTTACATTAGTGGTAAGTGAAGTGTCCCCATTACATTGTTGGTCATTAAAGAAGGGTTCCTTTACATTGGTGGTCAGTGAGAGGTGCCCCCTTATAATGGTGGTCATGGGAGAAATGTTCCTTTATATGGATGGTCAGTTGAAAAGGCCACTCCTTACAGTTGTGGTCAGTGAAGGTTTATTTACATTGGTGGTCCACATAGTGCCCCCTTGCATTGGTTAGTGAAGAAATGCCCTCTTACATTGGTTGTCAGTGAGGTACTCCCCTTCTTTCCTATTACATTGGTGGTCATTGTAATGTCTTTTTACATTGTTGGCGGTACATGGTAAAATATCGCTTACCCCGAGAAATAGGCTCAGACCAGCCACTGGCTGTTTATTTCTGTGGAGTTAGCTGTATCACTAGACTGACTTGAGGGACATCATTAGATGAACGAAAACAATTACTGGGTGTGATGGTACATTAGTGTAGGCTAATGTTCTTTATATGCTTAAGCCAGATCTTTTTTATATTTCAGTCACATCCTGGAGATGAGCCCAACTTATATCTGTGGATGGCAGAGAAAAATTTGGATGCTCAGAAGGAGAACATTGGTCTAGGTTTGTTACCCTTAGGGAAATTAATTTTAAGTCAGAATATGTAATATTTTCCAACATGCCAAAGCTTTCAGGAAAGAAAGTGTAGCTTAGCTTCTTCTTTACTGAGAAAATCAAGCCAAGGCACTTTACAAGCCTAATACAGCTTCTTTAGAATGTTTAGGAAAAACAATACAAAATAATAGTTAAAAAATACATTCCTTTTTAAGGAAATATGTGCATATAGAAATATATATGCTGCCATTGCTGTCTTCCATCTTAAAATGATAGCTGCCTTGCAACCATGATAATGTCAGGGTGAAGTCTGAATTCCCTATGGACATACTTGTCTCTGGTCAGATGCTCAAAGTATGGAGGCCAGTAACTCCTCATAACAGCTAGGGAACCACACATTTCATACAGAATGATAAGCAAAGCATACTACCTTATTTTTCTCCTGTCCTGTCAAGGACTTGTATTACACATCATGACCATCCCTCCCCTAGATAGCCAAAGACATGTAGTACACATCATGACAGTTGTAATGCTTAAACAAATGAGGGACTTGGATGGTGGACTTAGGTGAGTATAGCTTACTTTGCAAGGTAAGAAAGAAAAACAGTGCAGAATGGGTTAATATTTGCTTAGAAATGAGCTAAGTGGTCCTATCACCAAAACAAAGTTGAAAATAAAAAGACTGAATATTTGCCTCTACTGCTGCCCATGTGCTTGAACCCGGTATGGCCCTGTTCAACAGGGCCATTACCGCGTTAGGGGGGGTGATTGGAACAAGACCCTTCTCCAGCAAGAAATGCGCTGGATTAGACGTCTCAAGGCCACCACCCCCCCAGGCCTAAACGAAGCCGAGAGCTATAGGCCTTTTTTGGAGGGCTTTAGCTCGGGCAAAACAGATTAAAATAGATTGTGACAAATAAGATTTGGACCTTTCTCTTTTCTGCTTTCCTTCTCTCTTTCCTTCTCTCTTCTTCTTCCCCCTCCCCTCCCTCCCTCCCCCATGCTTGTCCTCCCTCCTGTTCTCCCCTTGGGCTTCACAAGTTATAGGCTGGATTGGTTTTGGATGGTTTTCCACCTTTCCCTGGTCCGGAGTTCCCCCGTCCTAGATTTACCCTGTTTCTGATGGGTTACCTTCTATCTGGAGGAGTTTTCAAAGTGAAACTTAACAAGTTTAAAACCTCTTTAATACAAATGAGCTGGGATGGTCTGTTGATAATATTAATTGGATTAGAATGTTCTAGCTTAAAATGTTGTTCTATATGGTGGTGAAATTTTTGTGATGTGCTCCCGGTGGCGATCTCTCTGGGGCTAGGCCTCAGGAATTTTATAGGTCCCCCCTATGTCCAGCGCAGGAAGGGCCCCTGTAGTTTGGCGTCATGCCACCCTGGGGCTCACTGGACAGCCCAAAACATGGTGAGGTATTGTTCCTCCCCAGCAGGTGGGGCTGTCATACAAATGCGCTGTCGGTTACAAGTCCCGGACCTAGTCTATCCTTCTCCTTCCGGAATATCGGGAGGAAACGGATATGACGTTGCACGCGGTGACGCACTTCCTGTGACGCACCAGGCGGCGCACGTGCGGTCTTTTTAAGACGCCGGGGATGGGAGCCGGCGCCATGTTTCAAATCAGCCGATCGGGTTGAGACGGCAGCAGGCTCCCCAGGAGAGTAGACGGAGAGTAGTAGGTGGCTGGAGGAAAGGAGATCTCCCCAGGCGGGGAACCCCATCTAGGGACCGCTGAGAGCTCTCTGTGACATCCCTAGAAACCGGACTTCCCTGTGACATAACTACACTCTGAAGAAATAGTAAGTAAATCAATTAAAAGTCGTAGATAGCCCAGACATTGTATTAAGGGCAATATTTCTCAAAAAATTCCCCCCTTTTTTTGCTATGGTCTCTACTTTAGAACCTCTTGGGGACACACTTTTGCACCGGCTGTTGGCATTTTTTGCCTCCCATCCTGACATAGGGGGAGAGGGACCCTCACCGAGGCGTGGGCCTTCCGGGAGTAGAACCATCTGGGAGCACAGTACTATACTACTATGTAAGTGGATTGAAATGTGTGTTATTGGCTGTTAGCATTTTCTATGCAACAATCTACAATTATATATGATGATATTAGCATATACATTGCCTATTTCTACAGAGAAGGTGATATCTGTTCCCTGAAGAAGAATCTTTACTGTCTTTCCGAAACGCGTAGGCGATACCCTGTTTCATTGTATGGTCTTCGAATTGTCCTAGGGCCATCTTGACTGGGTGATATCACCTCCTATATATGTGTATATGATTGATCTTTGTAACCAAGAAATTATGGTTTCTACCTTTGTAACAAGGAAATCCAATTGCTTGTTTTTATGTATAACTCTATCACAATCACAATTATAATCAATTTTATAAATACATTTTTGTAACTTTCTAAATGATTATGAGTTTGAATTGCTTCTAAAATCCTTTAAAAATTGCCTTCAAAAATGATTATAAGTTTGAATTGCCTTTAAAATCCCAACAAAACAAGGAGTATATATAGTGATCAATACAAGGGATGATGGCAATATACACCCCAGTTTGTGGAGATACTCCTTTATAACTATACGTATATCGGGTGGATAATACACCCAAACTCCATTTGAGTATCATTTCCCATACTGAGGTGGAACTCCCCCAGGTTTAAAAAGGAAAATACACCGTGGGGTATATAGAGGGTGACAAAAATAAAGTTTGGCCGGCCTTTTTTGTTTATATAAAGAGGAGGCATAATTAGTGAGATATCCCCTTTTCTCCAAATCGGGAACCCTCATAAATAAGTGACCCCCTGTAGTTGATCCCAGGTGTGGACAGATAGACTACATTTATTTCTATCTTTTAACAGTGGTGAAGGTGATCCATGGACGGGGCTTCTGGGATGGGGGACCTTCTGGGTCAGGGATGGGAAGACCTTATGACCCAAATTCAAAGTAACTATGAAGCCAAGGAACAGGTCATTTCAGATCTATCCTCACTTTTCTACTCTCTAACAAAAAGATTGGAAAAAAAATCAGCCCTGCATTGGCACATCAGATCCCTGGACAGATACATAAGGGAAAATATCAACCCTATAGGTCTAAGGATACAAATATTCCCCATTTTGGAGAATATCTCCAGTGAGTTAAAATCAAACTGGGAAATGAAATTGAATGATTGTTCCAGAGATCTGATGTTGCTTCTGCAGGAGGAATACCGAAAAACATTAGGAAATCTAGATAAAGAAATAGACACTATATATAACAGATTAACACCTCTTAAAACTCACGAGGAATATAATGTATATGAACAGAAATTAAAGACTCATCTAGAAGAATTTAGTAAAAATATACTTCAGAAAAAAGAAAAAAGTATTGGAGAGACAAAAACGCCTTTAGTGAGGGTAGAGCATACAAATGGGGCTCTAGCCATCCCAAAAAGGGAACACAAATGAAGAGATCAGGAAATGGTAATAGGGATAAGGATTATTCCTCGGATACACCCTCTAATTATTCCTCTTCCTCAGTCTCTTCCTTGCAGATAGGACGACAATTTGGGAAAAGGACAAAACTCTACACGTAAGCAATTGGATAAGGATGGAGCACAACCCATAAAAAAAAACGCACTACAGACTTGGGAGTCACAGAAAATATACAAGACACAAAAAATGGTGGACATAGAACGGTGAGATCACAAAATACACTGGGGAAAGGAAACACAAATAACACACACACTACAACCAAAATGTTTAAGAACAAGAAGGATCAGGGAGCCATTCCAAAGACACCGATAACACCTACAGGCACTTTTTTAGAGAAGGACAAGGCTCCATCCTCAATATACACACCCACGATACAGAAGGGGATAGAAGCATACACAACCAAACCCCCGATCAAGGAAAATTAAATATAGTTGATTTGTCCTCCCACAATCTGTCACAGACAGAGAGGGAGGTCCTGGCGTTGGGCCTCTCCTTCTGCCCTGACAGGAGTGTGGATAAATTTGAATTAATAAAAGATGTAAATCTATTTGCTCGGAAGTTACTGTTCAAAAGCTTCCATTATAAACAGAATCAACATACTTAAGAAATAACCCCTGATCTTAAAGCAGCGGATTTCAGGGCACTACGAGACCTGAGTCTGCTGCTGGAAGAGAGTGGTTGGACTGAGATGGAGGCTGTTTGGGAGGAGGAGGTAGAGGGAGATGATGTGGGAGAGGGGGGGGGAGGGGGAAACAGTCCCCAGTAGAGACAACAGAGGTCGATTCAAAAGGAAATCACATAAATTTCCCTCCTTGACACAGAATCCAGCCCTAGGTTTGTTTGTGCGACAAACAACCAAAGACATTGAAAATATGAAAACCATCACACATAGAGGAAACCTTACCCCCAAACAAGAGCAAGCTTTAAAATCATTGCAAAATAACGTCAACATCACAATTAAACTGGCGGATAAGGGGGGCAATATCGTAATAATGAACAACGATCAATATGAACGTATGTGCCTGAAAATTCTAAATGATCCCCTTTGCTACAGAAAGATTTCTGCAGCGATCGTGGATAGTTTTCATAATCAGTTTTATACTTTGGTGGATGAGGCAAGAGAAGGAGGCATTCTTACCCTGGAACAATGGGATTTTATACGGACCAGACATCCCCGTATCCCAACTTTTTATGCCCTCCTAAAAGTACACAAGAGCTTATTGGACCCCCCGGGACGACCCATCGTCTCCGGTAATGGTTGTCTAACGGAAGCCGTAAGTCAATTCATTGACTGGCACATAAGACCCCATGTCATGGGACTAGCCTCATACACCAAAGACACCATTCATTTACTCCAAATTCTGGAAAATATGGTGATCCCAGATAAGGCCTTGTTGGTAGCGGTTGATGTGGAGTCCCTCTACGGCAGCATCCCCCATGATCTTGGGGTTGCTGCCGTGGAGAGAGCCCTACATCAGCACTCAACTCATGAATGGAAATTCAAAACCTTTATCTTGACCATGTTGGATTTTGTCCTTCGACACAACGTGTTTATGTTCAAGGGTTCCCACTACCTCCAGGTGCGGGGCGTGGCAATGGGGACCACGTGTGCCCCATCATACGCCAACCTGTACTTGGGGGAGTGGGAAAAAGAGCTGTTGTCCCGTGATGATCTGGTCAGATATAGCGAGTGTGTTGTGGTATGGCAAAGATATATAGACGACATATTTCTAGTGTGGGATGGATCAGTGGAATTACTGAATAACTTCTTGGAGGAAATGAACAGGAACAAGATGAATCTGTTCTTTACCATGACTTATCATGAGAGCAGAGTCAGTTTTCTGGACATTTCCATCCAGAAGGACACAGAGGGCAGATTAAGCAGCACCCTCTATAGCAAAGAGACTGCTAGTAACACGGTACTACATGCGAACAGCTTTCACCCTGAACCCCTAAAAAAATCTATACCTTATAGTCAATTTCTAAGACTAAAACGTAATTGCACTTCATTTGAAGAATTTAAAACAGAAGCTGACTCTTTATATGAAAGGTTATGGAATAGGGGTTACACCAGGACAACACTAAAGAAGGCCTACAACAGGGTCAAAGACCTAGACAGACATCAATTAATATTCAAATCAATGGGTCATAAGGGACAATCTGACATCGGAATCACTAGGTTAATCACTAGATTCTCTCGAGAACATGACAAGATACGTACAATACTAAGTAAGAATTGGCCTATTCTTAAGGAGGACCCTATCCTGGGGAATCTAGTGGGTACATACCCACAGATTACCTTCAGGAGAGCAGGTTCTTTACATGATCGGCTGGTTCAGAGTGAATATAGAGGGGACAACAGAGGGGACCCATGTGTGGACAAGGGCACTTTTCCCTGTGGGTCATGCGTATGTTGCCCCTTCATTAGTGGTAAAGGCTCCATAAAACTTCCGAATGGAGAAATCTTTAAAGCAAGACATTTCGTAAATTGCCACACGAGAGGAGTGGTTTACTTGGCCCGTTGCCAATGTGGCTCCTTTTATGTGGGCAAAACAAAACAGGAATTTCAGGCACGAATAAATAAGCACTTACAGGGCATGAGAATAGGTAATCTATACCTCCCCCTGGGTAGACATGTAGCCAAAGTCCACAATTACCACATGCCAAATATTGTATTCACAGCATTGGATAGGATACATGTTCCGCGTAGGGGGGGGGGGTGATTGGAACAAGACCCTTCTCCAGCAAGAAATGCGCTGGATTAGACGTCTCAAGGCCACCACCCCCCCAGGCCTAAACGAAGCCGAGAGCTATAGGCCTTTTTTGGAGGGCTTTAGCTCGGGCAAAACAGATTAAAATAGATTGTGACAAATAAGATTTGGACCTTTCTCTTTTCTGCTTTCCTTCTCTCTTTCCTTCTCTCTTCTTCTTCCCCCTCCCCTCCCTCCCTCCCCCATGCTTGTCCTCCCTCCTGTTCTCCCCTTGGGCTTCACAAGTTATAGGCTGGATTGGTTTTGGATGGTTTTCCACCTTTCCCTGGTCCGGAGTTCCCCCGTCCTAGATTTACCCTGTTTCTGATGGGTTACCTTCTATCTGGAGGAGTTTTCAAAGTGAAACTTAACAAGTTTAAAACCTCTTTAATACAAATGAGCTGGGATGGTCTGTTGATAATATTAATTGGATTAGAATGTTCTAGCTTAAAATGTTGTTCTATATGGTGGTGAAATTTTTGTGATGTGCTCCCGGTGGCGATCTCTCTGGGGCTAGGCCTCAGGAATTTTATAGGTCCCCCCTATGTCCAGCGCAGGAAGGGCCCCTGTGGTTTGGCGTCATGCCGCCCTGGGGCTCACTGGACAGCCCAAAACATGGTGAGGTATTGTTCCTCCCCAGCAGGTGGGGCTGTCATACAAATGCGCTGTCGGTTACAAGTCCCGGACCTAGTCTATCCTTCTCCTTCCGGAATATCGGGAGGAAACGGATATGACGTTGCACGCGGTGACGCACTTCCTGTGACGCACCGGCGCACGCGCGGTCTTTTTAAGACGCCGGGGATGGGAGCCGGCGCCATGTTTCAAATCAGCCGATCGGGTTGAGACGGCAGCAGGCTCCCCAGGAGAGTAGACGGAGAGTAGTAGGTGGCTGGAGGAAAGGAGATCTCCCCAGGCGGGGAACCCCATCTAGGGACCGCTGAGAGCTCTCTGTGACATCCCTAGAAACCGGACTTCCCTGTGACATAACTACACTCTGAAGAAATAGTAAGTAAATCAATTAAAAGTCGTAGATAGCCCAGACATTGTATTAAGGGCAATATTTCTCAAAAAAATTCCCCCCTTTTTTTGCTATGGTCTCTACTTTAGAACCTCTTGGGGACACACTTTTGCACCGGCTGTTGGCATTTTTTGCCTCCCATCCTGACATAGGGGGAGAGGGACCCTCACCGAGGCGTGGGCCTTCCGGGAGTAGAACCATCTGGGAGCACAGTACTATACTACTATGTAAGTGGATTGAAATGTGTGTTATTGGCTGTTAGCATTTTCTATGCAACAATCTACAATTATATATGATGATATTAGCATATACATTGTCTATTTCTACAGAGAAGGTGATATCTGTTCCCTGAAGAAGGAATCTTTACTGTCTTTCCGAAACACGTAGGAGATACCCTGTTTCATTGTATGGTCTTCGAATTGTCCTAGGGCCATCTTGACTGGGTGATATCACCTCCTATATATGTGTATATGATTGATCTTTGTAACCAAGAAATTATGGTTTCTACCTTTGTAACAAGGAAATCCAATTGCTTGTTTTTATGTATAACTCTATCACAATCACAATTATAATCAATTTTATAAATACATTTTTGTAACTTTCTAAATGATTATGAGTTTGAATTGCTTCTAAAATCCTTTAAAAATTGCCTTCAAAAATGATTATAAGTTTGAATTGCCTTTAAAATCCCAACAAAACAAGGAGTATATATAGTGATCAATACAAGGGATGATGGCAATATACACCCCAGTTTGTGGAGATACTCCTTTATAACTGTTCAACACCTGTTGCTCAAAAAAGTACACAAGCTACTTTTCAGGCACAATTGAGTGTTTTAGTCCCTATAGAGTTCATAGGAAACGCCTGAAAAGCGTGACCTGAGCTTTCATTGAGTGTTTTTTCAAGCGTTTTCTGCTCAAACAGCAGCTCTCTTGCCCTTTTTCAGCAGCACTCCATACCTTTTAGTTGACAAATCCCTGGAAAAAACACCTTACAAAAGCTGCAAAAATGTGCAATTCTGCTCCATAAAACGCTCAAAAACGCTTGAAAACGTGGCACTTAGGTGTGAATGTAGCCAAGCTCATTTGAAATGGTTCCCCAAAGTTTTTTGGGAAACTGACATTTTGGGAGTGTCAATCTCCTGTGATCCCATGCATACTTGTCACTACTGTATTTCTCAATGATGTGAAGGTCTTTAGGAGGAACCATTGAGAGTTGCAGGGGACCCAGAAGATTGACAATGTGACATATAACTGCGGTTAGTTGCATCCCCGTAAGTAATATAATTGGAAAGTGAGTTAAGAGACATTTTCTAGCCCATATCTATATAGGCAGGACAGGATTCTATAGTATAAGCACCATTTCAATAACCTTCTTAAAGCGGTAGTAAACCCATGCATTTAACAGGTTAAAAACCAGTCACGTGCCGGAAATGTAACGCTCCCATTGGTTGTGCTCTAAACCAAACTGTCAAGCCATCCAATGGTTGGTGTCATAGCTGATCACATGTGCAGCATCATGGCAGTTGTAGATTAAACAGAGGCAAAGATGGCAGCTTCCTTGGCTGAAAATGATAGGAGGGTTTAATACCACTTTAAGAAGTAGGGTAGTAAAAAAACTATTATGTGGCTAGTGCACAGCAAAGGCCTACAGTTCCAGTAAGGCACAGGTAACGTTAGTGGCTGTTTGCTGCAGAATATGTGGTGTGCTTATAATAGACCAACCTTTGCAGAACTGCCATATCTTTCCGTGTCTCAGTGGTCTATAGTACAGCTGTCAAAATCCAAGCTGTATCCTTGCCTGTCCTTAACCACCTCCAATCCAGACCTTTTCTGTCACTTTTTGTTCACAAGTAATAATCAGCATTTTTTGCTAGAATATTACTTAGAACCCCTAAACATTATATATTGTTTTAAAGCAGCTGCCTTAGAGAATAAATTGGTGGATTTTGCAATTATTTTTATGTCACACTGTATTTGTGCAGTGGGTTTTAATATGCAATTTTGTGGGGAAAAGTACACTTTTTTGAATTCTAATGCAAAAACACAATACATAACCCAAGTTTTTTGTAAATTATAAAAGATGATATTACGTCAAGTAAATAGATACCAAACGTGTCACACTTTAAAATTGCACACACCCATGCATCGGCAACAAATGGGGTCGATTTTATCCGCTTTAAAAGCCTTTACAGGCTAGCACTTTAGATTTACAGAGGAGGTCTGGTGCTAGAATTACTGCCCATGATCTGACATTCACAGTGATACCTCTCATGTGTGAGACGATTGATGTTTGCATGTGAGCGGGACCGATAGGCGCGACCATCTTTGTGCGTGAGCACATTTAATGTTTTAATTTAATTATTAATGTTTTTTTTTTTTTTTTACACTGTTGCTTTAATTTTTTTTAATCACTTTTATTGCTGTCACAAGGAATGTAAGCAGCCTTGTAACAGCAATAGGCATGTGACAGGTACTCTTTATGGAGAGACCCCAAATCCCTCCTCTGCACTTAAAAGCATTCAAAACACAAAGATCTGTGTTTTTGAATGCTTTAGATTTTTAGAAAATGATGCTGATTGTTTACGAGTAAACTGGAAGTGATATCATGTCATTACATCCAGTTTACTATTAAGAACAGCTAATCAAAGCCGATCCCAGCTTTTCTTGTCTGTCCAGCCAGCTGGAGATGTGAGACGTCCCCTCCCGCTGCTTGTAACAGCAATCAAGTGGATAGTTAGCTGCTCTGATTGCTATTACAAGAGAGCCTGCTGGCCCTAAAAATTGATACCAGGCCGATGCCTGCAGCTACAGGCATCATCCAGGTATAACCACTGAATGTCACTGGACAGGAAGTGGTTAAGATAATTGGAGCTGTAATAGGTAGCCACCCATGTTACCATCCCTCTACATTACATAGGTAGTGCCCAGTCTCACCAGAATTAGCAGACTCTTATGGTCACTGGGTTGTCTACAAGTACAAAGATCCAATGTAGCACCCTCTACTTAGGTAGGAGATAGAGTTGGATTTTTTTGTTAGGTGAGGTAACCTTTAAGTGCTCTAGCCTCCCACCTGAGTGTGCTAGGATATTAGCACATTAAGCTATCTTTATAAAGGTGATATCAGGTATCAAGTCCTGCGAGGAATGCATGGGAACGGAGTTCCTGCACTTTTCCTGTTTGGCTTGATGCACAATGTGGTAGTAGTAGTAGTAGTGGTGGTGTGGGGGGGGGGAATCTTGGATGAGTTCCCACACTTTTTTTCCCAGGACTTGACCGCTGGGTGATATGGCACGGTTCTTCCCCTGTGCGTTAATCCAGCCCTCCTCTCCCTGTTCTGGCCGTCTGGGTCCTCCGGCTATTAATACCAGGTGTTGCTTTGTATTCTCCCAGTGCATATGTAAAGAGGCAAATAATCTTGTAGTATAATACCATTGTAAGAGCTTTATTAAAAAGAAGTTGCTAAACTCACATTTGAAGGTCGAAAATCTGGTGTAGCGTCGTTTTTTGAAACCCCACACAAATGGAAACTGTAAGTGACATTCCGTTGCCGCCATATTGCTACACCCACACTCATCCACACTAAGGATACAGAGAGAAGGCGGCAAGCGGACATCTTATTACACCCACCAGAGTTTTTGATTTCACATTTATTTTTAACAGTAAACGGAGCTTACATACTGAAATACATTATATAGAAATATGTGACACTGTTTTCATGTTGTATTTTAAAATCAGCGGCAAGCCTAGCGATCTCACTGCTTAGGAAATGTCAAGAACACCGTTGCTTTTAAAATATAAAATGAAAACCGTGTCATGTATTTCTATATACTTGTAATGTATTTCAGTATGTAAGCTCCGTTTAAAGCTAAAAATAAGTGTGAAATTAAAAACTCCGGTGGGTGTAATAAGATGTCCATTTGCTGCCATCTCTTTGTATGTGTGGATGTATGCAGGGTGCAGCAATATGGCGGTGACGGCACGTCACTTCTGGTTTCCATTTGTGTGGGGTTTCAAAAAATGACGCTACACCATCACAAATCCACGTGCTGCGAGCTTGTCTCCTAGCTGACGTGACTTCTGGTCACCTCTGCTCACACCTTAGGTGTTACGTCATGCACCATGTGACTTCTTCCTGGGGATAGAGGGAGGTGTGCTGAGTTGTCCTTTTATAGCGTCTATGTAAATTATTGGCGTCGGCCATTTTCTCTAAGTCTTGTCTGAATCTGTACGGCGGCCATTTTCTTGTGGATGGTGGACATGTGGAGTTTAACGGCGGCCATATTCTTGTAGCCCAATATTTAATAAGCATGTGGAGGCCATTTTCTAATAGCTCCCAGATGCTAAATACCACCATTGGTGACAGTTAATCTCATGGGAAATTTTAAAAGAGTCTATATATTGGTTGGGTTTACTTATATTTGTTAAGTTTCGGTTTGGTCGCCGTGGAGACCAGTGTTTACCTATGTATACCTAAAGTTAATTATCAGTTCACTGACTCATTAATCCTCATGCTTGCTCCAGATCAGTGACTCAGGAAGCCTGAGGCCCCATTCACACGGGTGCCTCCGTTTTGCGTGATCCGATTGCTCAGTGGAGGATTACTCCTCTGATCCCCGCTGGGCAGACGGATGACAGGTCCATCTCCGCTCACTGTGCAGAGCAGAGACGGGCAATAGGGTCACCATCCATCTGGATTTTGCGGACAAGATCGGATTGGATATAGGCAGGTGTCAGCGGATATGTCACCGCTGACATCCGCCGCTCCATAGGAGTGAATGGGGGGTTCGATCAGGTCCGCCTGAAAAACTGACGGGTGAATCTGATTGGACAGCCCGTGTAGAAGGGCCTTTAGAGTCAAAGAGAGCCAGGTAACAAGCATTCTTAGAAGGTTATTAATGAAAGCCTCACTATTGCTTTCTTTATAAATTTCCTTAAGGGCCCATTTATAACAGCTGGCATGCATTGTGAAGTATAAGAGAAGTGGGGTAGACTGAGCTAGCTCCACATTACTGCGCTTTCTGGATTTACTTGTGATCACATATTTTATCCTGCCTGTTCATATCAGCATTGATGTAAGTCAGTGGTTCTCAACTCCTGTCCTCGGGACCCACTAACAGGCAAGGTTTGCAGAATAACTGAAATACATTACAGGTGATATAATTTGCTGCTCAGTGATTGCAGTATTCTAGTCTGCATCTCCCAAGGGTAATACTTAAAATCTGGCCTGTTGGTGGGTCCTGAAGACAGGAGTTGAGAACCACTAATATAAGTGTTCTACTTTTTATAATAAACCTGTAGTTTATGGTTTTCATTATGTGACGGCCTTTTTCTTTTATGAATGGTGGAGTCCAGGATTCTGTCTGATGACAAAGGGGAGTGGAAGCGGATCCCATATGCTGTTTTCTGCGGGTGGCCACGTTTCCATTTCCATGCCTGTTTGACTCTGTGCCGCTGGCATTGGGTCCACACAGTCTGTCCAGGAGTCTGTCTGGTGACAAGGTGGAATGGAAGCAGATCTCATATGCTGTTTTCTGCGAGAGACCACTTTCCCAATTCCATGCCTGTTTGACTCCAATCCACATAGTCTGGTAAGAGTACCCAATCTTTTTAATCGGTGGTGGATGCACACTCTATGGTGATTCCTTATTGGATGGTGGTCAACCCTTTTAGATGTCGAGTATATCTTCAATCTTATCACTGAACTGCATTCAGCTCTCTCCTTCCTGTACTGACGTTTTACTTTTTCCCTTATGGGTTATTATTAATTTATGAGAGCATTCACGTTTATTGACTTATTTATTGTTTTCACATTTATAAATTGCATATAGATACATCAATTGTTCTTAGCACTTTATTATTTGGATGATATATTTGCACTTCAAGGTGTTTCATATGCTGTTTGCGCATTTGCATAGTTTTTGTCAGTTTACACATGCAATATTGATTAGCGCTGCACTTGAATATTTTAATTATCTGCACAATTTGTCTGATTGTAGTGCTTGCTGCTTTTGTTATGACAAAGGCACAGCTGCTGTGTCTCAACCAATCAGGAGGGAGAGCCCTGGACAGCCGAGGCACTTGTGTACAGTGCTGGATAGGGATGGGTAAGTATTAGGGGGGCTAAGGGGGGCTGCTACACACAGAAGGCTTTTAATCTTAATGCATAGAATGCATTAAGATAAAAAAACCTTCTGCCTTTACAACCACTTTAATGCATTCTATGGATTAAGATAAGAACCTTGAGTGTGCAGCAGCCCCCCTCAGCTCCCCTAATACTTAACTGAGCCCCATATCGATCCAGCAATGTCCACGAGTGACTTGGTTGTCTCTCTCTCTCCTGATTGGCTGAGGCATGCCATTGGCTCCCGCTACTGTTAATCAAAGTCAGTTAGCCAATCAGAAGAGAGATGGGTGGGGCTGGACCGGGGCTCCGTGTCTGAATGGACACACAAAGCTGGGGCTCGGCTTGGGTGCCCCGATAGCAAGCTGCTTGCTGTGTGGGGCACTCGGCAAGAGGGAGGGGCCAAGAGAGGGACCTGAGAAGAGTAGGATCTGGGCTGCTCTGTGCAAAACCACTACACAGAGCAGGTAAGCATACCATGTTTGTTATTTTTAAAGAAAAAAAAGTATCTTTCCTGGAGCTCATCATGTCAGCCTACGTATGGGTCAGGTCCTCCCCTCTGAGCCCCATAGGACAACCCACTAAATGAATAAAAGGAGGGCCTCCCTATACCCCTACGTTCTTTTTTTGTCCTCGCTCCGGAGACAACACCACTATGGTCCTACTATGAAATGATAAGTATTGAAGATTCCTACCTCTCCCGCCTGGTTCAGCCTCACCAGGTGGAGGGCTCCTGGACAGAGGTAAACCCTCTGCTGTAACAGCATCCTGGTGCCCTGGCAAGTCCATGCAACCTGAATGGTGTGTTAGATCTGTTATTAGCAGGGGGCATGGGGAGGTTCTGCTCTCTCTGTACAGGCTAATTTTACCTTTTTTTTGTCTGTAAAGAAGGGCCCGCAGCAAATATAAAAAAAATATATATATATATTGCGCAGGGGCCACATGACAGGGTGCCCTGGGCGCTACGGGGTTAAAGGAAGTTACAAGGGGAGGGTAGGTAGCAGTAGTGGGCGGGACAGATACTTAAGGCAAGGGCGCGGTCCAAAAGGGTCAGAGCGGGAACAACAGCGAATCCAAGGGAGCTGCTCGCTTGGCTGCAGTACACTAGGCCCATGGAAGTTGAAGACATCCTGCGCCAGCTGCGTGCGGCCGCTGCCCATCGTGGCGCGGGCTGGCTGCGGGAGAGGATGGAAGAAGTCGGAGTGGACCTGGCCGCGGAGGGAGAGCGGGCACCGGAGCGCGCTCGGCGGTCACGGCCGCCGGATTGGTACAGTCCGGCCGCATCTCCAGGAGCGAGGCGCCAAAATGGGAGCCCGATCGCGGACCCTTTGGGAGGCCCGGCCCGGCCTCCTCAGTCAACGGCGGGCGGGTCTCCCAGGAGGAATCCCCGGCACAGGCGCGGCTCTGCCAGGCGGGGTAGGGCAGTGTCAGTTTCGCCCGCCCCGCCTGGGCGTCGAGGGAGTGAGCAGAGTAAGGTGGCCCCAGCTGGCGAGGTACTGGTCGGGGGGCCGACTCGGCGGGGGAATGATGGCGGCGGTGCCTGTCAGTCGGGGAGAGCGGCAGGCACCCCCACGCGGCGCACACGTAGTGCGGCCGGACCGGAGGAAGACGCCAGGTGCAGCGGGATGAGTGAGTCCACCACGAAGAGGAGGCGGTCGGGACGCGGGAGGAGGCCTTCGGTGAGGCGTGTGGTGGTACAGCGGCCTGGCTCCCCAGTCGACGATGTCAGCTGCGCACGCCCAAGGAGATCGTCGCCTCGGTCGGAGGGCGAAAGGTCAAGTTCGGAGGATGCGGATACGGCGATGGAGTCCAGAGCAGCGGCTGTGGGGGCTCCGCCCGGGCAGCCTGGTGAGTCTTTACCACATTCTTTGTCTATTATGTATGATAGCTTGTGCTTACTATTGGGAGTGGATAGAGCGGCCCTGGCGGCCAGGTTGGCGGGTCCTGCCCCGGGTGCAGCGGGGATCCTGTCCGCTGCGCCTGGGGTAGCACCGGCGGACGCGTGGGTGCAGCCTCCCGCAGGGGCGGTCGGCTCCCTGGAAACGGCACCCCCCCATCCAGTGCCGTTGGCGGGTGCGGGGGAGGCAGTGCTGCCGGCGGCAGCCAGCGTTTCTGAGTCTGCAAGGGGGGAGGTGTATGTTTGTTTTGAGGGCCCCCTTGGGGCTCACCTGAAGCAGGAAGTGAGGGACAGGATATGGAGAGGTGAGTACATAGACATATTTTCCTTGCTGCCGTTAGAGCGTTTTAATCTTGACCGGCGGTCGGAGGAGTCGCGCCGCAACGAGGAGGATCGGCGGCGTGCGCGGTTTATTCCACGGACGTTTGCCAATTGGTTACAGGCGTTCGCTATTCTAGCAAGTGTGATAAGGGAGAAGCAACCGGAGTGTTGCTCACCCTTGTTTTGTTATTTGGATGCCATTAGCGAGGCCCACCGGGTTTACGGGGGCTTAGCTTGGCTCCGTTATGATGAGCAGTTCCGACAGCGGAAGGCTCTACGCCCTGCCATGCGGTGGGACCACAAGGATATTAGCTTGTGGATGAGGTTGATGACTCCCGCACGGGTGGGGCCCCCCTCGTTTTTTCCAGGGGGGACCGGCGGTGCGGGAACCCCAGGACAGCCGGTCATTAAGCGTAAGGGGTTGTGCTGGCAATACAACGAAGGGGGTTGTCGCTTCGGGGGTAGTTGTCGCTTCCGGCATGAGTGTACAGGCTGCGGCGGTGCACACTCGTTGTCCCGCTGCATTAGACAAGGCAAGCGGGGTTCCGCCGACGCTTCGGGAAAAGGGGAGGACGCCGGTGAACGTCCGAATGCTACGCCCCTTTCTAAGTAGGTATCCCGACAGGGCGGTTGCCCGATTGTTGGAAGAGGGGTTTGAATATGGTTTCAGGATTCCGTGTTCCTTGACCGTTTTTCCCCCTTTTTTGGAGAATTTGCGTTCGGCCAGGCTGCACCCGGACGTAGTGTCAGCAAAGTTGGCCAGGGAGGTAGAATTAGGCAGGATGGCGGGCCCCTTTTGTTCCCCCCCTTTGGAGAGGTTGGTGGTGTCGCCTCTGGGAGTGGTCCCGAAGAAAGAGCCGGGCAGGTTTCGGATGATACATCACCTGTCATTTCCAAAGGGGGGTTCCGTTAACAACGCTATTGACCCGGAGGCGTGTGCTGTGCCCTATACCTCTGTGGACGCGGCGATAAAGTGGGTCCGGCGATATGGGAAGGGTGCTCTTATGGCGAAGGCGGATGTGGAGTCGGCGTTCCGGCTTCTCCCGGTGCACCCGGAGAGTTTTCATTTGTTAGGTTGCCGGTGGATGGAGCAATTCTATGTGGATCGTTGTCTTCCTATGGGTTGTTCCATCTCCTGTGCGTTATTTGAGCGTTTTAGTTCTTTTGTGGAATGGGTGGTTCGGGAGGTCTCGGGGGTTAGTTCCGTGATACATTACCTGGACGATTTTTTATGTATTGGTCCCCCGGGGCATAAGTTGTGCAAAGTGCTGTTAGCCACCTTGCAGCATATAGCGGAACGCTTTGGTATTCCCCTTGCGGCGGACAAAACGGAAGGTCCGTCCTCGTGCCTTACATTTTTGGGTGTGGTGATAGATTCGGTAGCCATGGAATGTCGCTTGCCGGAGGACAAATGGTTGGCCCTCCGCCAAGAGATTCGGGAAGCTGCAGGGAGGCGCAAGATTCAACTGCGGGCCCTGCAATCTCTGTTAGGTAAGTTGAATTTTGCGTGCCGGATTCTTCCGATGGGAAGGATTTTTAGTCGCAGATTATCATCGGCGACGTCCGGCGTTTCTTCTCCGCGACATTTTGTGACATTGTCGAGCGAGCATAGAGCTGACCTACAGGTGTGGGACATTTTAATGGTCGATCGGTGTGGCAACAAGGCCCGGTTAGCAATTTTGATCTTTAGCTTTTTACGGATGCGGCAGGGTCGGTTGGTTACGGAGCTTTCCTAGGAGGTAAATGGAGTGCGGAACGTTGGCCGGCGTCGTGGCGGGATGCGGGGTTTTGTAAAAACCTGGTGCTGTTGGAACTTTTCCCGGTATTAGTGGCTTTGGAGGTTTGGGGGGATGCGTTCCAAGACAAAAAAGTGAGGCTGCATTGTGATAACCTTGGGGTGGTACAGGTTGTGAATCGCTTGTCGGCAGCGTCTTTACCGGTGGTGCGGCTGCTGCGCCATTTGGTGTTACGTTGCCTACAACAGAATGTGTTTTTGTACGCTGTACATCTGCCAGGGACGATTAATGAAATTGCGGACGCATTGTCTCGCTTTCAGCTGGACAGGTTTCGGGAGTTGGCACCGGGAGCGGAGCAGCACGGAACACCCTGTCCGGTAGGGCTATGGGGGATAGCCTTGGAATCGCCGCAGGTTTGATACGGCAGTCGGTAAGTGATAGCACGTGGGCGGCTTATTCGGCAGCCTGGTCGGAATGGGGGCAGTTGTTATCCGAGACGGGCGTGGGAAGGGGCAGCGAGGAGGCGGAATCCGCCTTGCTGTATTTTATAGGGAGGAATTTTGTATGCGGGACGTCCGCGTCATCCCTTAATAGGAAATTAGCCGGAATTGCTTTTTGGAGTAAATTGTCAGGGTTCCGGGATGTTACTAAAGGCTTTCGGGTAAGACAGGCGTTGAAGGGATATAAAAAGGGCGCCAAAAAACCAGATAGTCGCAGACCGGTCACGTTCAGGATGCTTGAGGGTTTAGGGTCCAGGGTTTTGAACATTTGTTCGTCAGCTTATGAGGCTTCGCTGTTTCGTGCTGCCTTTAGTTTGGCATTTTTCGGTGCCTTCAGAGTGAGGGAGCTGGTTAGTGGCAGTAAAAAAGTGCATGGTGGCCTTCAGGTGAGTGATGTCAACACAGAAGGTGGGTCAGTGTCGGTACGCATTCGGCGTTCAAAAACGGATCAGGTAGGTAGAGGGGCTACAGTCCGCCTGTTCCGAGTTCGGGGATTCTCCATGTGTCCGGTGTTGTCGGTGGAAGGGTAGTCACGTTTCCGCCCAAGGGGGGGGGGTCTTTCCTTATACACTTGGATGGTAGCCCGTTGTCTGTCTATCAGTTCATTACTGTTTTTCGCAGATGTTTAGAGGCAGAGGGATTACCTTCGAAGGAATTTTCGCCACACTCCTTTCGCATCGGGGCTGCCACCGAGGCAGCCAGGTGGGGATTGGATGAATCTGTGGTGAGACGTATAGGCAGGTGGGAGTCAGCTCGTTTTAAATTATATGTACGCCCGGGATTGATTTTAGATGTTTAAGTTACAGGAAGTTCATTTGTGGGGTAATGGGTCATTGGTTGTTATGTTTTCTTGCAGATGACGAACCGGCATTAGTTTGGGTGCTGGGACACTCATATGTGTTTTGGGGAGCAAAAAGGGCGGATGTACGACCGAACGGTCGTCAGCTTGGAATCTCTCGGGATGAGGCCATGGTGAGATGGATTGGTATGCCGGGTTTACTTTGGTGTCGGGTCCTGCCGGAGTTTGAGAAGTTTGTGGGGTTGGACAAGGCCCCAGACATTTTAGTAATACATGCAGGTGGCAATGATATGGGGGTTAGGTCCATGAGACACCTCATACGCGACATAAAATTTGATTTCTTAAGGTTGCAGACAGATTTCCCGGGGACTATATTTATATGGTCTGAAATTATTGCACGGACATCTTGGCGTTTTGCCAGGTCTGTTGAAAAAATTAATAAGGCCAGGGTTAAAGTCAACAAAGAAGTAGGTCGCTTCATAACGAGGAATGGAGGGTTTGTTGTCAGACACACTGAGTTGGAGTCGGATACGTGGCGATACCTAAGAGGGGATGGAGTACACTTAAATGCAGTAGGCATAGATTTATGGTGTTTGGGCTTGCAGGACGGGATTAACAGGGCCCTGCGGGCGTGGCGGGGCTCCCGGGTGTAAGGCTTTACGCCCGTGAGCTGTGGCGTGGTCTCAGGAGGAGGGAAGGATCCATCGGAGGTATGGAGTCCTCAATGGTTTGGTCCCAGTTACACAGGTTAACTGGAAGACGGTGTCACCTGAGCCGGCGTATTGCGGCTGGGTATGTGAATACAGAGAAAATTCATAAAATGGATGTTTTGGGCCTCCTGGGATCATCACCCGCCTAATAGACATGTTATGTTTATAAATATGTTCAAGTGTTTGGTTTAAATAAACGGCCTAACGGCCATTTTCTCCAAAGCAGTGTGTGGTGTTTTTATTAACGGGTCAAGTGTTAAGGTAGAGCAAGCATCAGGTATACCCAGGTCAAGAAGGGCCCGCAGCAAATATAAAAAAAAAAAATATATATATATTGCGCAGGGGCCACATGACAGGGTGCCCTGGGCGCTACGGGGTTAAAGGAAGTTACAAGGGGAGGGTAGGTAGCAGTAGTGGGCGGGACAGATACTTAAGGCAAGGGCGCGGTCCAAAAGGGTCAGAGCGGGAACAACAGCGAATCCCCACGTTCCCTCCCTATTGTGTGTGATTAAAGTGTATTGGGGCGTGGTCTCAGGAGGACGAACAAGTTGGTGTGGTTGGGAAGGATCCATCGGAGGTATGGAGTCCTCAATGGTTTGGTCCCAGTTACACAGGTTAACTGGAAGACGG
>BLSH010109869.1:79002-123718 GCA_018402905.1 Glandirana rugosa
GTTGTGTACGATGACAGACTTAGGAGTGCTACCAGAACTTTATCACCACGTTTCTAGTCATTACGGAGGACACGGCGGTAGTTGAGATCTTGCTCCTTAGCGAGGGAAGTTAGAAGGAACTCGTTTGAACAAGACTGTAACTCGAACTGGGTGATAACCTCATTTCGTTCGAATTTCACAAACTCTACGGTAGTTCGGGTCCGGTGACACCCCTGACGACGTAAGTAGTTATGGGAGTATGTTACACGAACGACTATAGTTTACTGAATAGAAGTCTCGCGCTTGGTAGTTCTAGTTCTCCTCGTTTCGGGGTCCGGGACAAAGTTCGGGTTCTGTCCGGACCCGAACCCGGACTTTGTCCAGAAGTTCTGCCGAACCAGCAGAACCCGGACTTCTAGAAGTTCGCTCAACTCTATCTCAAACGACAGTGGGGAAAGTATTCCTTCAACATAAGAAGATGCTCCTCTTGATCTTGATGGTTCGCGCTCTGAAGATAAGTCATTTGATATCAGCAAGCACATTGTATGAGGGTATTGATGAATGCAGCAGTCCCCACAGTGGCCTGGGCTTGATGGCATCTCAAACACTTTAAGCTTGCTTTACTCCAATAGTGGGTCAAGCTCAATGTCAGAACAAGTTTGCTCAAGGAAGATTGAAGGGAGCGATTCCTCGTTCTAGAGTTGATGGCGGCACAGGAGGCATTACTGATCTTTGCACCACTATTTCAAGACCATCGTGAGGATTCAGACAGTAGCATGTGTTGAATTAGGTAGGAAAGCAGCCTTAGGCAGATTGCGGCACACATCTTTTGGTTGCCGGAGTGCAATCTGTTGTCCCTGTCAGTCTCTTACTTTCGCAGGGTGGAGAATATTTGAACAGACACTTTTTGAGCACACGCTTTCTGGATCTAAACAAATGGATGTTTCCTATAACTGTTTGCTCAGTGGGGCACCCTGCAAGTGGATTTAATGGCATCTCCTGTCAGTGCTCAGCTGGTAGTGTTCTTCTCCTGGTTCTTCCATCCGAGAGCCAGGGGTCATGATGCTCTGTCCCAGCGCTGGATTTTCTGGCCTGTATATGTTTTTTTTCTCAAACTTCCCTTATCCTGAACATGATCCGTTAATGGTTTCCACTATTGAGGCAGTTGATAGCTCTGCTGATGGCACTTCAGAGATCTTTGGTACTCGGATAGCATGCCTCATCCCAATATGGCTCAATTAGACAATGTGGTTATTTTTAAGAAGCTGGCTAGCCCAGGTGGGCATAGCAGAATAGGTCCAGTGGAAGCTGCTTGAATCTTGGAAGATATCCTTGAATGCTATGATCTTTGGTGTGCCAGTGATTAATCAATTCAATACTGAGTCTTCCTCTCGTATTGAGGTCTTGGCGCTCTTGCAATCGGCCATAGACAAAGGGCTTTTCTACAGTTCGGTCCAGTTGTCGACTGTTTCAGCTCTAACAGTTCATTGTGTAGAAGATCAGGTTTCATACAAGCAATCTTATAGCTATATCAACAACCAGTCATGTCTCGGAAAACAAGCCGTTTCAAGCCGTTTCATGACAGAAGTTTTTAATACAGTTACATCTTTTCTCATATAAGTTTGGAAGTGGTGCAACCTTCATTGTCTGCAGTTTTGGGACAGGAAGATTGGTCAAGAGTGGACGCAATTTTTAGGTAATTTTTTCAACGTATCTGCAGAGAACGCAGAATTTCAAGCTGGCAAATAACTGGTTATCTATCAGTAAGTCCTAAAATTGATCAAATGGCCCCATCTAGAATCCTGGTAATCCATATCTAGAGTTGAGCGAACCCAAACTGTAAAGTTCTAGTTCGTACCAGACTTTAGGGTGTCCGTGTCCCGAACCCGGACATTTGAGAAAAAGTCCGGGTTCGGGGTTCAGTATTTTTTTCGCACCTGTTGAATAGCTGCACGGCAGCCAATCAACAAGCGTTTCACTCGTTTGCTCTTAGAAGCCATCACAACCATGCCTACTAATGGCATGGCTGTGATTGGCCAGTGCATCATGTGACCCAGCCTCTATATAAGCTGAAGTCAGGTAGCGCTGCATGTCACATCATCTCATACTAGTGTAGGGAGAGGATGCTGCCGCTGGTGCGAGGGACAGATTAGCGTTATAAAATCATCTCTTAGTAGTATAGGGAGAGGTTCCTGCTGCTGGTGTGAGGGATAGATTGGTGTTATCAAATCATCTAATACTAGTATAGGGAGAGGTTCCTGCTGCTTGTGTGAGGGATAGATTAGCGTTATAAAATCATCTCATACTGGTGTATGGAGAGGTTCCTGCTGCTGGTGTGAGGGACAGATTAGCGTTATAAAATCATCTCATACTGGTGTAGGGAGAGGTTCCTGCTGCTGGTGTGAGGGACAGATTAGCGTTATAAAATCATCTCATACTGGTGTAGGGAGAGGTTCCTGCTGCTGGTGTGTGGGACAGATTAGCTTTATAAAATCATCTCATACTGGTGTAGGGAGAGGTTCCTGCTGCTGGTGTGAGGGACAGATTAGCGTTATAAAATCATCTCATACTGGTGTAGGGAGAGGTTCCTGCTGCTGGTGTGAGGGACAGATTAGCGTTATAAAATCATAATAAGTTATTATTCTTTTTTTTATTATTATTAATAAATAGTGCTACATAGTACATTTGCATCTTGCTGTGCATTTCTTGCACAAAATTAAAAAGTGCGTTGACATTGCTGGTTTAAAAAAATAATATAAATTTGTGCTAAATAGTACATTTGCATCCAGAATGAGGAGAGCATCAAATAAGGGACGTGGTCGTGGTGTTGCTGGTGCTGCTGGTGTTGGTGATGTTGGTGAAGCTCCTGTTGCAAGGAGAGGACGTGGTCCATCAGTGCCAGCTACACACACAAGTGAAACACCTTCCTCAGGTGCCAGTAGCTGACAGAACCTTCAACGTTATATGGTAGGCCCGAATGCCGCTCAACGAATGGTGCGGCCAGAACAAGTACAGGCGATAGTAGATTGGGTGGCAGACAATGCCTCCAGTTCCTTCACATTATCTCCAACCCAGTCCCTTGCTGAAAGCTCAGAGTTGGCACCTGAACCCCATGGCCATCTGTCTTTCACCTCAGCCCCTTGTAAAACTGCAAAGCAGTCTGAGCCCCAAGTCATGCAGCAGTCTCTTATGCTTTTTGATGACTCTGCTGGTGTGCATTCCGTGTGCAGTCCACATAGCTCTGCCCCAGAAGTGGAAGACATTGAGTGCACCGATGCCCAACCACTTCTGTTTCAGGATGAGGACATGGAAACACCACCGCAGCACGTCTCTGATGATGACGAAACACAGGTGCCAACTGCTGCGGCTTCCTACAGTGTGCAGACTGACAAGGAGGGCAGTGGTGAAGAGTGGGTGGAAGATGATGTATAGGATGATGAGGTCCTAGACCCCACATGGAATGAAGGTCATGTGAGTGACGTGTGCAGTTTGGAGGAAGAGGTGGTGGTCGCACAGAGGCACCAGCACAGCAAAAGAGGAAGCAGGTTGCAAAAGCGGAGTGACCGTCCCCTAGACAGCATGCCTGCTACTACTCACCGCACCCAGGGACCTAGCACACCAAACGCAGCTCAAAGGAGTTCCCTGGCGTGGCAGTTCTTCAGACAATGTGCTGACGACAAGACACGAGTGGTTTGCACGCTGTGCAATCAGAGCCTGAAGCGAGGCATAAATGTTCTAAACCTGAGCACAACCTGCATGACCAGGCATCTACATGCAAAGCACAAGCTGCATTGGAATAAGCACCTCAAAATCCAAGAAAGGTCTCGGGCTCCTCCTGCTTCTCTTCTGCTGCTGCCTCTTCCTCCACCTCTACAGTGCCAGCGTCACCTGCCACCCAGCAAACAGATGATGTGACAGCAACGCCACCATGTCTGCCACAGTCCCCAAGCTTTTCCACACCATGGTCCCATGGAAGCTTACAGCTGTCCATCTCCCAAACACTGGAGAGAAAGAGAAAGTACCCCCCTACCCACCCGCAATCCCTGGCCCTGAATGCCAGCATTTCAAAATTCCTGGCATTTGAAATGCTGTCATTCCGTCTGGTGGACATGGACAGTTTTAAAAACCTGATGGCGGTGGCTGTCCCACAGTACGTGGTACCCAGCCGCCACTACTTTTCCAGACGAGCCATCCCTTCCCTGCACAAACAAGTCGGGGACAAGATCAAGTGTGCACTGCGCATCGCCATCTGTGGCAAGGTCCACATAACCACTGATACCTGGACCAGTAAGCACGGGCAGGGACGCTATATCTCGTTAACTGCACACTGGGCAAATGTAGTGGTGGGTGGGCCTGAGGCAGATAGCAGTTTGGCGCATGTCCTTCCACCACTGAGGATTGCAGGGCATTTCTCTTTGCCTCCTGTTGCCTCCTCCTCCTACTCCGCTTCCTCCTCCTCTACCACCTCCTCATCCGGTCAGCGTAACTCCTTCACCACCAACTTCAGCACATCCAGGGGGAAACGACAGCAGGCTGTTTTAAAACTGATATGTTTGGGGGATAAACCCCATACTACGCAGGAGCTGTGGACGGGCATTCAACAACAGGCCAATGAGTGGTTGTTGCCACTGAGCCTCAAGCCCGGCCTGGTGGTGTGCGATAATGGGCGAAATCTCGTAGCAGCTCTGGGCCTAGCCGGTTTGACGCACATCCCTTGCCTGGCGCATGTGCTGAATTTGGTGTTGCAGAAATTTCTAAAAAACTACCCGGATATGTCAGAGCAGCTGAAGAAAGTGCGGTCCGTCTGTGCGCGCTTTCGGCATTCTCACCTTGCTGCTGCTCGCCTCTCTGCGCTGCAGCGGAACTTCGACCTTCCGCTCACCGCCTCCCATGCGACGTGCCCACAAGGTGGAACTCCACCTTGCACATGCTGGAGAGACTGTGCGACCAGCAGCAGGCAATAGTGGAGCTTCAGCTGCAGCACGCACGGGTCAGTCGCTCTGCGGAACAGCACCAATTCACCACCAACTAGTGGGCCTCTCATTGCAAGACCTGTGTACCATATTGCGGTGTTTTGAGTACTCCACCAACATGGCCAGTGCCGATGACGCTGTTCTCAGCGTTACTATCCCACTTCTATGTCTCCTTGAAGAAACACTTCGGGTGATGATGGAAGAGGATGTGGCACAGGAGGAAGAGGAGGAGGAAGAGGGGTCATTTCCACGGTTATCAGGCCAGTCATTCACAAGTGGCTCGGAGGGTGGGTTCCTGCACCAGCATAGGCCAGGTAAAAAATTTTCAAGCAAGGGCACAGTTCTGGAGGATGAGGAGGATGAGGATGATGATGAGGAGGAGGAGGAACCATGTTCACAGCAGGGTGGCACCCAACGCAGCTCCTGGGCATCACAGGAGCGTGGCTGGGGAGATACGGAGGACACAGATGATACACCTCCCTCAGAGGACAGCTTGTCTTTGCCTCTGGGCAGCCTGGCACACATGAGCGACTACATTCTGCAGTGCCTGCGCAATGACAGCCGAGTTGCCCACATTGTAACTTGTGCTGATTACTGGGTGGCCACCCTGCTGGATCCCCATTACAAGGACAACGTGCCATCCTTAATTCCCTCACTGGAGCGTGATCGGAAGATGCGCGACTACAAGCGCACGCTGGTAGATGCGCTGCTGAGGGAATTCCCAAATGACACCGGGGGCTCAGTGGAAGCACAAGGCGAAGGCAGAGGAGGAGAAAGAGGTCGCCAACGCAGCTGTGGCACCGCCAGCACCTGAGAAGGCAGGGTTAGCATGGCCGAAATGTGGAAAAGCTTTGTCAGCAGCACGCCACAACAAACAACACCACCAGCTGATAGGCAACGTCTTAGCAGGAGGCAGCATTTCAGCAACATGGTGCAAGAGTATGTGTGCACACGCCTACATGTACTGACTGATGGGTCTGCCCCATTCAACTTTTGGGTCTCCAAATTGGGCACATGGCCTGAGCTTGCCCTTTATGCCTTGGAGGTGCTGGCCTGCCCTGCAGCCAGTGTATTGTCTGAACGTGTGTTTGGCGCGGCAGGGGGCGTTATCACAGACAAGCGCAGCCGCCTGTCCACAGCCAACGTGGACAAGCTAACGTTTATTAAAATGAACCAGGCATGGATCCCACAAGATTTGTCTGTACCTTGTGCAGAATAAACATTTATACCAGCCTCACACAGCCATTGGTATACTTCATATTCCTTTTCTTTTTAATATGTCTCAATATTTTGTGGGCTACCCCAATTAGAAAAAAAACCAAACAAACAAAAAACAGTGTTGGCTACCTCCTCCTCCTCCTCCGCCACTTCCACCTACACCACCACGGTCACCGCCTCCTCAACCTCCTACTCCACATCCACCTCCTCCTCCATTTTTTATTTTTTGATGTGATTTTAAGTAATTTCCCTATCCACAACCCCTATCCTTATTTCCCTATCCACATTTGTTTGCAGGGCACTTGTCCTACTCTTACCCCCATGTTGCTTCCTTTTGCAGCCCTCTAGCCCTTTCCAGGACTTTTTTGGAGCCATTTTTGTGCCCAAAAGTTTGGGTCACCATTGACTTCAATGGGGTTCAGGGTTTGGGGTCAAGTTCGGGTCAAGTTCGGGGCCGAACTCTAACTTTTTCGCGAAGTTCGGCCGAACCCGCCGAACCCGAACATCCAGGTGTCACCCTCAACTCTATCCATATACAAATCCTGGTAATCCAAGTATTCAAAAACTTTCATTGCTCATTTTCGCTTAGATGTAATGTACGGCCCAGCTTGGGCATTGGGCAATTCGGTGCTGACCTCTGCTCTTTCTGTCTAATATAATGCAGGTTTTCTGGGCATTGAGTTGGAGTGATGTGTGCTTATTTTTTCCCACCCTGTTTTTTGTATGCTAGTTAGATCCCATACGTAGGCTGACATGATGAGCTTCAGGAATAGGGAAAATTGTTATCATACTTACCATAATTTTCCTTTCCTGGAGGCTCATCATGTCAGCCTAGGGTTTCCCGCTCTGATGTTCCGTCGCGAGGTGTTTTAGGAACGTAGGGGTATAGGGAGGCCCTCCTTTTATTCATTTAGTGGGTTGTCCTATGGGGGTCAGAGAGGAGGACCTGACCCATACGTAGGCTGACATGATGAGCCACCAGGACAGGAAAATGAGTAAGTATGATAACAATTTTCCCTATTAGTGAGACTTTGGTATCACTTTAAGCCCCCCCCCAGGACCATTTATTTGCCTTCATTTCCTGGAACAGAATGGAGCAGCAGGGCAGCAAAGGAAAAGTAAACATTAAAGTAATAAAATAAATGTTCCTGGTATTAGGGGGGTGAAAAAAAATCTATTGTTTTTGCCTGCTTGGGCAAAACGTAGGGGTTGATTTACTAAAGGCTAATAGAATGTGCACTTTACAAGTGCAGTTGCTCCAGAGCTTAGTGAGGTGAAACTTCATTTTCCAAAGAGTACCCAATCAAATGCTAGGAAAATCAAAGAAAAGAGCTTTTTTGCTTGCACGTGATTGGGTGATGGAAGTCAGCAGAGCTTTCCCTCATTTACTAAGCTCTGATGCAACTGCACTTGCAAAGTGCACAGTCTATTTATCTTTAGTAAATCAGCCCCACACTAGCTTTATCCAGAATAGATCAGAGGCTCTATTCATTTGTAATGCTCAGATAAGTGGTTTCACGTCAGTGTTGGCATCAACCATTCATCTGTACAGAGTACAATGTACAAATGTAACAGCTTCTGCCGGAAGCTGCAGCTGTTAATGCATGTATGTGCAGGCAGTGCTTAGCACTGCACGCTAGAATCTATTAATACTTGCCATCAGTTGTCTCTGGCTGCAGCTGTGCAGCAGTGTAAATGTAGCTTAAATGTTTTCTTGTTAGGGTTTGCATTTACTTTTAGGGCTTGTTCGCACTATTGGGTTGACTTACTAAAGGCAAATAGGCTGTGCACTTTGCAATTGCAGTTGCTCCAGAGCTTAGTAAATGAGCAAAATCTCTGCTGACTTCCATCATTCAATCATGTGCAAGCAAAAATGCTGTCTTTTTTATTTTCCTTGCACGTGATTGGGCACTTTTTGCAAAGTAAAACTTTACCTCACATAGCACCCCCTAGCTGTGTTGCTAGAGTGCTAGAACTTCTGGAAATTGCTGGGAACTACCAGAAAAATAGGTGTGGAGGTAAGGAGGAGGTGACTGGAGTATTCTGAGAGTCATGACCAATCTGCAACAGATGGTTTGGCAGGGGGCAGGCCCCCTCAAATAATCAGGGCCAGCCCAGCTGGGGCAGTGGAGTTTGGGTGGGAGCTGGAGATGGAGTGTTAGTCTGTAGGTGGCCCCTGAGGGTAGCCCCCTATTTTGTGGGGGGTGACCTCGAGCCTTGGCTTGGGTGTGGAACGGTCCCTCTTCACAACACACAGACCTATCCTGACCAGAGGCATGGGAGCAGGAGAACACTGCTGAGGACAGCATGAGAATACTGCCAGGCAAATCTCCAAGGAGGAAGACAGCAAGGTGGGCTGGTGAGTGAAAGTCAGAGAAGACTGAGAGGCAGCCTGAGAGGACTGGGTGCAAGCAGTCTGGGATGGATTCAGAGTTAGGACTGTGGAGTTTTAGCCAGGAAGGATAGAGAAGAGGGCAGTTGCAGCCAGGTAGGCCGGCAGTGCCTAAAGAGGTGGTGCTGGGATCAGTAGCCACAGGAGGAGGACAGCTGAGCACTAGGATTGTGCTACACAAACAAGGGATCCACAGTCCCTATCTGTAAAGGGAAATTGCTACAGGTCTAAGTCCTTGTCAGATTAACCAAACAGTGCCAGCTGGTCCTGGGAGTTGTAGTTCTACAAGCAAGCTTTGTCCTGGGGGTAGAGAAGAAGTGTATACCGTCAGGTCCATAAATATTGGGACATTGACACAATTCTAATCTTTTTGGCTCTATACACCACCACAATGGATTTGAAATGAAACAAACAAAATGTGCTTTAACTGCAGACTTTCAGCTTTAATTTGAGGGTATTTACATCCAAATCAGGTGAACGGTGTAGGAATTACAACAGTTTGTATATGTGCTTCCCACTTTTTAAGGGACCAAAAGTAATGGGCCAATTGGCTGCTCAGCTGTTCCTTGGCCAGGTGCGTGTTATTCCCTCATTATCCCATTTACAAGGAGCAGATAAAAGGTCCAGAGTTAATTTCAAGTGTGTTATTTGCATTTGGAATCTGTTGCTATCAACTCTCAATATGAGATCCAAAGAGCTGCCACTATCAGTGAAACAAGCCATCATTAGGCTGAAAAAAAACAAAACAAACCCATCAGAGAGATAGCAAAAACATTAGGTGTGGCCAAATCAACTGTTTGAAACATCCTTAAAAAGAAAGAACTCACCGGTGAGCTCAGCAATACCATAAGACCCAGAAGACCACGGAAAACAACTGTAGTGGATGACCGAAGAATTCTTTCCCTGGTGAAGAAAACACCCTTCACAACAGTTGGCCAGATCAAGAACACTCTCCAGGAGGTAGGTGTATGTGTGTCAAAGTCAACCATCAAGAGAAGACTTCACCAGAGTGAATACAGAGGGTTCACCACAAGATGTAAACCATTGGTGAGCCTCAAAAACAGGAAGGCCAGATTAGAGTTTGCCAAACAACATCTAAAAAAGCCTGCACAGTTCTGGAACAACATCCTGTGGACAGATGAGACCAAGATCAACTTGTACCAGAGTGATGGGAAGAAAAGATTATGGAGAAGGAAAGGAACTGCTCATGATCCAAAGCATACCACCTCATCAGTGAAGCATGGTGGTGGTAGTGTCATGGCGTGGGCATGTATGGCTGCCAATGGAACTGGTTCTCTTGTATTTATTGATGATGTGACTGCTGACAAAAGCAGCAGGATGAATTCTGAAATGTTTCGGCCAATATTATCCGCTCATATTCAGCCAAATGCTTCAGAACTCATTGGACGGTGCTTCACAGTGCAGATGGACAATGACCCGAAGCATACTGCGAAAGCAACCAAACAGTTTTTTAAGGGAAAGAAGTGGAATATTATGCAATGGCCAAGTCAACCACCTGACCTGAATCCGATTGAGCATGCATTTAACTTGCTGAAGACAAAACTGAAGGGAAAATTCCCCAAGAACAAGCAGGAACTGAAGACAGTTGCAGTAGAGGCCTGGCAGAGCATCACCAGGGATGAAACCCAGCGTCTGGTGATGTCTATGCATTCCAGACTTCAGGCTGTATTTGACTGCAAAGAATGTGCAACCAAGTATTAAAAAGTGAAAGTTTGATTTATGATTGATAATCTGTCCCATTACTTTTGTTCCCTTAAAAAGTGGGAGGCACATATACAAACTGTTGTAATTCCTGCACCGTTCACCTGATTTGGATTTAAATACCCTCAAATTAAAGCTGAAAGTCTGCAGTTAAAGCACATCTTGTTTGTTTCATTTCAAATTCATTGTGGAGGTGTATAGAGCCAAAAATATTAGAATTATGTTGATGTCCCAATATTTATGGACCTGACTGTATACAGACTGTATATAGTTGTGTCCATTAAGAGTTCTACTGCTTTGATCAAGTGGGATCCCATAATATCCCTATCCCTATCAAAGTTTTTTCCCCTCAATAAAACAAAAAAACAAAGCACTGTTCTTCTGACTCAAGTGTGCTGTGAAGATGCATTGTGCCTGGGTGTGCAGGGTAAGGGATCCTTTTACACTTGTGGCTTCTTAGGGGGTGCGCTACACTCATTTGCATAGAATACCCAATCACATGCAAGGAAGATATAAAAACAGCATTTTTGCTTGCACATGATTGGATGATGGAAGTCAGAAGAGCTTCTGCTTGTTTACTAAGCTCTGGAGTAACTGCACTTTGCAAAGTGTACAGTCAATTTGCCTTTAGTAAAACAACCCCTTTGTGTGGTGCAGCAATGCGTGTGAAAGTGCATGCTTTCCTGCACAGCGTGGAACCACATTGCCTTCTGCAGACATGAGCGGTGCTATTAATCTTACCAACAACCCTATGCATCTAGCAAATGCAAGTGCCAAAATATATGGTACTACACTACCATGCAGTTTGGTGTGACGAAATTAAAAAAATCATGTCTGCACTACTTTTTGCAGGCTTCCATGCATTGGGCAGCCCATTTAAAATTATTGGTGGCCTAAAACGCACCACATAGGAACACACAGGAGCACACAAAAAACACACATGCTTGGATACACCTTATGGTGTGAATGAGTCCTAAATAGCAATGAAACACTGCTTTGTTTATATTTTACATCTTTCTAAACCAGGGCCGGCCCTACCATGGGTCCCAAACTGAACCACAGCTGCCTCTCCTTCTCTTCTATTTACCCAGCAAATTGACCACCAAGATTTTTTTTCCCAGCAGTTTTGTGTGCCATGACAACAACTGCCCCCCAGGCCACTCTGCCCACCCCTATACTATATATAATATATATACCCTAGCCCGCCCCTATACTGCCCTAGCATGTCCATATACTACCCTGGCCTGTCTATATGCATAATGGTATGTCATATAATTTTGCATATAGACAAGGTTCTGTTGTATGTAAATCACACTTCCTGATTAATTAAATTTTAGTTTTTATTATCATGATATAAAATAATGGATGCGAGGGCCTTTTGGTGGGAGTGATTTTTTTTTGGGGGGGGGGGCAGAATTTCATTCTTGGACCCAGGCAGCACAATGTTTTGGGCCAGCCGTGTTCTAAACATATTTGAGGGTCCAGTTATGGTCTTAGTCAAACAAAAGATTATCTTGAAGGTTCAATAGCCAAGCATTGCATCTTTATTACCAAGTGAAGATAATTCTTTGATTAGCCAATCAGTTTTCAGCTCTCATTTCATAATAACAAAATCAACCATCTATTTGGCGCTGGGCATTACCTGTGTTTGTTATTCCCTCAATTTAAAATACAGTAAATTATTACAGGCCCAATTAGCACAGGGCCTCATTTACAAAATGTCAATGCTAAGAACTTTCGTTATTTCTCCCAGTCCCAATCAGATTCAACTTTCATAAGCCAACTGTCATGTTCCAGGCAGACTGGAATGTGATTTGTATCTGCGGGGAATTAACAGTTCTTTATGCTGACAGTTTGATACACGAGGCCCAGTGCTGCAGAAGCATTGCCCTTTTTGACTTCCAGGTCAGTAGATTCCTTGTAATGGTTATTCATATGAATGCTATGCTTGGCACTAGAAGTGAATACATTTCCTATATTTGTATTCACAAGCTTGATAAAAGGCTTGACAGCATACATATGCATGCATACTTATGGATTTATAATGCATCTAAAACACTTATTTTATTCTGTTAAATAGCGCCAACAACTTCTGCATTTTTTTATACTGTACATACATCAATTCACATCAGCTTCCCTTCCACTTGGGAATTGCAAGCTTTTGTTTCTACTACAGTCCTAGACACACAAGGTCCAGTTTGGGTCAAATTTCCAATTTGTTGGGCTAGGAAGCTGATTAATTCTGGGATTAGTAAATTGGTTCTATGCACCACTTATTGGAAGATGATCTTGCCTTGCAATCACGTGTCTTCCACAAATCAGTAGAAGGAAATCTAGGGTCAGATGATAAAGGACTGGGGTCCACCAACTTGTAGGTGTGGCCCAGGCTCACTGCCCACAGGGAAACTCAGATGGAGACTAGTTGATGCAGCGAAGTGTATTAATGTAGTAATATGGAGAGCGAACAGCAAAATCTGCAGACATATGGCTACACTGGACCAGAACACTTACAATGAACCAGAGAGACAGTAGGATGCACACTGGAGACACCTGACAGCATCCAGACATAGGAATACTACTAATGGAACACATCAACAGTCCCTGCTCTTTCCCTTATTCACCAAAACCTGACCCTATGCCACTCCAACTGTCCCAAGCCAGCAGAGGATCTGTCCCCGTCCTACCCACTACATGCTAACCCAAAGGGGACAGTGATTTCTATAAGTACTGCCCACCTCAAAGATGGCTACAAGGCCAACCAGGGCAACAGCATTAAATAGTATTTTTTGTATCACCAGTGTGATGGTCAGCGTTCTAGTCCACCATGCTCTTGCTAGAATCTGTTCAGAAGTAGTGAAGATAAAAGTTAACAGCTTAAAGTGGTTGGGAGTACATTCATATGGATTTAAATTTCAATAAGAGTTCAAAGGGATGTTTAGATGTACTAAGTCCCTGAATAGTATAGATTAGTTTGTAAGTAGGTGTAGTGCAACCTCTCTGCAAGGGTGGCACTATCCAGCTGCTTCCCTGTAGAGACCCATGGAGGCCTTGGGAACATCTGGTTTGCCCTTGTCCTCCACCCTCTGCATGGCGGCTGCTGGCTGCCGGATAGTGCCACCTTTGCAAGGAGGCTGCACTGAACCTGCCTACAAACTAGTCTATACTGTCCTGGGAGCTGGTATACCTAAAAATCCCTTTGAACTCCCAACCACTTTAAGCTGCTGACTTTTATCTTCACTACTACTTCTGAACAGAGTCTAGCAAGAGCATGGTGCTCTAGAACGCCGACCATCACACAGGTGATACAAAAAATATTGTGGTACTTACTTCCCCATGAAGATTGCAAGCTTTTGTTCCTACTGTAGTCTTACAGACATACTTTGGGTCAAAAGAAAAAATGATATGTTCCGCGCAAACGGATGTGAGTCAACTCTGAGAGCTGCTGCCTCCACCGAACTTCCCAGGAATGGGTAGTTAGAGTAATATGATAGTATTAAGGTGGTATTGGCGCTGCTCTCTTTTTTAATTGAATTTAATTGATAATTCCTGTAGATAAGAAATTCCCAGCGTGCTGGTGGATTTTTAGAATATACAAAAAACGTGAAAAAATATATAAAAATCGAAGAAAAATTCTCTCATAAAGCTGCAATTGAAGTGGAATTTGTGTAAGCAGGGACAAATATTATGTATCTATGTGTGTCGGCTTGTTATATCTAGTGTGCAAAAAATATTCAGGTGTGGAATCGGTAATGTGTGCAGGTGCTGTTTTCTAAATTTGTGGAAACGGATGTCACTAAATAAATAGCTTTAACATACATATACTTCATGTAAAAACATAAAAGATTTGTAAAAGCAAAACTGTGACAGCAAAAGTGATCCTTACGAAGTACTTCGTGTTTGGTGATACCAAAAAATACAATAAAACATGTAAGTGAAAAAAGTCCAGTTATTTTAACAAAAAGGTTTGAAATCCTCCTCGGAAAGTTCAGAAACAATAATGAAATCTTCCGTAAAAATTCAAGATAAAACAACAGTGGCTTTCCAAATATGATCTCCAACTAGATTTCATATGGTGCTCATTTAAAGTGATCTGTGCTATATTTCTCTCGGCTTTGTATCAGGTGCTCCCCTCATGACCCTGGGTGCCTGCTTACCGGAAAAACGTTCCCCACTCAAGGGGTTCACGTTTTGGGAGATTTTGCACAGCTCCCTCTGTGTGCTCTGGGGATGGCGTTCCTCCCGGTCCATGTGTTCCTGGTCTCCGGGCCTCCTTTGTCTCTCTCCATATCCCAAGATTAACACCATAAAAAATATAAAAATCTCGATCTTGTGCAATATTGTTAATTTATTAAAACTATCAACAAAAATTAACAACAACGGGATAAAAAACGAATGTATAAAAAGCGGCTGCAAGTTCCATAGGAGGAGACCATAGGAGGTCTCCTCCTATGGAACTTGCAGCCGCTTTTTACCGATTCCACACCTGAATATTTTTTGCACACTAGATATAACAAGCCGACACACATAGATACATAATATTTGTCCCTGCTTACACAAATTCCACTTCAATTGCAGCTTTATGAGAGAATTTTTCTTTGATTTTTATATATTTTTTCACGTTTTTTGTATATTCTAAAAATCCACCAGCACGCTGGGAATTTCTTATCTACAGGAATTATCAATTAAATTCAATTAAAAAAGAGAGCAGCGCCAATACCACCTTAATACTATCATACTTTGGGTCAAATTTCCAATTGGGAAGAACTGGGAAGCTGATTCTGTCAGGGATTAGCAAATTGGTTGTGTGCGCACCATTTATGGGAAGATGATCTTGCCTCACAATCATGGGTGTGTTCTGCAAGTGAGTAGTAGGCGATCTAAAATCCAATTATAAGGGTCGTGGGTTTAAATGAACTTGGTTTTGGTATCGGGTCCACTAACTAATCTATACTGTCCTGGAATCTAGTATACCTTAAAATTCCCCCTGAATTTCAAACCATATTAATGTACTCCCAACCAATGTAAACCATGGACTTACCTTTACTGCATTCAAAGAGACACTAGCAAGTGCATAGTGGTCCAAGACCATCACACAAGTGAAGCAAAAATATCATGGTACTAACTCAATGAACAGCTGGCAGCTACAGTACCTTACATGACAACCAAAAAATGTAAAAAAGGACTGGAATCCGTGGATATACAATTAACTTGGGGGTGATTTCCACTAGACACTGTGGATGATTTAATCCTCCACAGACTGTGATCTGGGGATTTACTTCATGTGTAGTTGTTTATATTGGCCCAAGTCCAAATTATTATATTTTAAACTAATTATAGCCCCAATACTTTTTACAGAACAAATTAAAAACAATTATTAGACTAACAGATAAATACACATTTAAATGATATAATTATAAAAGCAGATAAAATGAAGGCGCCAACTCATACACCAGGAAGAACGAAAATTAAATGACATAACTGCTGGCCCTTTCAGTGTGAAACACAATAAGTTTTTTGATCTAATAAAGTAGGGTGCTGTTATAACAATAGATAAACTTATGTTCCCTATACAGTACTTACTATGTGGACTGATATATAATCCACAAGGGAATATAATGCGTGTCTAGTCCCAAGTGATGTGGGGAAAATGGAATTTTAAAGTGCTAGTAGTGCTATACAAACGTAATTATTCTTACTCTAATATAATATATGCAAATCCCTTATGACAACTTACAACTCACAAACTAACAAATATTTGTGATTTTTAATGGTCATTGGCATATAAATGCAAAACATACAGAAGTTTAAACCTATTATAAATAACATACAAAATTATTATCAAAAAAGTCCAAAATATATCTCCACCGCTGGTCGGTCAGATGGACTGGTCCGTATGCTTTCCACCACTACCGGAAATTATATCCCCGGTTGTCCCCAAAATCAGACAGCAACCCAGTCTCTATGCATTTCGCCTGTAATTAGCATCATCAGGAACAGATATAATTATGTGAACTTTCTTACTTTCCAAAGGATTTATAATTGTACTAAGTCGGCCTGAGTTCAAACTTGTGCGATCCTCAGAGATCGCATGTGATTCGCAGTGCGAGTTCAGCCATACACTTGTATGGCTGAACTTGCATTAGACTCGCACAACAAAAGGTACATGTACCTTTTTTTCCCCGCACTAGGATCGCATCACATGGGTGTTCTCTGATTCAGTGCACAGTTCACACTGCGATGTGTGAAGAAAACTGGGGTGTCATTAACTTTGTAATGACATCCGCCAGCGGTTCGCAGAAGGCAGTGTTAACGGACTGCGGGAGAGGAGCGATGCGGGAACCGGCTCTTTAATCACGCTGGTCCCCGCATCGCTCCTATGTGAAACAGGGCTCAGTCTTGTCATGCATACACTCCTGTCAACAGTCAAGTCCTGGACCTCATGGACTACATTGCACTTAAAAAATAGTGTCTAGTATCTCTCTATTGCAATCGAACAGTGAAGGGGCAGCAGCACACATAAGAGGTTATCTCTGTGCTCTCCCCTCCTGTAATTCATTGTCTGCAATTATGGAGCCCCGATTGGCTCATTGTTACTCTCTTGGGGATTAAAGTGACACTTAAACAATATTCTTATTCTCCAAATATAATCCATACACATCCAATACTTAATGGTCTTGTAATATGTATTTCATGAAATTGATTCCCAAACCTCTCCTTTCCCCATTATTTTCATTTGTTTGGGACAAGCAGTGCACGCTACTTGGGGTCATGTGCACTGCTCCATGCACTTTACCAGTGCCATAGTCCATAGTGCCTAGTTCATAGTCCATCGTGGGAGCGGGTAAGAGAGGGCGGCTCCATTCCTACATACACTGGGATCATTGCGAATGAACGTAGCCACCCTCCAACAGGAAGTCAGATCAGTTTGCAAAAAGAAAAAGGAAATTCAGAGATTTTGAGGAGGTTGAGAGCAATAGATGTACTTTTTTGAGTGGCTGGGCAATGGAAGCCTATGGGTAACGTCATGGCTCCGGGAATTCCTAGAAGTAGTCAAGCACAACCTTGAGTTGGATCTGCAGGGTTATGTGACTGCATCTTTTTATACAGGTTAGGCAGGATAGGTAGAAGGAGGGGGAGTAAACATTTCTAAGAGTAGTTAGACCTTGGCTTTTCTTAAACTTTAACTGGCTGTTTAGGATATTATGGGTGTGTGAAGCATAAAAAACAGTTCCAAGAATTATTATTGCAGATGATATACAGTAGTTCATAATGCTCTTACCACTACAGAAAAATGTGTATTATTTATCCGTTGTGTTCTAATTACACCTATTCTTACTAATTCCTTTCACCCAGAGACTACAAGCGCCAAGATTTTACATCCTAGGTAAACACACATGCTTACCAACTTATGTATAGTTTATTATATACAGTATGACTGAGCAGGCTCCACATAGAAGTCTACTTTTAAATAGATAAAAATGTTTTTTAAATCGAGTTCACTTGTTCATCTTTTCCAGCTAAAAGCTCATACTAAGAATTAATACGACGATTCGGAATGCCTTGTTTAAGCTCTTGCTATAAACCAGCGGATCATTTTGATGAATGTACCTGTGTTCCTGTAGGATTACGCATAAATCCTTCTTTGCAAACTGTGTCTATGGTTTATAATATCCCAACCCTTCCTCCTGCTAGAAAATAACATGACAGTGATGAATTTTCTGGATAATGAGGTCAAAGCCTCACAGGAACAAAATAATAACAATGACGGGTTATGGGAGACAAGAACACAGCAATCTCTGGGCAGTGTTTAATTTAGAATGATAGCACTGCAACTAGCACACGTGGAACAGCTTTTTACATTTCCATCTCGTATATACAGTACATCCTAGTGTCTGTCTGTCTGTCTGTCTGTCTGTCTATCTATCTATCTATCTATCTATCTATCTATCTATCTATCTATCTATCTATCTATCTATCTATCTATCTATCTATCTATCTTTATATCTTACTATCTATCTACCATTGTGGATAAGGATCACAGGCTCCCAGTTGTGAAGCCATGGACCCTCATTTGTGTAGCTAAGTACGTTGGTGCTAGCTGGGTACTGAATGAACTACAACTCCCAGCCCATCCATCTTCCAGGCCCCTCCGGCCTGCCTTACTGTCCAGTGGCCCTCCTTCCCCTGCTTGGCTTCTCTGACCTCTACAGACTGTCCACTGTCTTCTCCCCAGGCTGCTCATCCAACTCCCAGGGGCTGCCACTCACCGACACTGGTGGATCCTTTAAAGAGTCCTCTATGTAGCCTCTCTGTTGCTCTCCTGCTCCCTTGGGCCACTTCAGTGATCAACTGCTTTTCCTGGCTGCACCCGAGCCACCAGGCCTCAAGGTCACCCCCCCAGACTGGGGGCACCCTTCCCGGGTGAGGCCTCCACAGCACCTCTGTTACATCTCCCTCTTCCACCTGACACTCTCCCCCCCCCTGCTGGCAGATGACTATATTTAAGGAGGCCTGCCCCCTGCCAATCCAGACAGTGGATTGGTCAGGGCTCCTTGACATACATCAGAAAGTGACACCTCCTCATCCATCTCCTTTTCCAGAGCTTTACAGCTCAAAAAGGAGGAGTATCCAAGGGGTGTTCCTTGCCGCAATCTTCATCCTTCCCTGAGCTACTCCCCAGCCCAGATCAAAACAATCAGGCCTGCACTTACTGTCAGGCCTGATTAGATTTCACCTCTCCTATCAAAATGCACTACAAAAATGCACCTATCACTATGGGGGCAATACATGTATAATGAGTGCTGATTTTTACTACAGATCTCAATATTTCTTATATCTGCTTTGCAGAAATAGAGAGATTGTTCTGTCTGTACAGAGCCCTGTGTTGATTGTCTACACAGGGCTCTGGGCTGTGATTGGACACAGCCGATCAGCAGGTGGTTCATGGCTGGAACTTGCTGAGAGACTCCCGCTGTGTACAATCACAGCTGGTGGGGGCGCACATGCACTCCCTAAACCTGGAAGCAGGCGGCGACGTATGGGTACATCTCTTTACCCGTGCAGGACGCCCTTCTGCAGGAGCATTTACAGGAGGAAAAAAGCATCAAATTCATGTTCTGCTGAAGAGCAGAAAAAAAAGCTGAACTTGACTAAACGTGTGTAAATGCATCTAAATGTGCCTAAACTTTAGATGCCTTTGAATGTTAATGCGTTCTAATGGATAGAATCAATTTGTATTCTGACCAATGGAACCCATTTACGCTCAAATGTTTGATGCACCAAAATACGCCTGAACGTGTGTGCAATAAGAGGCTTTAGGAGCATTAAGGACATTTCTGGCGTTCAGAGGAGAAAAGCAAACACCCTGTATGCATGAGGCCTAAAACAAAATAAAACAGCTGCTTGTCTGAGCAACTAGCTAAACTTAGCTCAATTTCTGTCTAACACAGAGTCTCCTAGTGGGTTCTCAAACATACAGGCAGCACATATATATCTTTATTAGGCTGGGTTCACACCTATGCAAATTGGATGCGGATTTCCCCACATCCAACACGCATAGCAGGAGATTATGACCGGCTCTCTATGGAGCCAGTTCACACATCTCCACAGCGGGTCCGGTGCGGATTGCACAAAGATGCTGTACATCTTTTGGTCCGTTTCAGGTCCGAATTTAGCCGAAAAGTTGGGCTGAAATGGGACCTGAAACTGTGAACCAGCACGCACCGGACCCCTGCTGGGAGCCGCTGCGGGTTCCAATGTGAAACTTAGTGTTTGGTCAGCAGTCAGCCTTTTCACTCAGCAGCAAGCTCTCTGTCAGGAAAAGACAGCTTTCCTAGGTGTTTCTGCAGTGGTGTGCGCGCCTGTGCGCGTCCGCGCGCTCCTGCGCACGCGCCGGGAACAGCGCCAAATGGTCCTATTTAAACCAGCAAGACCCAGCTGCATTCCCTGCACCTGTGACCCCCCTGGTGACTACTTTTGAGTGACTTCCTGTTCCTGTGACCCCGGCTACCCCTCTGGACTTGTGGATATCTGCGTGCATCTGACCCCGGCTTGTTTACGACTACCCGCTTGTCTGCTCCCTTTGTACTTCCACTGCCAGCACGTTGCCAACCCTGCCTGTACCCGATCATCCGTTTGCCTGATCCCTCTGTACCGCACCGCCTGCCAGTTGCCGACCCGGACTGTACCACTACGCTTCCGTTTGCACAAACTCCAGTGGACTTCTGCTTACCATCTGAATATTGTCCAGTCCTCGTGCCCCCCTGTGCTCTAGAGCTCCCTGTCTACACTATCAGGGGTTCTCGAACCAGGGCCGCAAGGGAGGTTGCCCCCGCATAAGCCAGACTCTACCACCAGGTACGTGACACTCCCAGCAGAGAGAGCAAGAGAGAAAGAGCCATGAACATCAGGCAGCTCACATCCATATATAAACGCCTGTACAAAGCTGAGACTAACAATGGGGTTTGGCTACCAGGTAAGAGGTGAACCTAGGAATGGGGCTTTATCCCACCCAATGCTCTAAATAGCCTCTGGTCTCCAGGATCCATATAGGAATTATTATGATTCTGAGAAAAACTAAAAAGTTTGTTTTCTTCATATCAGTGATAAACTTTGGGGCCCCTCTGCATGCGTAAATGAGGAATGTAGGTGATGCATATACATGTCCATATTCCTACCAACCAGTGCCAATTCAATATATAAGTATGTATAAGTCTCTGGGTGTTATAGCAACAGGCAGCCACCAGAGGGATCCTCACAAAGATGCAGATGTTGCATGCCAAAGTTTCCCCCGCAGCCACCGGAGGGGCAGGTCATACTGGACGGTTCTATTTGCCCATTTTTCCATTGTCCTGTTTTGTGCTGCTGGCCCATTTTGGATCCTCTCCCCACAGCTCACGGGTCAGACGTCTCCGGTGGCTGCGGATGGGACTTTGACATGCAACATCCTGCATCTTTTAGAGTATCCTGACATATTTCCATGTTCATTACTATTTTATATTTTTTTATTTTCAATATTTTTATTAATATTTTCAAAAAGATAAACATAAGCAGTGAAGAGAAGGAGAGATAACAATAAAACCTTTTGTTATACAGACATGTAGCTGTCAGGGACATTTCAAGAAGTGTAACATAATAAGGCAATAGTCACAAAGAATCTAGAGCCAAGTACACAAAGTTCAGAATGACCTCACAATACGGTCCATGTCCCTCTCATCCCAACACCCCATCTGGGATCATACTGTGTCAAGGGGGGTAGTGTAATCGAAAAATACTTTGCTTTCATTAATCATATAGTGAGGGAAGTATTATTTGGCTCATATACTTACACAATAATTGAGAAAGATCCCAATCACCGTGTAAGGAAAGAATTATGCTCTGGAGAAAATTTAGGCAAATGATGGGTGTTATCATCTGACATGTTAACTCTGCGTGTTAGCCCTTAATTCTGATTTATGCCTGAGTTACATATACAGTAACAATGTCTATGCATCAACCCTGAAGAGTGAGACTGAACTCATGAAACTTGTTGGGTCACCATAGTTGGTATGACACATTTACCATGGATTATTTGTTTACTGTATGCAATCATGTAATGGATGTATATTTGGGCCACCTGTTTGCCATTATGACACCTTTACCCAGTTCTATTGCTGGTATATACTCAATAAACCTGTACTATGTTTTTTATTACTGGCTGTGTGGCGCTTCATCTAAAGTTCAAATGGGCAAAACTCTGCATTTGTATGTACAATGTGGATGTAGGCACCTCGCAGGGTACTACCAATCATATTTTGTTTCTTAACCCACCTATACCCAATTCCAACAGGTACTGTAATTCGGGTCTGAGGATTCCAACAAGACTGCAGAACAATATCAAGGTTGGCTGATCAGTCCTACATAAGTTTAAAATGATGAACTATTTAATCTGTACATACAGTATCAATTCTTTAACCAGTTCCACACCGCGTGCAGTGATCGCAGGCACAGCTAGCGGGCGCACGCGCGTGCCCCTAGCGCGGTCGCGGCGGTCCCATTCGTTGCAGGACCGTTCAGTCAACAGGAATTGACCAATGGATTTTGATCTATGCCTGTTGATCGTCTAGCGAATGGGATTCCTTCCTCTGCCTGTGAAATGTAAACACAGGCAGGGGAAGTGATGTCATCTCCCCTCTCTGCTTTCTTTTCCATTGCAGAGAGGAGAGAGAGACATCAAAAACGTGAGTTGCACCAACAGCACACTGACACCAGGTCACATAGGCACATTTAACCCTTTGATCACCCTCTGATCGCCCCCCAGTTAACCCCTTCACTCCCTGTCACTCCCTGTCACAGTGTCATTTAGTTCAGTGATCTGATTTTTACAGATCGCTGTACTTGTGACCCTTGTGACACTAAATAAGTGTTAGGGGAGGTTACTAGTAGGCCTAGGTAGATACCTCCCCTTGCCCCCCCAATAAATTTTTTAACCCCTTAATTGCCCCCTGTCGCCTGTGATCCCCGTATAAGTGTCACAGGTGATGCTAGCTAGCTAGATAGTTTTTTCCCCATCTGATTACCCGCCGTATATTATTTTATATGCCTTTTATAGGTTTTAACCCCCGATCGCCCGGCGGTGACCCCAGTTAGGTTTCAGTGTGCGTTAGGGTCAGTGTAAACACCAGGCAGGGCCAGTTAGTTAGGTACTCTGACACGCGCACACATATTAGGTAGGTGTTAGATATTATTGTAATATCTGATCAGATCAATATCTGCGATCTGATCAGATATATATTACCGTCCCCCTAAGATTAGTGTTCTAAAAAACGCAGCGTTAGCGGGATCAGCCCAGATAACTGCTAGCACCTGTGTTTAGCCTCTCTGCCCAGCCCAGCCCACCCAAGTGCAGGATCAATTGATCGCTGTCACTTACAAAACACAGAACACATATCTGCAGCCTTCGCAGAGATCACGCCCGATCCCTGTGAATTCTGACAGTGATTTTGGTAGCGACTTGACACAGGCTCTGACAACCAGGTGCACTTTTTTGCCTGTGAGTCTCACTAGTGTACCTATAAATTTAGAGGCCATGTCTAATCCGAGGTGATGAGGCCTACGCCATTGTGAGTATGACAGATGAGAGCGATGGGGAAGACTCACTGTCAGATTCAGACTCACCAATCGAGTTAGTATTCGACAGCGGCTCCATGACAGAAAGCTCTGACGATTGGGTGGTCCCTGCTAAGGTAAGGCGTACCAGATCCCATTTAGCTGTCGCTGAGGTACAAGAACCGCAGGGCTCTCGTATGGAGCAGAGAGCCAGTACTAGCGCCACTACCCCTTCTGGTGACCTGGCAAGCACCAGCGGCCTAGTACATCCTGGTCATACAACCAGCACTGCAGTAACACTTGGTGACGTGGTGAGTTCCATAAGTGCAGTTCAAGCTGGTGTGGCTAGCACAAGTAATGCCCCGCAGCCACGAAGACGAGGAACACAGGCCCGCAGAGCCCATAGTGCCCTTCTGACGCGCTTGCAAACCCTGATTGGCAACCCACCACTGATGCAGCACTGGTACTTCCCCCATTCACTGACCAACCCAGAATTCAGGTGAATACAGTTGATTTTAGGGCCATTGATTTTTTTTCGCTGTATTTCACCGAAGATCTCTATAGATCTATTGTGGACTAAAGCAATTTATATGCTGGGCAATACATCGCCGCTAATCCTCATTTGTCCCTTGCCAGAACTTGGAAACCAATTACGGTTTCTGAATTTAAGACCTTTCTGGGCCTCACCCTCAACATGGGCATACATAAACTATCTGAATTGCGGTTATATTGGTCCACTGACTCAATTCATCACATGTATGTCTACTCTGCTTCCATGGCCAGGACAAGATATGAGCAGATTCTGCGGTTCATGCACTTCAGTGACAATCGACTCGATCGCCCATATGGAGACTCTGAATTTGACCGGTTCTACAAAATGCAGCCCCTCATAAACCACTTCAACCAGACGTTCACAGCACATTTTATTCCCAACCAAATTGTGTGCGCGGACGAGTCCCTGCTTAAATTTGATGGCCGTCTTGTTTTCAAACAGTACGTCCCCAACAAGCGTGCCAGATACGGGGTCAAATTGTATAAGCTCTGTGACAGGGCCACAGGCTATACATGTAGTTTTATGGTTTATTAGGGCCTAGATAGCCGCATAGAGCCGGAAGGATGCCCAGACTACATGGGGAGTGTTTGCAAAATTGTGTGGAGCTTGGTGGCACCCTTATTCGAAAAGGGGTACCATTTGTATGTGGACAATTACTACACAAGCGTGCCACTTTTTAGTCACTTACTTGATCACCAAATTGGCGCATGTGGCACCGTGCAACCTAATCGCCGGGGCTTCCCCCAACGGCTGGTAGATTCCCGACTTAGTCGAGGGGAGAGAGCCTGCTTGAGATGTGGTAATTTGCTTGCGATGAAGTGGAGGGATACAAAGGATGTTTTCATTCTTTCCTCCATTCATGCAGACACAGCTATCCAAATTAGAACGGCAACTGGTGTTGTGGAGAAACCCCTGTGTGTCCCCCAATAAAACCTTAATATGGGAGGGGTGGACCTCAATGACCAGTTATTGGTGCCATACTTAATTGCCCTTACATCCAGATGCTGGTACAAAAAAGTGTCTATTTACTTCTTTCAATTGGCTTTGCTGAACGCATTTTTGCTACACAAAGCGTCAGGACGGACTGGACCTCTCCTGCAATTCCAGGAAGAGATCATCAGAGCCCTTCTGTATCCAGATGGTTCTGCACCCCAAGTTACCAATCCACATGCAGTGAGCCGGCTGCATGGACGGCATTATCTACATGCCATCCCGGGTACCCCTACCCAACGATACCCACAAAAAAGATGTCGTGTCTGCCAATGAAATCGGACACCGGATATTATTACTCCACCTGTTTGGGCCAGCCTGGTCTCTGCATCGGTGACTGTTTCGAGCGCTACCATTCATCAGTTGAGTATTAGCGTAGGGAACAGCACTACACAGAAATAGGACACACTTTCACAGGGTCTCCAAAGATGTCACCGGATTTTTGGAGACCCTAACCTTTACTGTTCATTGTTCATTGTTGATGAAAAAAAAGGGTACCAAAGAAAAAAAAAGTTATAAAAACTAAAAAAAATTAAAAAAATAAAAACCAAAAACAGTTGTACGTTTCTTGTTTTTCTATCTCCATTTTCTCTCTATTCTCTTTCTATTGCTCTCTCTATTGTTGTTTATGCATATCTGTAATGTTTTGTTGTGCTTTATTATAGTGGGTTTTTTGCAGGTATGCAATGTTTTTATTTAACATTTAATTATTTTTTTATTCTTAGCAGGAATATTATTTTTTTATGTGTTACTGTTTTTATTAATCTTTATTTAATTTTCAGGTATGCCAGCTGCAGCGCTAATTTATTTAGGGTGACAGCAATAGCGTTTGCTCCCACCATATATAAAGCAGCGACTCCATCGCTGTTGGAGATGATTTCACCACCACAGTTAAAAAAAGAGCAAATATACCAGAGCATAGGGGCAGTGGGTGGAAATTGGGGCGGATTGCCCCTATGCTCCGGTATATTTTTTTTAAAAAATGGCTATGCCCACCATTAGAAGTGGGAGGATGAAGGGTGGTTTTCTAATGGTGGGCATACCCACCGATTGATTGTTTTTTTCATGAAAAAAAGAACATTACAATATATGCCCAACAAGGACCAGCGACATACTAGTGTGTTGCTGGTCTTCTCAGGCTATCCTGTCCCACCGGGGAACGTGAGAAAGCAGCTGGTGGTTCCGCCAGCTGACCATAGAGCTGATTGAAGACTAGAATGGCTCCAATCATCTCCATGGCCTAAGAAACCGGAGGCTATGAGCATTTTGTGACTTCGGTTTCGCCAGATATAAACAGCGCCATTGGGAAATTGGGGAAGCATCTTATCAAACCGATTTTAATGTGGTCAGATGCTTTAAGGGCTGGGGAAAGATCTAGAGTTTAGTAGTGAAAAAAACTATATGCGACAATACCTATTTTTATCATAGGGGACATTTAAAATCCCTGTGATAAAAATAAAAATTATTAAAAAAAGAAAAAGATGAAAGGGACAGTGTAAAAATAAAATAAAAAGCAAAATGAATAATAAAAAAGAAAATGCACCCCTGCCCCCCCCCCGTGCACGCGCGCAAAGGTGGACACAAGCGTCAGTTTCGTGTTGTATGTAAACAACAATTTCACCATGCATGTGAGGTATCACCGCGAACGTCATATCAAGGGCAGTAATTCTAGCAGTAGACCTCCTCTGCAGGTCTAAAGTGGTAACCTGTAAAGGCTTTTAAAGGCTTTTAAAAATGTATATAGTTTGTGCGTCATTTTTAAAGCATGTCATGTTTGGTGTATATGCACTCGGTATGAGATCAACTTTTATATTTCACTAAACGTTTGGGCAAAATAGTATGTCTTTGTGCCTTAAAATTCAAAAAAGTGTTTTTTTTCCCCAAAAATTGCGTTTGAAAAATCGTTGCACAAATACTTTGTGAAAAAAAAAATTGTAACACCCACTATATAAAATCTGTAGGGCCTCTGCTTTAAAAATGTATAATGTTTGGGGGTTCAAAGTCAAAAAAAATATTTTTTCATGTAAATAAAGAGTGTCAGAAAAGACTTGGTGGTTCAAGTGGTTAGAAGAGTGGGTGATGTTGGGCATAAAATGTCAGAACAGTTCAAAACCCCCCCAAATGACACCATTTTGGAAAGTAGACACCCCGAGCTATTTTCTGAGAGGCATGCTGAGTCCATGGAATATATTATTTTTTGTCATAAATGATTGAAAAGTGACAAAAAAAAAAAAATTACACAAAGTTGTCACTGAAATTATAATATTGCTCACCCATACCATGGGTATGTGTAGAATTACACCCCAAAATACATTCTGCTGCTTCTCCCGAGTACGGGGATACCCCATGTGTGAGACTTTTTGTGAGTCTATCCGTGTACAGGACCCCGAAAACCAATCACCTCCTTCAGGATTTCTAAGGGTGAAAATTTATGCCTTGACCCCATACTACCTATCCAGCTTTCGGAGGCCATGAAATGCCCAGATAGCAAAAAAAAGACCCAAATGATCTAATTTTGGAAAGTAGACACCCCAAGCTATCTAATGAGAGGCATGTTGACTCCATGGAATATTTTATATTTTGCCAGAAGTTTTGGGGAAATGACAATTTGTATTTATTTTTTATTTTTTTTACACAAAGTTGTCACTGAAATGATATATTTCTCACACATGCCATGGGTATGTGTGGAATTATATCCCAAAATACATTCTGCTGCTTCTCCTGAGTATGGGGATACCACATGTGTGAGACTTTTTGGGAGCCTATCCGCATACAGGACCCCGAAAACCAATCACCGCCTTCAGGCTTTCTAAGGGCATAGAATGGTGATTTGACTCCTCAGTACCTATCACGGTTTTGGAGGCCCTGAAATGTAAAGGTAGCACAACCCCCCCCCCCCAAATGACCCCATTTTGGAAAGTAGACACCCCAAGGTATTTGCTAAGAGGCATGGGGAGTATTTTGCAGCTTTCATTTGTTTTGGAAAATGAAGAAATAAACAGAATTTTTTTTTTTTTTTTTTACTTTTTTCAAATTTCAAAACTCTGTGACAAAATGTGAGAACTGCAAAATACTCAAAATACTTCTCAGTGAATAGCTTGGAGTGTCTACTTTCCAAAATGGGGTCATTTTGGGGGGGGGGGGTTCTACTATCTGGGCATTCTATGGCCTCTGAAACTGTGATAGGTAGTGAGGAGTAAAATCACCTTTTTACGCACTTAGAAAGCCTGAAGGCGGTGATTGAATTTTGGGGTTCTGTACGCGGCTAGACTGCCAAAAAGTATCACATATGTGGTATCCCCGCATTCAGAAGAAGCAGCAGAAAGTATTTTGGAGAGTAATTTCACATATACCCATGGCATGTTCAAGTAACTTATCATTTAGTGACAACTTTGTGAAAAAAAAAATTGTCATTTCCCCGAAACTTGTGGCAAAATATAAAATATTCCATGGACTCAACATGCCTCTCAGCAAATAGCTTGGGGTGTCTACTTTCCAAAATGGGGTCATTTGGGGGGGGGGGGTTGTGCTATCTGGGCATTCCATGGCCTCTGCAACTGAGATAGGTAGTGTGGGATGAAGGCATACATTTTTGCCCTTAGAAATCCTGAAGGATGTGATTAGTTTTTGTGGTCCCGTATGCAGATAGACTCCCAAAAAGTCTCACATATGGGGTATCCCCGTACTCAGGAGAAGCAGCAGAATGTATTTTTGGGGTGTAATTCCACATATACCCATGGCATGTTTGAGCAATGTATCATTTTAGTACAACTTTGTGTAAATTGTTTTTTTTTGGTCATCTTTCAATCACTTATGGCAAAAAAAAAAAATATTCAATGTGCTCAACATGCCTCTCAGCAAATTCCTTGTGGTGTTTACTTTCCAAAATGGTGTAATTTGGGGGGGGGGGGGGGGGTACTGCCCCTCCATTTTAGCACCTCAAGAAATTAGATAGGCAGTCAAAAAATAAAAGCTGCAGAAATTCCAGAAAATGTACCCTAGTTTGTAGAAGCTATAACTTTTGCGCAAACCAATAGATATACGGTAATTAACTTTTTTTTACCCAAGACATGTGACTAAATGCATTTTGGCAAAAATGTATGACTAAAATGTAGTTTATTGTATTTTTGTAATACCATAAAGTTGAAAATATCATTTTTTTCAACATTTTTGTTCTTTTTTTGTTTATGTCGCAAAAAATAAAAAGTGCAGTGTTGCATTGCATGACCGCAAAATTACCAGTTAAAGCGGCACAGTGCCAAATTGAAAAAAGTGCTCTGGTCCTAAAGCTGGAAAACCTTTCCGGGCTGAAGTGGTGAAGGCATGCTAAACTGACTACTAACTGAATAAAATATGGTCAGCTAGATGTTCCTAATATGAAAATTCCAAAATTTCAACTTCTGAAGGAACTGAGAGCTGGCTTGTCCTGTCCCACCTCTTGCACCATTCTGTTAGCCAGTGCAGTTCCCAAAACTGTGATGGGCCAGTAAAGAGATGTGGCAGGAATGAGGAAACAAAGGGAAAGGACCAGCTTTCAATGTTATCAGATGTTAGAATTAAAGTAAATGCTTAAACAAAGTTTCTTTAGCCTTCACCCCAAACAAATAGAGCCTACCCTCCTACCCAAATAGCAAAAGTATACTTACCTAGATCTTTAAAGCTGAATTATGCTGTAAGTATGCATATTTTTTACCTGTGGGATCCCTTGGAAGTGGAAAATCACAGTAGTTGTCACCGCTACTCTATTGATCACCACTGTCATCTGGCTCCTGTGCTGAGAGGTTTCCCTTTGAAGTGAACACAGGGAGTCAGGATAGGTGCCATTCACAGAACACCTTTCATTTTTTTTGAATGCTGTAGAGAGGTGGGGTGGTGATGCCACATTTTCCACCACATCCAATCAGCGAACAATTTGCATTCACTAAGCAAAATGCAAGCACCTGAAAGACAGCAATGTAGTTATGACTACAAGAGTAATTCTTAATTTTCACAGGTATCCCCCAGGTATCACATACAGTATATACTATATAAGCTAGACCAATGTAACTATGCAAAAAAAGCCACACCTGGAATTTAGCTTTAAGATTCTACTGAAACCTCTAGATATCTGCATTTTATTAGTTTAGTTAATTTATATACAGTATATAACGGAGGGAGTTTATTCTCAGGGTCATTCTCAGACTTCTCAATTACTTCCCTTATTTCCCCTTTCTCAAAGCTTAGCTTCCTGCTAGTGACACAGTGAATGGGTCCAAATTCCCAGGGTCACGCTCTAGACAGTGTACCCAATCTAGCATGCTAAGGAAAGCAATGCTGCAATTCGGTGCATTTTCAGCATGCAGCCAGCACATGCTTTCCTTTTTTTCTCATAGGGCTTTACTGGGAATTTGTATATTCCTTAAAGCGGTAGTAAAGCCCACTTTTACCTGTAGGTAAAATTAATATCATCAAAAACATGCACCGCTTAGGAGATATTCACCCTGCATGCAGTCGCTGACGTCACCGGCGGATGCGCTTTGAAGGTCTGGCATACCATGCTGCACCTTCAGAGCTTCTTTCCGACATCATTGCAGCTCTGGCAAATCACACAGTCGGAGCCCGCAAATCCAGAAGAAAGGCAGAGGGACAATGTCAGCCCTCTCAGCAGTGACGGGGTGCCACTGGAAGGGTTTTGTTCTAAGGTAAGTATTTTGTAATGTGCTAGTATGCAATGCATACCAGCTCATTATGCCTTTGTCTTACAGATGCCTATTTTTGCAACTGGGCTCCAGTCAACTCTAAACCTCAATTCCGGTTCTCATCACCATTTACACAGAACTCTATCTGCCTCTTGTTCACTACAATGATCTCTGTGTTATCTTTCAACGGGTCCTCATAACAGTGCAACAGGAGCAAAGGAAGTCACGTAAACTAATTTCTGTATTTCACGTACATTTCATTTTTTTTTAGAAGCAAACAGTTTGTCTTCTTTTCAAAAGATAAGTTGAATGCTTCATTGTCACTATTGTCTCGATTGTCTTTATTTCACAATTTCCCACGCAGCATTATATAACCACCTCAGTAACAAAATGTTTCACCATCTTCATTTTCAGGCCATTTCTCAGTGTTAGGTGATAGTTTGATAATTACTCGTTCATGCAACAGTGTACTAATATTACTATACTATACTATATTAATTCCATATGAATTTTTGAGACAAATAAAGCTTTCTTTTTGTGGCGTTTAACTTAAAAAAAAACAGTTATATATATATATATATATAGTATCTCATAAAAGTGATTACACCCTTCACATTTGTGTAAATATTTTATTGTATCTTTTCATGTGACAACGCTGAAGAAATGACACTTTGCTGCAATGTAAAGTAGTGAGTGTACAGCTTGTATAACAGTGTAAATTTGCTGTCCCCCCAAAGTAACTCAACACACAGCCATTAATGTCTAAACCGCTGGCAAGAAAAGTGAGTACACCTCTAAGTGAAAATGTCCAAATTGGGCCCAATTAGCCATTTTCCTTCCCCGGTGTCATGTGACTCGTTAGTGTTACAAGGTCTCAGGTATGAATGGGGAGCAGGCGTGTTCAATTTTATGTTATTGCTCTCATTCCCTCATATTGGTCATTGGAAGTTCAGCATGGAACCCCATGGCAAATAATTCTCTGAGGATCTGAAAAAAAGAATTGTTGCTCTACATAAAGATGGCCTAGGCTATAAGAAGATTGGCAAGACCCTGAAACTGAGCTGCAGCACGGTGGCCAAGACCATACAGCGTTTTAACAGGACAGGTTCCACTCAGAACTAAATATATATTAAACTAGAACAGGCTTATCCCTGAGACTTTTAAAGGGTATAGCACCCCCAAAAAAATAATTTAGTATAGGAGGATTAGAATTTAGTATAGTTGTATACATTTTATTGTAAATTAGTTAAAATATAAAAAATAGACACTTGATAAAAAACATAGCATTACAGGTTATACCATAATAAGAGTACAAATAGCAAATAGCAAATGTAAGAACAATTGAGTATAATCACGCTAGCAAATAACCGAAGAGTTCCGACATGTTTCAGAAACTTTTCTTTATAGTCTTTTCCTTCTTCATGGGACGTATAGTGTGTGTACTTTATGGTAGTTTGTGATGCTGTATAAATTCCCACTTGGGCCCCCCCCCAGGGTATCCCCTCAGTTTCAACCTGTACCCAGTGTCGTCCAACATATACCGAGTTGGTCCAATGAGGGCCACCCCAATATTCTAAATGGATAGCCCTCAAGATATTAGCTGCCCAAATATATCCTTTTGGGGTTCACCTTTCACACCTTTCAGGATGGAAGGCGGTCTGTGAGGTAGTTGTAGAATGGTAGGCCGAAGGTGGGGGGGTGTTTGGAGCAAGGAGGAGAGAGGAGGGAGACTAGTATATATCTTTCCAGAGTGGGTTTAGATGTACGGTCAGATTATGTCTAACATATGTATGGCTTCTCTGTGGCGTCCAATGGCCAGATACACTGGATCGCAAACTGTTTGCAGGCTTTCTTGTGCATCAACTTTGGACTTCCTTCTGGGATGACAGCCATGCAGGCCAATTTGATGCAGTGTGCAGCGTATTGTCTGAGCACTGACAGGCTGACCCCCCACCCCTTCAATCTCTGCAGCAATGCTGGCAGCACTCATAAGACTATTTCCCAAGGACAGCATCTGGATATGACGCTGAGCATGTGCACTCAACTTCTTTGGTTAACCATGGCGAGGACTGTTCTGAGTAGAACCTATCCTGTTAAACTGCTGTCGGCTAACTAATGACTCACATGACACAGGGGAGGGAAAATGGCTAATTGAGCCCGATTTGGACATTTTCACTTAGGGGTGTACTCACTTTTATTGCCAGTGGCTTACATATAATGGCTGTGTGTTGAGTTATTTTGAGGGAACAGAAAATTTACACTGTTATTCAAGCTGTACAATCACTACTTTACATTGTAGCAAAGTATCATTTCCTCAGTGTTGTCACGTGAAAGATAAAATAAAATATTTACAAAAATGTGAGGGGAGGGTGTACTCACTTTTGTGAGATACTGTATATATATATTGTGAGGGATTAGCTCTTATGGGGATCAGCTTTCCTGGGATGAAGACAGTTCAGACAGCAGTTCCTTAAAATCTAGCTGGCAGCCAGGTTTATTTATAAAAGGTTGCAGGTAAAAATAAACAAAACAGCAAAATAAATCCTTGCCTCTCTGGTTCTAACTAAACAACAGCATTCCTTATTGAGCGGTGCAGGGATTGTCCCAGACACCCACAAAACAAAGTTATTGCAAGCCTTTTATTTTAGTCCAAAGCACAAAGCTCCATGTCAGCTCTCTCAGGCTGAACGCTCTCAGAGTCCCAGGGTAGAGCAAAGCCTTGCTTTCTTCCTGATCTGTTTAAACCACAGCTGCTAGTGGACCTCAGTGGACCACAAAATCCGGTCCAGAACCAGCCCTGCCACGGAAGGCTGGTAAAACCCAGGCTGGATTCCATCTCAGTCCACCCCAAATGAATGCATGCAAGGCGACAGATAGCGTCCAACTACTACTTCGCCTTGCATAACATTGCAATATATATATATATTTCCTGAGACTCTAAAATACCAGAACAGTACAAAAAACCCCATCGTCAATCAGCGACAGAGGAAATACTGGCATAGGCTGTGGTCAGCAATGCTGGAAAACTGGCGCTGGTTGCTATCAGTGACACTGGAAACAATGGCGCTGGCTAAGCAAAGCTGGAAACACTGGCGTGGGCTGCAATCAGTGTGGTGCTGGATACACTGTTATTAGCTGCAATCAGTGCTGCTGTAAACACTGATGTTGCCTGCAATCAGTGATGCTGGAAACAGCTAGCTTCAATCATTATTGCTGGAAACACTGATGCTGGCTGTGATGAATGAAGTTCAAAACACTGGTGCTGGCTGCAATCAGTGAAATGTAAAACAATGGCAATAGCTGTGCTCGGCAATGCTGGAAGCACTGGTACTGGCTGCAATCAGCAATGCTGGAATCACAAGTGCTGGCTGTGATCAGCAACAGGTCTAGTCACAATGATCACAAGGTACAGAGCTACTGTAATTGGCTATGTACCTTTTGCTTGTGATCTGCACTGTCCAGTCATCGCATGTCTGTGCCTGGATGATTTAGGCCCCTTTCCCATTTGTGCGACTTGAAAGTCACACGATTTTGCCTCGTTTTTACCCAGATTTTTTGCCGTGATTTTGATGCGACTTTAAGCAATGGCTGTGTAATCTTGAGATCTATGCACCTCAAATTGCATCAAAGTCAAGCCAAAGTAGTACAGGGACTACTTTGAAGTCACTGCGACTTGAAGTCGCACAAATATGAATGGTACTCATTGGAAATCATGGGGTACGACTTGTCATGTGACTTTGCAGTCCCAAATCACAGGACAAGTTGCACGAGTGTGAAAGGGGCCTGAAAGAAAATCTATCATTATAATTATTTCTGATACAGTGTTACATTTATTACTTTTGCCCTATGCTGCTAAGTGCTTTCTAACCATAGTTATGAGGCCCAAACTACCCCTCTCCTCCTGCCAGGTCTGAACAGAAAACAGCTTTGATGCTGTCAACAAATTCATTAGTTGTTCTTGAAGTCGTCTCACTACTTAGAGTCATCTCAGGCACATTTTTAGGCTTACAGCAATGAGAGTATATTCTACGGTGAGATACCTGCACAGAATGCTAGAGGTTTAAATGGGTGCAGAGCTTCTTTTGTTAGCTCTTTGTTGACTGGTATTGTAGAACAGGTAGAACCTCAAAGTATCTTTTAAAGTGGTTGTAAACCTCAGACATGAAATATTAAAAAACGTATCCTTCTATAGTGTGTACTTGTCTCAATTAAGACCACTAAGTGTTATTTCTGTCTGCTGCTTCATTCCTCTGCTATCAACATGAGTCACTTCTGACAAGTTTTCCTGACACCAAGAGAAAAATGGTGACGGGGAGGGACCTCCAGCTAATTGACAGCCTCAACTCTGTTCCCGTGTGAAGGGGGTGTGTCCCTTCCCTCCAATCATCTCTCAAAGCTCTCCTCACTGACGTAACTGCACCTGCTTTTCATAGCTGAGAAATCCTGTGTAAATTCTGCACTTTGAATTGATGTAGGGGAAATAAAGCTGCAGATAAACATGTACAACCTATGTAAGATGTTTGGTTTCATCTCTGTGTTACTTGAGGCTAGTCACTTCACAGGGTATATGTGAGGGTTTACAACCACTTTAAATTAGTTCATTGTAATAGAATATATGCCTATAGTCAGTAACAACTCTGTACACACATCTAATTGTATTTGTCATTAATTATGTACATATTTGTTTCATTTTCTCATTCCTTATTTTAACCACTTCAGCCCTCTATAATGGGCTATAATGATCTATAAATGGGCTATTCATTCTTGTTGTACAAAAGAAAAAAGTTGTTTCCAGCGCTAAAAGACCTTCGGAGTAAAGGCAACCGGAGCATCAAGGAATAAAACACCAAATGTGTACTGCCCCCCTCGGACAGGTTGATCCAAAAGATACTAAAAATCAAAACAGAAAGGGAGGTGCGCGCACCTAGTGCATTACCATAAAATTTATTAGAATTGTAAAAAAGTTTAAAAATGAATACTCACAAAACCACAATGTGGTATCACAATCCATTCTTATCTTGGAATTTGTGGCTGGAGTTCTGCTCTTTCTTTCTAAACCCCTTCTGCTTACTTTCTGCACATCCAATGGGTTGTCAGCTAAATGGTTAAAGTGCAGCTAGTCCCACAAGGTTATAGATTTCTATATTATTTATTGGGAAGTGGATGGCGCTACCTTAAATGATCCCTTTATGGAAAAAAATATTTTGTACATGTATAAATAAATAAATGTGATAAAAATTAATATAATAATAGATTTCTATAGTTTTGCACTGCTGGCTATTGTATTTGGCCAATGGCCCATGGATGTCTAAATATCCGAACTGGACATGGAGTTAGCCTATAATACAGAATTTGAACTAGCTAATATGTTCGTACTGACATTTTTATGACTTTTTTTAATGTAGAATATTGTAATATGGAAGCTGTCTAAAGCCTTGTACACACGGTTCGACGGTCGTACGACGGAACGGACCAAATCGTAATTTGGATAATGTAACTTGCATACTGACATGCACTACACGATCGTACAACCAAGCCGAACGTAATGACGTGTTATGAACGTATAAAGAGAAAGTTCAGGTGCAGGTAATTTGTGTCTGGCCATTCCTGACTTCTGAGCACGCGTGTTTTGCACAATACAACTTGTTGGACCAACTTCTCTGTACACACGATACAACGGTTGTACGACCGCTTGTTGGTACTACCAAAGTTTTCTAGTTTGCTCATACAACTCCTGTTGTACGACCGCCGTACGTCGGCTGTTCTAAACGCGCATACTAACGGTCGGATTAGCATACAACGGTCGTTCTAACGACCTATTGTATACGATCGTCGAACCGTGTGTATGAGGCTTAAGCCTTTATTGGCCATAGACAGAGATCTGATCTGCCTAGTATTAAAATGGTATACAATAGTCAACCACGCTAGTCAGTTGTTAGAGAACAAAATAAAATGTTTAAATTATTAATCCATAATACATAAAAATATAGTAATAATCAGATATAAACATATACATATCCCAAATGTATAGAAAAAAAATCCCACTGTGCAAGTGTTAGTGCTCTCAATAGACAAGATAAGGTGCTCAATCCACGTTGTGCAAATGAAGGTACTCCACATGGAATTGCACTCATCAGAATATCTGACCATCTATTTCTAATATGGTCAAACACGCTTGTGGAGCATGTCCCTTTTAAATGGATGTCCTGTAGTTTTGGGTTGGTCTGATCATAGAGGTTCAGCGATACCCCTCAGAAGAAAATAGATGGTAGCCCATGGTGTAAAATCATTTTGGTAGGTTTATTCAATATAAAGATAAGTAGTACACTCACTTGTTATGGTGCACGTAAACCTGGCACTTGGTGTTTACAGCATTGGTTATCCAGCAAGGGCCAACCATATGTAGTCCCGTATGTATAGGGAGAGGTTTGGATACCCTGGCTAATATTAACCCTGTGTGATGGTTAGAGATAGGTGAGCTTCTGTTCTATCAATTGAGGTTCACTGTAACGGAGGCCAAGAAAATTATTTTTTTTTGTAGCGTTTTCTTTGCTAAAATCAACAGTGTGCAATGTAGCCAGATGGTCTGCTTAATTAGTTTAGGAGTTCCTTTGTGTGACCACGTGTAAGACACCCAAAAGCTAGCACTATTTTGTTCAGACGACACCATGTCAGTTTTATCCTAACAAACACCCAGCACAGAATACGTCACACACCCCTCCTCCCAGCTCATTGTGGAATTCCAAAAAGCCCCTTTAAAGAAATTGTTATCTTAGCTACATGAGCAGGACATCTGTTTCTGCTAGGCCGCTTATAAAACCTACCAAGCATGGCATCAAAAGAGGTTCAGAATTTACGAGGGTCGAAAACAGGGACACAGAGCACCATAACCTCCCAGTGACCCCTACCTCATACCTAAAACTTAAAGAAATATACCCACAGTTCATAACTCCAGTTAGGAGCGTGACACATTAATAACACGTGCATATCTGTATGCGGGAAGGCATACCATTTTAAACAAACCCAAACATCAATGTATTCACTTATAAGGGAACCCATCAATAGTTTATCCTCTTCCCAGGGTCACAGAAAGTGACAAGGCTGTCATGTCTAGACTTGTTGGAATGCAAAATTCATACTGGACTATAATTGATTGGTTTCAGGAATGCACCTTGTACATATTAGCAAATATGAATATTGGTACAGCAATTGCATATTAATGAAGATTGTTATTCCATAGCCCGCCCTGGACAGCCCATGGGCCCTCCTTAGCCTTTGAGTGGTCAGGGGCCTATGGCCCCACCCCTTTGCTTCCAAGGAAAAATGGAATAGACAGGACAGTCCTGAATTCTCACCTTATCATCAAAGAACAAACATCCAAGAACCCATGGACTCATCATCGAATCTCTGATTGATCACGAACATTTAAAAGCAAGTAACCCTCCCCTTCCATTCTGTTTTAATTTCCTTGCTGCTGTATATATTGTCTCTTATTGCTTTGTAACATAATTTTCTGTAAATATTTTACTGCACCAAACTTTACCTTTTCATTATTAAACCTTATCCTGAAAACTGTTAATCTTGTCCCTAAAACTCTTAATGCAAGCTATCACGAATCTGTTCCTTTGAAGAGCGCTACTGTTTAAGATAACTCATCTGAAAATTCCTGTCTGTGGTGACACTGACAGCATGTGTTACAGGTGGTTATTCTAAAATCAAAATTGGTATTGCTAATTGTTGGAGACCTAACACTCAAGGTCAAATATTAGTGGTGGCACTGAAAGGGTTAATTGTTTGAATTAGCCCGGTAACAATCGCTCTCATTCGGATGGCACTTAGACGGTAGCCCCGCAAGCTGGGAAATCTTTGTGCTGGAAGCAGCTGAGAATGGTATTGTTGTGTAGTGACAAGCGCGGTGTGAGATCAGGGGGTCCCCTGTCGGTGAGGAGGGCAGCGATCTGATATCCGCGTTCGTCACACTGTGCCCCACAGGGGGTGGGAGGGGAAGTTGACCTCGTTAGGAGGCAATCTCAGCCTGGCATCCTGAAACTGGACAGGGCCAGACTTGTCGTCTCTGGAGCCTTGTGGGCTAGGTTTAGCTAAATGCAAGGCACAATTTAATTTCCCTATGCTAGGCAAAACAGTTAGTCTTGTGCCGAGTTTTTGCCAGTGATGGACCCAGGGGAACTTTGGTTTGCCTGTACTCCTAGGGGGCTAGAAAATACATGGGACTTTGCTGTACTGGATTGTTGCTGGCTACCCTCTGTGCCTGGATTGTGCCCTGTGATCCAGGACTAATCCCTTGCTGTATCAAATTGCTGCCTGTGCCCCTCGACTTATCCCTTGATGTGCTCTATTACGAACCCTGCCATGTACCACCCTGTGAGCAGATATCCCTTGGGCTTTCTTTCTCCCTGTGCTGCTGCCTGTGTGGTCCTAGGCTGTGGCCAGAGACCCCGCTGACCCCTCTGCTGTGTGCTTCTCCCCGGACAAGGATTAACCTCTGTGTGCCCTCTGCTGTGTGCTGCTCCCGGACAAGGATCAACCCTCTGCTTGCCCTCTGCCGCCCGCCATCCTGTGAGTAGACTGAATCTGCAATCATGCCCCCCCTTGTTGTGTGCCCAGGCCAATCTCTTTGTTACCAGAACTTTGCCTCCCCCCTGTGTGCACGAACAGTATCTTTGCTACCAGAACTTTGCCTCCCCCCTGTGTGCCTGGACAGTATCTGTGGTACCAGAACTTTGCCCTCCCCCCTGTGTGCCCAAACTGACTCTTTGCTACCAGAACTTTGCCTTCTCCCCTGCGTGCCCGAACTGACTCTTTGTTCCTGCCTGTCAGTAATTCCTTTCGCCAGGTTGCAGGCTAACCTCTCATCCTTAAATAAAGCTTAAACTCCTACTCTCCGCGTGTGTCTGTTCCACCCAAACCTCCATTACATTCACCAAATTCTGGAAAAATTCCTATGGGAATCTGAACCAGGTGCTAAAAAGCATGATTTGCAGGGCTGCAAGGTTTGGGAAGCTCCTTGATTTAATGGGCCAAAAAAAAGCCTGAGCCACTTTATTTAAAATGTCTACTAGGGTACAAGATGTTCTCAATCTCCAGGCTCCTTTATGCATGAGATGTCCAAAACCATATTGGTACTGGCAGTTAGTGATAGATAAGTTACATTTTGTATATGACACTGTGTTGATTACAAATCCTGCACTATGCCTTCTAGAGTAAATTCCAACAACTTGGATCATGACCAAGTAGTGGCGATTGCGAGATCACTTTTCATGGCATGCCAGTTGATAACCTCCCATTTTGTTTCACCTAGTCCCCCTACATTTGGGGACTGGATTTGGGAAATGGATAAACAAGTAATGCTTGAGAAATATACCTATGCTCAATGCAACACCTCTCAAAAGTTTGAAAAATATGGAAAAAATGGATAGACACATCACTTTCTAATATTAATTTATAAAAAAAAGTTGGGTAGGTCCTTAGTAGACTAGGTTGGTCTGCCACAGAGAGTTCATATGTTATATTATTAATAATATCCATCAGTTCCTCTGGAGTAGGAAGGGAAAAGAAAGGGAAATGTAGATGGTAATGAATTTAATGTACTGATGTTGCTATTGCCCTGTCAGGAAATTTGTTTTTTTTATCGTACTTGTGTGTTTTCATTTTGCTTATTCGTTATAAAGCTTTACAAAAATAAAATCTGATAAAAAAAAGGCTACTAGAGATTCTAAAATCTCTAGTAGCCTGGTGGCACTGGCAGTAAAGCTAAGCAGCAGCAGAAACCGATATACGGTAGAAACAGCCTTTTGGAAATCCAAAGTCCCGAAAATAGAGCTGAAACTTGTATTCAGCTCACAACGTCAAAATTTGGTCTGAATCTAACATCAATAACTTAGGGATGGAGGCACATGGTCTGGTTTACCATGTGCTTCATTCAAAGTCCCAAACCTCCCCTTATTTTTGGTCTGAATCTAACATCATCTGAATTTCGGGATCAACTGTACAGAACATATTAAAAGCTATTAAGAAGTAGACTTTCCTTGTAATAATAGCTTTCTGGCATCTACATCCATGTTGTTTCTTGCTTCCTTACAGTGTGTTTTTCTGCAGCCCTTTTCTTACAGCCAGTATATTGCTCATATCACAGAAAGATATCTGCCATATTTTCTTTTACAGTCATCCCCACTGGAAAATGACACACTTGGATTAAGGAATTCTCCTGACCTGTGCCTTTTATCTGGAAAATGCAGGCATCAGTAATGTACCAAGCCAACACTCTGATAAATTGCCTGCAGAAGAGTGCTCATTGTATCTAGAAAGTATATATGGTAAAAGTTCTGCCACTTGACCTTCTTTCTAATGTTATCTTTTCTAGTCATCTTTATTACATGTATGTTATGTTCACTGAATGCTGCCAATAAAAATTACCTACATACATTTTATATGTCTGCTTACCGCAGTCATTTGTGCATTGTTAGTTTTCTTTTCTACAATAAATTATTTGTATTAAATGGCATTCCTAATGCAAGTGAGCTGTTTATGTGTGGCTGTTTCTTTTAAACTTTTTATATGAATAATATCCTAAAAAAATCTATTGGTTCCACACTGTCAAAGAACTGGAGCTGTAAGCTTTTGAACCTGCATAATTTGTCGGAACACTCATAATAAGCAAACGCAATGCTATCTACTAGCATCTAATGATGGTAAGTGTCTTGCTATGTTCCCCAAAATGCAAAAGCAGCCTTCAAAGCCTTTGTAAATAACACATAATCACTTTGACAGGTTGACACTAGGGATGAGAAATTGTGAGTTTTCTCTCTGCCGAAATTCCTTCTCAATTCAAACCTTTTCATTGAAATGTCGCCATTAGGCAAAATAAAAAGATAATACCAGTGAGTTGTAAGGGGGCCCACAATGCATCCATATCCAATTAGTCAACAAAGCAACAATAGTCACATCAAAAGGACTTTGGAGGACATCATTGTGAGACAATGAGAATAATTATCACAAAATAATTAAAACATCCTAATATTTTATTAGGTCTCTGCTTAACATTCTGTAAAAATTTTATAATTTAGCACCAAACTGGCCTTATTATATTCATCACTTAGTACAGATTTCTATGTCATGTGCCTTTGTACAATGTACTGTACATTGGTGTATTATAACATATTATGCTACCCAAACAGTTACATATAATCTCATATCATGTAATATTTTTACCAAATGATAAATGTCATCTTCTTATCATATATGTCAGTTATAATGCATTTTGCAGTAACAACCACTTCTTCAGAGAATATACAGATGGTGCATTTTAAAAAAAACGTAAAACCTAATTGCAATTGTACAACAACTGGTACAATGCTCTCCCCAAAAGACTCCTTGATGTGAGCTTGCCAAGAATTGGGCCATGTTGATATGGCTACAATAATTATGTTTATGTATATGCAAAGGCTTTTTCAAACATTTTACCCAAAAGGAACTTTCAAAATTTTCAGGTCTCTGGAAACCCCTGCTTAAACCAATTTTCCCTACAGACAGCCGAAAAGACCACTGGTATCATGCTGATGCAGACACCTTCAAACAGGGCTGGACTGGGACAAACATTTGGCCCTGGACTTCATCCAGCCCACTTCAATTTTGCAAGTGAACAAGTGAAGTGGAAGGGCTAACGTCCTGCAGGAACATTGCTACAGCCTCATTGGCTGGAATTTCAGAAACTGGTATTGCTGCACAGCCATTGGCTGCCTTTAAGCAATGCAGCGGCACTGGGGTTGCGCAATATGAAGTGAGGTGATGGGCAGTGCGGATGACAAACTCGCCCTCCCAACCCCGATGGCCACCCAAGCCCCCCCTTTACTGGCCATTAGCCATTCTATTGTATTTCTCTTATAGGTGGTACAGTGGCAGGGCCAATGCTAGACCATTATGCGCCTTAGGCAAGATCAGTTACTTGAACCACTGCTCCCCCCCCCCCACCTAGCCCAAAAAAAAAGAAAACTTCAAAATTTTTAAAATCAGTAGAAAATTATCTAGTATATAGACAGGCTAGGGTATTATATAGACAGGCTAGGGAAGTATATAGACAGGCTAGGGTAGCATATGGACAGGCTAGGGTAGTATATGGACAGTATATAGACAGGCTAGGGTAGTATATAGACAGGCTAGGGTAGTACATGGGCAGGCTAGGGTAGTATATAGACAGTCTAGGGTATTATATAGACAGGCTAGGGAAGTATATAGACAGGCTAGGGTAGTATATGGACAGGCTAGGGTAGTATAGGAACAGGCTAGGGTAGTATATAGACAGGCTAGGGTAGCATATAGGCAAGCTGGAGCAGTATATAGACAGGCTAGGGCACTATATAGACAGGCTAGGTTAGTATATAGCCAGGCTGGAGCAGTATATAGACAGGCTAGGGCAGTATCTAGACAGACTAGGGTAGTATATAGACAGGCTAGGGTTGTATATGGGCAGGCTAGGGTAGTATATGGGCAGGCTAGTGTGTTATATAGACTGGCTAGGATAGTATAGTGGCAGGCTAGAGTAGTATATAGACAGGCTAGGGTAGTATATGGACATGCTAGGGTGGTTTACAGACAGGCTAGGGTGGTATACGGACATGCCAGTGTGGTATATGGAGAGGCTAGGGTTGTATACGGACAGGCCAAGGTGGTTTATGGACAGGCCAGGGCGGTATATGGACAGGCCAGGGTGGTATACGGACAGGCCAGGGTGGTATATGGACAGGCCAGGGTGGTATATGGACAGGCCAGGGTGGTATACAGACAGACTAGTATGGTATACAGACAGGCCATGGTGGTATTCAGACAGGCCAGGGTGGTATACAGACAGGCCAGGGTGGTATACAGACAGGCCAGGGTGGTATACAGACAGGCCAGGGTGGTATACAGCCAGCCAGGGTGGTATACAGACAGGCTAGCGTTAGGGTAATATATAGGCAGTATAGGGGCAGGCTAGAAGTCTAGTAGAAGCTGTCAGGGCACGCTGGGAGTTCTGGTTCCACAGCTGGCAGGGGACAGTCCACTTTTCAGCTCATAACTGGCCTCCTGCCTCCACTCACTGCATCCCAGGCTTTGGCACTGAAGGTCCCCCAGGGCCAGGTCTTCCTCCGCACATGTCAGTGATGTCCTTGTGTAGAGCGGAAACATGCCCTCGGGGAGTGAGGCATGGCCATCAAAGTTCCCAGCCAGCTGCTGACCATGAAGTGGAGAGGGGGGAGTGCAGGTTACCAAGGAGGCGGGGATGAACACCAGGGAGGGCAGCACTGTTTAGTGCAGACCCCCAGAACTCCAGTGGGGGAGCAATCACAGGAAAGATGCCATGTGTCTGCGTCTCTCCCTCCCTGCAGCCACCAATGCGAATCGTGCACACATAGGGCTGCCTGGATGGACTGTGCCCTGCACACTGCACTGCACAGCAGCAATTATGCACAGGGAGGCAGCACACAGTGAGTGACACTTTGGACGCGGACCGTCAGAGTCAGCAAAAACAGGCGCTGTTACTAAAACTCCCGGTAGTCCCGATGGCCAGTACATGCCTGCCTTCAAATGAGAGGTCAATTAGCCACAGCTCAATGAATCCCTATCAACCTTTGGTGGAACCCAAGGGTTCTAGGGAAGAATTCTGAATGGCTGATATACATTAACTATAGATAGTCTTACTATATTCACTACGAGATACCATATTCTCTAACTAAACATGTCAGAACTGTTGAATGGGACAAATAGGTGTCATTTATAACTTAGTGAAGATATTTGATATTATGAGATTATACAGTATCTCACAAAAGTCAGTACACCCCTCACATTTTTTAAATTTTTTTATTATATCTTTTCATGTGACAACACTGAAGAAATTACACTGGAGATATGTCCACTGACATCCACTTCTGTAAAGTGCGATGGAGGAAAACCCTATTTTTCCATCCGTCTGCAGATCGGATCAGATGATCCGTTGTTATTCAATTTCCCAGAGGGGAGAGCGGGGGCTCCGAGGGATCCATCTCTGCACAGAGAGCGGAGACAGATCCGTGATCCGTCGGCTTCGCTGGGCAAAACGGACCCCGCACATGGACACGTCAGTGTGAAAGGG